>CAMTZB010000011.1:19832500-20222500 GCA_947086495.1 Morpho achilles | reverse complement strand
CCCCAAGGCGGTCACGTGGCCGAGAACGTGATGTCAGCGTCGGTTTTGGTCAGGCGCGAGTCGGATCAAGACCATGACGTCATGATTTAATTAATTTGTATGGAGACGGGATCACGCGGCGGCCACGTGATCACTGCGTGATCACCCCGTGACCGCCCCATGTCGTGTCTTCTCTTCAAGTCGGTGGCGGTCGGTACCTGAGTTCCGACCCGATGCCAGGTCCGGACGTTCCGACTAATTCGAGCATTCGGACCCGACATCGGGTCTCCCATCACCCCCTAGGACCCCCCGGGGGTGCGACAAAAACGTCGCAATGTCGCGCGACAGATCCGCGACATGTACTTGTGACACCCCGCCCCCTCCTTTCCCCAATGTCAATATCCAAAACCACCTCCCGCGCCCACCCTCTTCCTCAAAACATGCCCTACCTAGTCCCATAGAGAGTTAAATCCGAATTTCCCAAAAACTAATCCACCCACATCTCTTGCATCCCCCCATATTTTCAAAATTTAAAAACGGATCCCATAGCCCAAAGAGTCCCTCTCAACACCCCCACAAAAATTTTCCTAGTTTCAGTTTTCTCGACCCCGGGAAATGGCGGGAGATGCGCGACCTATGATAGCCCTAAGTAAGTTAAAATAGAATTTTCCAAATTTTAATCCGCCCATATCTTTGGCATCCTAGCATATTTTCAAAATTTAAAAATTGGGTTAGTATCCCAAAAAGTCCTCCTAAAGGCATATATAAAATTTTTTTTTACTTTAAATTACTCTATTACTTACTTTTTATTAATTTACTTTAGTACCAAGTTACCAACCTTCTGTTAGTAACTATGGTAAAAACTTGGATTTAGCGCCATTCTAAAGCGCGGCCCGACTCTGAACTACTACGTAATATGGGTGGACGTAGTAGTCGGAGTCTCGCCACCCGGCTACGCGTAGTACTCTGCCGTCTAGTTCATAGATGGCGGTAAATGCGCGAACCGGGTTGGTGCAAAATTTTATTTTCAAAATTTAACTATCATGGCTCGCGCATTCCCCAAAAATCACGGCATGTACCCTCCCTCCCCTCCCCCGACCGGCAGAACTCCCTTTTTTCGGAGTTTTCCTGCCCGACTCCGGCCTCACTCTCACTTAATGAGGTGAGTATTATTCGCGTTTTTCTAAATTATATTTTCCTCCAACATAAATTGCATTAAATATTACATTAAACATGACAGACAGACAGACTCAAGTCATCCTAAATCGGGCCGCACGCCCTATGCAGTGAGTGCACTCCTACACACACAGTCAAACATCTAATAAACAAATCAACTACAACATAAACTTTAAAAAATTTTTTTTTTTTTTTGAACCTTCTTTGCTAATGAGTCATTCTTATTTTGCTCCTCTCTCTCCCTAAATTGTTTATTTTGTTCCTTCGAAAGAGACTCTTAGCATTCTCACTATTATTAGTGACTTAAGTGAATGTGAATATTACATCATATCACCTAAACCTAATGTACAAATTTCTAATTTATAAGTGCTCCACATAATATCCACGAGAGTAAAAGGAAAGCAGCAGAGACGAAAAAGCAACGCCTATTATTAAATACTATCACACCTGTGTATCAAAATATATACCTACTTTATCTACAATCACCACGATATACTCAAGAGCGATACAGTGTCATCCAGCTACTAGCCGCACCGGAATTTACAAACTCTAAGTGCAGTAAATAAATAAGTATATATTACTTACTAAATTAAAAACTTTACCATATCACCTAGTGATTAATAATTTCAGTAACAACATTTGTAAAGGCGCCGCGCGCCTATTGATGCAGGGCTTATAACGCGACTTGTCTTTTTCTTATCTGTATATTTTTATATTTTCTTAATTGCATATTTTAGAATTCATGATGACGGAAATAGGGGACTCCCTCAGGGAATTTGATAGAACCCCTTCACCGGGGTGGCAGAGACTGTCGGGGCTTTCATCGTACACTCCCGGGGGATTCGCTTGCGACATTGCCTCTCTCGGAAAAGAGACCCTTCGGGACCTCTTCTCCGAGATGGACAGTCACCTCGTGGTCCTGTCCCGCATCGCCTCGGATCCGGCACAACTGGCGCACTTTCAGAGGCAGAACATTGGTAACTCAACGTTACAGCTTCGAAAATACGCCCGGACGGTTTTTACACAGCTGGATAGGCTCTTGGCCGAGGTACCTTCGGGGTCTCCGGTGCCTCGTGTCATCGACGAGGCCAGTGGTAGCCCCAAGGCCGACCGTCCGGAACCTCTGAGCGTGCGCCTTTTGAACGAGAGGCGCAGCAGGATAGACGGCTTCGCCGTGAGTGTGAGAGAGTTTACCGGCAGGATCTTAGAAAAGATCCAAGCCGGCAAGTCGGTAACGCGCATAAACAAGATGGACGTTATCCACACTGCTCGCAAGATTTCAGACCAGGTCGCTGGATTCACTGAGCGACTCAAGGAGGAGCTCGAGGACCAGCGTATCGTTGGGGAGCCGTGGGAGGTCCCAATCTGTGAGGATAAGCGGCACGGAACAATGGATGCCGCCACGAACACAGAAGAGGGGCCTCCTAGGACCCCCCAGCGCGACGATGAAATCTTGCGAGTCCGCGAGGAGATTGGGGGGCTTCGGGACGATCTGACCCGGGCCCTTAGCTCTCTTCACGGAGCACACGGCGGATCGGATAAAGAGGAGACTGCTACGACCTACTCCTCATCCCCCCTACAGGGACACCCTACGGCCGCCCAGGCATCTACGTTATGCAAAATGGCGCCCGAAACAGTGGAGCAGCTCACACAGGCCCTAACGGACTGCGTCAGGGGAGAGATGGGCAAGGAGATGGGCGAGATTAAAAAGACCATATCGGCAGAGATCTCTCTCCTGTCGGTGCCTCGCCCATCGTATGCAGAGATATCTGCTCGAAAAAGCTCGAGAGCGGACGCGACCATCCCCCCCCTACCGCAGTTCGCGGGGGACCGGGGGCCCTCACTGGCAACAATAAACGAGCTGCCGGTGTGGCCGCCGGCCAGACCGGCATTAATAGTCGAGCTGCAGGAGCCAAGTAGATCGCGAGGCGATCTACTGGCAGAGTTCAAGCGATCCTGCAGTTTCAGGGAGCGCCCATACGGGCCCGAGGGCTTCAAACTCATCTCAAACAACAAGTTGAGAGTTGAGTTTGCGACCGTCGGGCAGCGCGACGACGCCCTTGAAATTGAAAATCGTTCGGGCAAATTCAGGGCCCAAGCGGCATTCAAACGGCGCCCAATGATAATTTTAAAGGGAGTCTCAAAAGATATCCCATACGACGAGCTAGCGGGCGTCATTTTGCGCCAGAACCCTGAACTCAGAGTCGGGGACAGAGGGGGGGACTCACCGCTTAAGTTAAAATTCCTCCGAAACAACAGGAATCCCGTCCTATACAACGCCATATTTGAGGCCGAGCCGGGCTTCTGGAGGGCCGCGATGGAGCGCGAGCGCCTCAGCGTGGACCACCAGAAGGTTCGGGTCCACCACTTTACCCCCTTTATGCAGTGCCACTCCTGCCTCCAATTTGGACACACCCAGCGGCACTGCAAAAGCGACGCAAAAGATCGACCTTGTTCGTATTGCGCTCGCACCGAACATAAGCTCGCGGATTGCCCGGATCGGGCCAGGAGGGCTAGCCCGCGCTGCTTCAACTGTGCGAGCAAAGTGAGCCGGTTCGGGACCGGCCTTGATATAAACCACGCTGCCAATTCCAACCACTGTCCAACACTGCGAGCCATGAGAAAACGTATTGAAGAACGCATCGATTATGGGTACTAAGCACGAAATAGGGGTACTTCAGTGCAACTTAGATCGCGCTCAGGACCGATGGTCGGAGTTCTTGCGATTTTTCATGGCTGGCAGCCACGACATTGCGTTGATAGCTGAACCCTATGTTGGGGCCGGGAAAGAGGTAAAGCCAGTCTACGGACTCAATATTTACCAATTTCCCGGGCCCAACAGGGTTAAAGCTTGCGTGATTACCAAGGCCGGCTCCGTGTCGGCGGTCGGGCTCACTCAGTTTTCCACCGGCAACCTGAGTGTTGTGCAGGTGGGGGTGGGAGCGCGGAAGCTGTACCTGGCCTCGGTCTATATCGAGCCGGGCGAGGACACCTTAAGCACACTCGCTGGAGTGGAGAGTTTCGTGAGCCAGATTGGGGACAGGGGCGTCATTGTGGGAGGGGACTTCAACGGATGGCACACCGACTGGGGGAGTGTCAGGCTAAATGGACGGGGCGCGGCCGTGCGCGATATGGCTTACGGTAGGGGCCTTGAAATTTGCAACATTGGCAATACCCCCACGTTTGAGACAGTCACGCACGGAATGCACCGCACCTCCATCGTCGACCTAACCCTGGCGTCGTCCGATGTGGCAGACTGGGTGGCGGATTGGCATGTCAACCTAAACGTTTGCCCGACTAGC
Source organism: Morpho achilles (assembly GCA_947086495.1). Taxonomy (NCBI): domain Eukaryota; kingdom Metazoa; phylum Arthropoda; class Insecta; order Lepidoptera; family Nymphalidae; genus Morpho; species Morpho achilles. The sequence continues at coordinate 20,218,043 of CAMTZB010000011.1, read as the reverse complement.
CAGCATAACGCCATCGAGTTTGCCATTAGGACGCCAGCTGGGCTGTACAAACCTACAGCCGGTGTATCCACCTTTTTATACCATAGTGAGAGGGCACAATGGGCGCAGTTTAAAAGCTCGCTCGCACTACACATGCACAATTCACACATTCTTGAAACAGACACACAAAACATGGGAATTGCGGAGTTGGACACACACCTCAGCGACATCACCAAAATTATACACTCAGCATGCCGCGACTCCATGCCGACCAGATCACAGGGCAAGTGTCGCCAAGCCCCTTGGTGGACAGAAGCTCTGGAATCCCGTAAAAGGGAGGTCATTGGTCTGCATAGAGAACTGCATGCAGCAAGCAAACACAACACCCTCACAGATACACTCATAGACAGACATAGAGAATTGAAAACACTTTACACTCACGAGATTCGAACTGCCTCCTCGGCGCATTTTAAGAGTTTTTGCACCCAGCAGAATAAGGAGAACGTCTGGTCTCTGACCAACCGACTTCTTAAGGATTCGAACCCGAGGAGGCCACCGGTCACACTGCGAGTCAACAACACACACACCTCAGATGGGGAGGAGACGGCCTGGGCTATGCTTGACCACTTCTTCCCGGACGACAGCGCTAACAACGACACTTTACCTATACACACCGCCCTAAGAAGCGACATGCACAACACACCCGACACGGAGGACGATCTTCCATTCTCCCAGGAAGAAGTCCTGGAGGTTCTTGGGCTTATGAACCCTAAGAAGGCTCCGGGACTAGACAGCCTGACGACGGACATCTGCTACCAGTTTGCGGTTATGTTCCCTAAACTGCTAACGGATGCCCTGAACAGGTGTCTAGCACTCCACCACTTTCCTGGGGAGTGGAAGACCGCCCTTGTGAGGATCATTCCTAAACCCGGTAAGGAGGATTACTCCTCTTTGGAATCTCATCGCCCAATCGGGCTCATACCGGTGTTTGGGAAACTACTTGAGAAATTATTCATAAAACGCATCACATATACACTAGACAAAAATGGGAAAAATAACACTGCACAATTTGGTTTCAAAGAACAGACTAGCACAGTCATGGCGATCGACGCGGCCCTACGACACATCAGGCGCGTTAAAAACAATAAGAATATGGTAATAGCGGTGTCACTTGACATAAAATCTGCGTTTAATAACGCTTGGTGGCCCGCTCTCTTACACCGACTCCGCGCATCAGGTTGCCCCCGCAATATATACGGGCTCGTAGCCGACTATCTGCACAACCGAACAGTCAAGATGGAATACGCTGGAGCCAAGGTCCATAAGACCATGACCAAGGGTTGTGTCCAGGGGTCGGCCTGCGGACCCGTATTATGGAACATCATTCTGGATGATCTCCAGAGCCTGACCTCTGACGCACTACGCGCCGTTGTCGAGTGGGGTAAGGGGGTCAAACTCACATTTGGACCTTCAAAGACCAAGATGGTCACCTTCACCGATCGGGCGCGAACGGCGCTGATCGAAATGGATGGGCAACCACTCCACTTTGATCGCGAGTTCAGGTATCTGGGGGTCGTAATAGACGACAAACTGCTGTTTAATAGCCACATCAGATATGTCATTGGCAGGGCCGCGCGCATATTCGGCAGACTCTGTCTGTTTTGCCGACCCACGTGGGGGGTCCACGCGGATAATGTCCAAACCATATACCGGCAGGTCATCGAACTAACGGTGACCTACGCCGCGGGAGTATGGGGACATGCCGCGGCTCGGGCGGGCAACAGAAGGAAGCTGCTGAGTATGCAGCGCGGCTTTGCCATTAAAGCAATCAAGGGTTTTCACACAATTTCAACCAATGCGGCAATCGCATTGGCACAATTCACCCCACTGGACCTGAAGGTCCAGGAGGTACACACACTCGAACACACCACACTCACACGGAGCGCGAATTTTCTTCCGTCGGATATTCCGATGGAAACTCGCACTCCACCACACAAACTTCTACACCCGGCCACCAGAGTGGCCATCAAGCACAAAACTATCAGTAACACGGAACTTGAGCACTTACACACCACACCACACAATACACTCATTTACACGGACGGCAGCAAGCAGGAGAACGGAGCGGTAGGCGCGGCTTTTGTGCTTTTTGAGGGCTCTCGACTTCGGGAGACCAAAAAGTTCAAACTTCACGATTGCTGTTCCGTCTTCCAGGCTGAACTGCTGGCCATCAGGGAGGCTTGCTCTAGGGCTAACTCCCTCTCCACTAACATCGGAGCACAAAAAACCTTCTGGATCCTCAGCGACTCCAGGTCAGCCCTGGAGGCTCTGGGGGACAGAAGCAATACACACCCCCTGGTTGCACATATCCAACACCTTGTACATGTGGCGGTTAGCAGCATACAGTTTGCCTGGGTCAGGGCGCACGTCGGCATTGCGGGGAATGAAGCGGCGGACGCAGCCGCCAAACTAGGGACCGCCTTGCACCGATCGCCAGACTATGCCTTTTTCCCACGGAGCCTCGCAAGGATGCACGCGCGCCGAGACGCCCACTGTGTCTGGCAGACACGATACGGCAGCGCTGCTCAAGGCGTCCGAACACGCACACTACTCCCCACACTAAAACACATACAACAACTCTACACACACACTCAACATTCATTCCAACTCACGCAATACCTTACCGGACACGCATATCACCGGGAGTATCTGCACAGGTTCAAGATTGCCGACTTGGACGTCTGTCCTTGCGATAATCGCACAAGACAGACGCTCGAGCATCTGGTTAGCGAATGCGCAGAATTCGCGAAGCAGAGATTCGAGCATGAGAGCCTGTGCAGATACCTCCGAGTGGCACCATACACAATCACACACATGATAGGGAAACACGTGGCCATTGAATCCTTTATAAGATTCATAAGCCACATCATTAATAACTTAAAACAGTACAATAACACTTAACACACACGAAACACAACACTAAACACTACACAAAAAATTTGGACATTCAACAAAAATTAGTTCAGATGCCCGATCAAATCAAGATAACCATTTACCCCTATCTTTCTCCCCCCCTTTACATGTTAATATTTACAAAGATGCCGGTTATTTTTAGTAGTGTAAGTCTTAGAATGTAAGTTTATTAAAATTGTGATTCTGCATGTTAAAAAATTATTTAATTGTATAATATCCTTGTTTATATCAAAAAAAATTTTCTCTTCCTTTGTCATCTATGTTTTAGTTCACCAAATGCGGACCAAATGTATATATTCCTTAATTCTACTGTTAATTTAATGACTATTATGTAATTTGTGCGTACTGCGTTTAAATTCATGGCTTCACAGACGGGGCGGCGGTGGACGTATCCAATAGCGGAAGCCGTCACCCCGGCCTGGAGCGAGTTTGGCCACATTGTTCGGCGTTTCTCGCCGGTGACTCATCAAAATAACACCAGCGACTCACTGAAAATAGGAAAAAAAAAAAAACCTAACCTAACCTAACCTAACCTAACCTAACCTAACCTAACCTAACCTAACCTAACCTTTTTTTTTTTTTTTATACAGGAAAAAATCCCTTATGGGTACCACCGACCGACGGGGACGATCGGTGGTTATGTCGGACTCGCACCGACTAAAACAACCTGTATGCTCCACCACGCTGCTGGTGGCGGGTATAGGGTACCCATGAAGACATGCCCCCCATCCCCGCCAGCAGCAACTCTGTACCCCAGAGTGCGCCACCTCTGGGTCGGGGCCTCTCTAAAAGTGGCCCCTCCCTCCGCTGGACGATGCATCGGGAGCACCAGATGCATCGAACGCCTCGGGGACCTTATAAGGAGGGCGTCCGATTAACCCCGTTCGGAACGCCCAGAAGGTCCCCGTTAGGGCGGCATGCGATGGTCTTGGACGAGTCGCCTGCAACCCGGCTCGCTTGCGGCGGATCGGATCCAAGGACTCGACTTCCCGGACCCGCTCCGCCGCCTCCTTCCGCGAGATGACGTGCTCGCAGAAGGAGGCCATCGCTGCCCACGATCGCTCCCTGTCCACCATGGCACGAACCACAGTGGGCAGGGAGAGATCGTGCCCCACCTGTGCCACGAGCTCCGCCCGCTGAACCGCCCAGGCTGGACAGTCCGCGAGCATGTGCAGCGCCGTGTCAGAATCGGCGCCGCACTCGTGGCACTCACTGGACGCTTCGCGCCCGGCCACCCGCCACAGATACCTCCCGAAGCAACCATGTCCGGAAAGCATCTGTGTCAGGCGGAAGGTGAGGACCCCATGCCTCCTGGCGACCCAGCCCTGGAGAATGGGCTGGATGGCCGAAATCGTCCAGCCTCCTGCACTGGGCGATTCCAGCCGCCGCCTCCATTGGCGGAGGAGCTCCTCCTGAGCTTCTCTCCGCCAATCCACCTCTACCACCGCCGAGTCTCCCCCCGATGAACGGGCTTCAACTCTGCGGCGGTAGGCCTGAGCGAGCACCTTGGCCTCCAGGTCCCAGGGAAGGGACCCAGCCAAGGCGCAGGCCGCCTCGCCGGAGATGGTCCGGTAGCCCCGCACGAGTCTGACCGCCATGATCCTCTGCGCTCCCCGCAGCAGAGGCAGGGACACCGCGGTCAGCCGCTCCGCCCACACGGGAGCGCCGTACAGGGCCATAGAGCGGACCACTCCAGCATAAAGGCGCCGGCAGCCTGCATTAGGCCCCCCCAAATTCGGGAGGACCCTGCTCAGGGCTCCGGCGGTCGCCGTTAGCTTGGGGGCGAGCCGCCGGAAGTGGGCCTCGAACGTCCATCGGCTGTCGAGGAGCAATCCCAGGTACCGTAGAGTACCCGAGATTTCGATGGACGTCCCGCCCACCACCAACCGGGAGCCCACTGGGGGCGCCATCCGAGGCCTGTGGAAGCAAATGGCCTCGGATTTCTCCAAGGCCACCCCCAGTCCCAACCAGCGAATCCGGGCCACAACGTGAGCCGTGGCCGCGGTCGCCAGCACTCGGGCCTCCCGGTGGGTGCTCGCGCGGGCAGTCACGAGGGTGTCGTCTGCGTAACAGAACAGACGCACCCCCGGAAGCATTTGCCCACGCAGCACCCAGTCGTATCCGATGTTCCACAGGAGGGGGCCTAGAACCGACCCCTGTGGAACACCGCACGACATCCTCCGCTCCTTCCACGCACCCCCAGCCGTCGGGTACCTGACAGCGCGGTCAGCCAGATAGTCACTGACCACACGCTGCAGGTACATGGGGATGCGGTGGAAGCGTAGGGCCTCCTTAATCACCCCCCAGGGCAAGGTGTTGAATGCGTTAGCGATGTCCAACGACACCGCCAACACCACCTCGCGCCTGGTTGTCGCCTCCTCCGCCAGAAGTCTCACACCCTCGATACAGTCGAGGGTGGACTTGCCCTGGCGGAATCCGCACTGGAGACGACTGAGGTCGGGTCCTACCTCCTGGAGGTGCTGGACTATGCGGGAAGCTATTATTCGTTCGAGCAGCTTCCCCGCCTCGTCCAGCAAAACGATAGGCCGATACGCGGAGGGTGTATCAGCTGGTCTACCCTCCTTCCTTAGCAGGACCAGTCTCCCCGTTTTCCACCTACGGGGAAAGAGGCCCTGCTCGAGGCAGGCACTGAACGTCGCCCTGAGTCCAGACTCCAACGGACCCAGAGCAAGTGACCAGGCGCGCCCAGGGATGCCGTCGGGGCCAGGGGCGGTATTTTTCGCCTTCATGCGACTCACCGCCCCGGCCAACTACCACTCCGACACCCCCGGCGCACCTGATACAGTGCCGTCCTCCTCCTCCGGAGGCGCCATACGAGGCGGAACCACCTCGGCCTCTTGCGGGAACAGGGTCTCCACCACGGATTCGAGGAAATCCGGCCGAAGGCTCTCGGTGAGGGGGGGAGCGCGGGCGCGAAGCTTCTTCCGCAACGCTTTGTACGGCCTCCCCCACGGATCCCGATTGAGCTCCTCGGCCATCTCCTTGTGGGCCCTGTTCTTAGCTTCGGTGATGGCCGCCCGCAAAGTAGCACGGGCAGCACTATAGGCCTCGTAACGGCGCCTCTCCTCTTCGACGTCGCGTCGCCTACGACGCCTGTAGCGGGATAACTGGTAGCGCACAGCTCTGCACTGGTCACGCAGCTGCGCCAGCTCCTCCGACCACCAGTATACCCCGCGTGAACCTTTTTTTTTTTTTTTTATACAGGAAAAAACCCCTTATGGGTACCACCGACCGACGGGGACGATCGGTGGTTATGTCGGACTCGCACCGACTAAAACAACCTGTATGCTCCACCACGCTGCTGGTGGCGGGAGCAGGGTGCCTTATTTGACCCCACTCCCGCCAGCAGCAACTCTGAACCCCAGAGTGCGCCACCTCTGGGTCGGGGCCTCTCTGAAAGAAGCCCCTCCCTCCGCTGGACGATGCATCGGGAGCACCAGATGCATCGACCGCCTCGGGGACCTTATAAGGAGGGCGTCCGATTAACCCCGTTCGGAACACCCAGAAGGTCCCCGTTAGGGCGGCATGCGATGGTCTTGGACGAACCGCCTGCGCCCGGCTCGCCTGCGGCGGATCGGATCCCGAGACTCGACTTCCCGGACCCGCTCCGCCGCCTCCTTCTGCGAAATGACGTGCTCGCAGTAGGAGGCCATCGCTGCCCACGACCTCTCCCTGTCCACCATGGCACGAACCACAGTGGGCAAGGAGAGGTCGCGCCCCACCTGTGCCACGAGCTCCGCCCGCTGAACCGCCCAAGCTGGACAGTCCGCGAGCGTGTGCGACGCCGTGTCGGAATCGGCACCGCACTCGTGGCACTCACCGGACGCTTCGCGCCCGGCCACCCGCCACAGATACCTCCCGAAGCAACCATGTCCGGAAAGCATCTGTGTCAGGCGGAAGGTGAGGACCCCATGCCTCCTGGCGACCCAGCCCTGGAGAATGGGCTGGATAGCCGAAATCGTCCAGGCTCCTGCACTGGGCGATTCCAGCCGCCGCCTCCATTGGCGGAGGAGCTCTTCCTGAGCTTCCCTCCGCCAATACACCTCTACCACCGCCGAGTCTCCCCCCGATGAACGGGCTTCAACTCTGCGGCGGTAGGCCTGAGCGAGCACCTTGGCCTCCAGGTCCCAGGGAGGGGACCCAGCCAAGGCGCAGGCCGCCTCGCCGGAAATGGTCCGGTAGCCCCGCACGAGTCTGACCGCCATGATCCTCTGCGCTCCCCGCAGCAGAGGCAGGGACACCGCAGTCAGCCGCTCCGCCCACACGGGAGCGCCGTACAGGGCCATAGAGCGGACCACTCCGGCATAAAGGCGCCGGCAGCCTGCATTAGGCCCCCCCAGATTCGGGAGGAGCCTGCTCAGGGCTCCGGCGGTCGCCGTTAGCTTGGGGGCGAGCCGCCGGAAGTGCGCCTCGAACGTCCATCGGCTGTCGAGGAGCAATCCCAGGTACCGTAGAGTACCCGAGATTTCGATGGACGTCCCGCCCACCACCAACCGGGAGCCCACTGGGGGCGCCATCCGAGGCCTGTGGAAGCAAATGGCCTCGGATTTCTCCAAGGCCACCCCCAGTCCCAACCGGCGAATCCGGGCCACAACGTGAGCCGTGGCCGCGGTCGCCAGCACTCGGGCCTCCCGGTGGGTGCTCGCGCGGGCAGTCACGAGGGTGTCGTCTGCGTAACAGAACAGACGCACCCCCGGAAGCATTTGCCCACGCAGCACCCAGTCGTATCCGATGTTCCACAGGAGGGGGCCAAGAACCGACCCCTGTGGAACACCGCACGACATCCTCCGCTCCTTCCACGCACCCCCAGCCGTCGGGTACCTGACAGCGCGGTCAGCCAGATAGTCACCGACCACACGCTGCAGGTACATGGGGATGCGGTGGAAGCGTAGGGCCTCCCTAATCACCCCCCAGGGCAAGGTGTTGAATGCGTTAGCGATGTCCAACGACACCGCCAACACCACCTCGCGCCGGGTTGTCGCCTCCTCCGCCAGAAGTTTCACACCCTCGATACAGTCGAGGGTGGACTTGCCGTGGCGGAATCCGCACTGGAGACGAATGAGGTCGGGCCCTACCTCCTGGAGGTGCTGGACTATGCGGGAAGCTATTATTCGTTCGAGCAGCTTCCCCGCCTCGTCCAGCAAAACGATGGGCCGATACGCGGAGGGTGTATCGGCCGGTCTACCCTCCTTCCTTAGCAGGACCAGTCTCCCCGTTTTCCACCTACGGGGAAAGAGGCCCTGCTCGAGGCAGGCACTGAACGTCGCCCTGAGTCCAGACTCCAACGGACCCAGGGCAAGTGACCAGGCGCGCCCAGGGATGCCGTCGGGGCCAGGGGCGGTATTTTTCGCCTTCATGCGATTCACCGCCCCGGCCAACTCCCACTCCGACACCCCCGGCGCACCTGATACAGTGCTGTCCTCCTCCTCCGGAGGCGCCATACGAGGCGGAACCACCTCGGCCGCTTGCGGGAACAGGGTCTCCACCACGGATTCGAGGAAATCCAGCCGAAGGCTCTCGGTAAGGGGGGGAGCGCGGGCGCGAAGCGCGCCGCTTCTCCGCGCCCGCGCCGGTTCTTCCGCGCCGCTTTGTACGGCCTCCCCCACGGATCCCGATTGAGCTCCTCGGCCATCTCCTTGTGGGCCCTGTCCTTAGCCTCGGCGATGGCCACCCGCAAAGTAGCGCGGGCAGCACTATAGGCCTCGTAACGGCGCCTCTCCTCTTCGACGTCGCGTCGCCTACGACGCCTGTAGCGGGTTAACCGGTAGCGCACAGCTCTGCACTGGTCACGCAGCTGCGCCAGCTCCTCCGACCACCAGTATACCCCGCATGCCGGCCCTGTGCATCGCACCCTCGGCATGCTGGCGTCGCAAACGAGCGACATCCGCCGCTGCAGGTCCTCGACCTCCGCAGCTACGTCCCCCCCCGTGGGCCCTGCCACCCACGCCTGAACAATTGCAGCCTCGACCAAGAACTCGGGATCCATTTTCTTTATGGACCACCGAGGGCCCCCACTTCTATTAGACCGGGAAGAAGTGGGAGTGGGAGTGGGGCGCGTGGAGACCTCGAACCATACGTACCGATGGTCCGAGAGCGACTCCGCGCCCACCATTACCTCCCAATTACTGACACACGGTGACATGGCGGCGTCGACAAAGGTGACGTCGACTTTGGAGCCGCCATTCCATCGCACACATGTGTCAGCATTCCCCCGGTTCATAACGACGAGCCCGGTCGAGGCAAGCCAACTGTCCAGGAACCTCCCCCGGATACACGCAACTGGAGACCCCCACGCAGCGGATTTTGCATTGAGGTCTCCAGCCAGGATCACCTTCTCAGGGCGCAACCTTGCCACCAAAACGCCGATCTCAGCCATAAATTGCTCAAAGCTCGAGAACGGCGCATTCGGTGAGAAGTAGACCCCAATCACGAACATGTCTCCGACCCTAGCAGAGACATATCCGTTCCCCCTCACAACGCTCTCCAGGGCTGGGGAGCCAATTGCAGCCCTAGAGGCAATGGCCACATCCCCCAGACGATCTCCGACCCACTCCTCGCCCGACGGGACGAAGAGGGGCTCGGATACCACAGCTACATGTACCATGCGCTCAGTCATGGCCTGGAAGAGCAAATCCTGGGCCCTGCCAGAGCGCATGATATTCGCCTGGAGAAATCTGTAATTCGTGAGGGCCATTACTGGATTATTTCCATATCCGTCTCCTTTCCCCGGCTCGTGGTAGCTCGAGCCGGGCTGGTGGCAGGTTGTGAGGGGACCCTCGGGCCATCACCCCCCCTTCCTCTCCTGATCGGAACGGACGGTGCCTTGCACTGCCCGCCCCCCGCCCTATGGTCGGCCTTCAGCCCTGCCCGTTGGCAGCTCCCACAATGTGGGGCAGCCGAGCAGGACTGGGCCTTGTGGCCGCTTTTGCCGCAGCGATAGCATTCATCGCTGCGGTCCACTGTCGAACGACATTCCGCCCGTAGGTGCCCCTTCTCTAGGCACCTGAAACAGCGGCGTGGGCGGGCCTCGAGCAAGTGGACGCGGGCCGAGACCCAACCCACCAAGACCCTGCCCATCGTCACCACCTTTTTGGCCGCTGCGACCGGAACCCTGAGCCATATGGAGCCTAATCCTCCGTCCGCCCAGCGGATCGCCCCTGTGGTAATGTCCTGCTTGGAACATTCCGCTATCCGGGCGATAGCGACAGCCACGTCCTCCTCTGTGGTGGAGTCATCTAGACCCACGAGGCGCAGTTCCGCGCATTTCGTGGGCGTAGTGACCCGCACTGCAGGCTCATCTCTGAAAAGTTCCCGGATCCGGCCAGCGAGAACTCCTGCCTTCTCCTCCTTTGTGGGCCCGGAAATTTCAAACATCCGGGCCCCAGTGGCAGCCTTTTTCACCCTCATGCCACCGTCCAAGCCCAGGTCGTTAATCTTGACACTGTTTCGGGCCCGGGATAAAACCTCCGAGTATGAGAGGCCCCTATCTATTGCCTCCTGATCCACAGTCACCACTACAGCCGCTGAGCGTGGGGTCTGGAGTTTCCTCCCCCCTTTCTTTGGCTGCGACTGAGCGGTGGTGGCGACGGGTTTATCTACCTTGGCAGATTGCTGCTTTGCTTTCGCCTTGGTACCCTTCCGTGCCACAACATTCCAGCCCTCACTCATGGAGGCGGGGGCTGGTGGTAGCGGTCGTGGCTCTGGAAGAGTCCGTTTCGCCTCTGCCAAGGGTTTCTTTATCTTGGCCTTTTTCCTCTTTCCGGCCGTCGTTCCTGAGGGGGCCGATTCAATTGCAGCAGGATCAACCACCCTGACTTCAGGCCGCTTAGCTCTCAAAGGCCGGCTAGAGACTGCCGCTGCTTCCTTTCTGGGAGCCTCCGTCACATTTTTGGCCACCGCCTCCGCCCTTCTTTTGTCCGAGGCCAACGGCGGCCTAAGTCTCTCCTCAGGTGGGAGTCGGCACTCAAAGCTGTCCAACCGCGCTGTTATTATATTCTGGAGTCGAACCATCTCCTCGTCGATGGTAAGACCCCTTGCGGTTGTCGTACTCTTTTTGGGAGCTGCCTCCTCGTCTGACGCCTTTTTGGCACAGGTCATCATCTCTTTCATCGTCGCAATTTCTACGGACAGATTGTTGATGACCTGTACCAACCTTGCGTTTTCTTCTCTGAGGAGTCGAATCTCCTCGGACTCCGACCTCTCGGTTAAGACCTTAGCAGCCTCCTCAATGGTTTGGGCTACCTTGTTCAGAGCTCCTCTACATGAACCATTGAGGTTTTTAGACTTGCTAACAGTCTCCCTCATTTTCGCCGCATTCTCGGCAAGGATGTCGCTAACACGGGACGTGTCAACCTCTGTAAGAGCCAATTGTGGCGAAACTACTTTTGAGGTGACCGACGCCGATCTCGATGAGCGACCACTCATTACTTCACCCGACACGTCCATGACAACATCTTCGCCAGGCTCACCACGCTCTAAGGCGTCACGAGCCTCACGAAGACCGAATTTCGAGCCACTCGCACGGGATCTGGTGTCCGCTTTCTTCGCGTCCAGATCCTCATCCGAATCAGCGGGGCCCCCGCGATCCTTCCGGTCCCTTTTCTTTGAGCAGGCACGTTTACCCATGCCACTCATGTCCTCCAAGGATATGCATCGAGTTAGGTCCTGCAGAGAAACTGAGCATTCTCTTACGATCGGACTCCGAGACCCACATCCAGCCTTTTTGGAACTGCGCGCAGGATTGCGCCGCGTTCCCACACACGTATCCGCGGAAACACCAGCCAAGCCGGTTTCGATTCCGCCGACACCCCCTCCTGTCTCCTCCGAAGCACTGGTTGCCCCCCCAGATACAGTGGGGCGACCGAGGCCAGTATTGCACGGCACCCGCAAAATTATATTCGCGGACTGCGGTGCAACACTGGTCGTGGTGAGGGATTCCCCGGGTGAACCGGGACCCTCCTGGGTAGTCGATACTATTAGTTTGTCCATGCTTCATATTTGTTTGTTGGTTACCCTAACGACCGAACTCCCTTCGGCCATTCATCTTGTCGGCAGGTATGACCTTAAGATTGGGTGAGGCCCTCGCGACTGGATTCCCCCCCAGCCACTCATCCCCTCGGCGAGCCCCAAAACCTTGGGATAAGGGGTAATTTTTTAGAGAGGTTTTCTTCCTCGCGACCCGAAGGTCCCCGCTCCCATCGCTGGGTTTACGGGTTTGGCTGACGGAGGCCGAAGCCATGTCCAGCAAGACTAACTAGCCAAAACCGAACGCGCCAACCAGTTGAAGACTCATACCCCCCAGAGCCCCCAGCCTATCAGAATTGCTCTCTGCTAACAGAGGGACAATCAGAATCAGCAACCCTATCCCCCCTACCCCACGGTCCGTTCGCCAGGTCCAGGGAATACATATTTCATTATTCCGTAGACCCGCCCAGGGTGCGCCACGAGGAGGCCGACCACTTTGGCACCCCACCCCGCGTGAACCTAACCTAACCTAACCTTTTTTTTTTTATTTTTTTATACAGGAAAAAACCCCTTATGGGTACCACCGACCGACGGGGACGATCGGTGGTTATGTCGGACTCGCACCGACTAAAACAACCTGTATGCTCCACCACGCTGCTGGTGGCGGGAGCAGGGTGCTTTATTTGACCCCACTCCCGCCAGCAGCAACTCTGAACCCTAGAGTGCGCCACCTCTGGGTCGGGGCCTCTCTAAAAGTGGCCCCTCCCTCCGCTGGACGATGCATCGGGAGCACCAGATGCATCGACCGCCTCGGGGACCTTATAAGGAGGGCGTCCGATTAACCCCGTTCGGAACGCCCAGAAGGTCCCCGTTAGGGCGGCATGCGATGGTCTTGGACGAACCGCCTGCGCCCGGCTCGCCTGCGGCGGATCGGATCCCGAGACTCGACTTCCCGGATCCGCTCCGCCGCCTCCTTCTGCGAAATGACGTGCTCGCAGAAGGAGGCCATCGCTGCCCACGACCTCTCCCTGTCCACCATGGCACGAACCACAGTGGGCAAGGAGAGGTCGCGCCCCACCTGTGCCACGAGCTCCGCCCGCTGAACCGCCCAAGCTGGACAGTCCGCGAGCGTGTGCAGCGCCGTGTCGGAATCGGCACCGCACTCGTGGCACTCACCGGACGCTTCGCGCCCGGCCACCCGCCACAGATACCTCCCGAAGCAACCATGTCCGGAAAGCATCTGTGTCAGGCGGAAGGTGAGGACCCCATGCCTCCTGGCGACCCAGCCCTGGAGAATGGGCTGGATGGCCGAAATCGTCCAGCCTCCTGCACTGGGCGATTCCAGCCGCCGCCTCCATTGGCGGAGGAGCTCTTCCTGAGCTTCCCTCCGCCAATACACCTCTACCACCGCCGAGTCTCCCCCCGATGAACGGGCTTCAACTCTGCGGCGGTAGGCCTGAGCGAGCACCTTGGCCTCCAGGTCCCAGGGAGGGGACCCAGCCAAGGCGCAGGCCGCCTCGCCGGAAATGGTCCGGTAGCCCCGCACGAGTCTGACCGCCATGATCCTCTGCGCTCCCCGCAGCAGAGGCAGGGACACCGCAGTCAGCCGCTCCGCCCACACGGGAGCGCCGTACAGGGCCATAGAGCGGACCACTCCGGCATAAAGGCGCCGGCAGCCTGCATTAGGCCCCCCCAAATTCGGGAGGAGCCTGCTCAGGGCTCCGGCGGTCGCCGTTAGCTTGGGGGCGAGCCGCCGGAAATGGGCCTCGAACGTCCATCGGCTGTCGAGGAGCAATCCCAGGTACCGTAGAGTACCCGAGATTTCGATGGACGTCCCGCCCACCACCAACCGGGAGCCCACTGGGGGCGCCATCCGAGGCCTGTGGAAGCAAATGGCCTCGGATTTCTCCAAGGCCACCCCCAGTCCCAACCGGCGAATCCGGGCCACAACGTGAGCCGTGGCCGCGGTCGCCAGCACTCGGGCCTCCCGGTGGGTGCTCGCGCGGGCAGTCACGAGGGTGTCGTCTGCGTAACAGAACAGACGCACCCCCGGAAGCATTTGCCCACGCAGCACCCAGTCGTATCCGATGTTCCACAGGAGGGGGCCTAGAACCGACCCCTGCGGAACACCGCACGACATCCTCCGCTCCTTCCACGCACCCCCAGCCGTCGGGTACCTGACAGCGCGGTCAGCCAGATAGTCACTGACCACACGCTGCAGGTACATGGGGATGCGGTGGAAGCGTAGGGCCTCCTTAATCACCCCCCAGGGCAAGGTGTTGAATGCGTTAGCGATGTCCAACGACACCGCCAACACCACCTCGCGCCGGGTTGTCGCCTCCTCCGCCAGAAGTCTCACACCCTCGATACAGTCGAGGGTGGACTTGCCCTGGCGGAATCCGCACTGGAGACGACTGAGGTCGGGCCCTACCTCCTGGAGGTGCTGGACTATGCGGGAAGCTATTATTCGTTCGAGCAGCTTCCCCGCTTCGTCCAGCAAAACGATAGGCCGATACGCGGAGGGTGTATCGGCCGGTCTACCCTCCTTCCTTAGCAGGACCAGTCTCCCCGTTTTCCACCTACGGGGAAAGAGGCCCTGCTCGAGGCAGGCACTGAACGTCACCCTGAGTCCAGACTCCAACGGACCCAGAGCAAGTGACCAGGCGCGCCCAGGGATGCCGTCGGGGCCAGGGGCGGTATTTTTCGCCTTCATGCGACTCACCGCCCCGGCCAACTCCCACTCCGACACCCCCGGCGCACCTGATACAGTGCCGTCCTCCTCCTCCGGAGGCGCCATACGAGGCGGAACCACCTCGGCCGCTTGCGGGAACAGGGTCTCCACCACGGATTCGAGGAAATCCGGCCGAAGGCTCTCGGTGAGGGGGGGAGCGCGGGCGCGAAGCTTCTTCCGCACCGCTTTGTATGGCCTCCCCCACGGATCCCGATTGAGCTCCTCGGCCATCTCCTTGTGGGCCCTGTCCTTAGCCTCGGCGATGGCCGCCCGCAAAGTAGCGCGGGCAGCACTATAGGCCTCGTAACGGCGCCTCTCCTCTTCGACGTCGCGTCGCCTACGACGCCTGTAGCGGGATAACTGGTAGCGCACAGCTCTGCACTGGTCACGCAGCTGCGCCAGCTCCTCCGACCACCAGTATACCCCGCATGCCGGCCCTGTGCATCGCACCCTCGGCATGCTGGCGTCGCAGATGAGCGACATCCGCCGCTGGAGGTCCTCGACCTCCTCGGCAACCTCCCCACCCGTGGGCCCAGCGGCCCACGCCTGGACGATTGTGGCCTCGACAAGGAACTCGGGATCCATTTTTCTGACGGACCACCGAGGGCCATCATCTCTTCCCGACCGAGGGGAAATGGGAGCATGGCGTGCGGCCACCTCGAACCATATATATCGATGGTCCGAGAGTGACTCCGCACCCACAATTACCTCCCAATTTCTGACACATGGTGACATGGCGGCGTCGACAAAGGTAACGTCGACTTTGGAGCCGCCATTCCATCGCACACATGTGTCAGCCGTCCCTCGGTTCATGACGGCCATCCCAGTCGAGGCCAACCAACCGTCCAGAAACCTCCCTCTTACGTCCGTGACCGAAGACCCCCACGCGGCGGATTTGGCGTTGAGGTCACCGGCCAGGACCACCTTGCCGGGGCGTAACCTATTCACCAAGTCTCCGACTTCAGCCATAAAGAGTTCGAAGTCGGAGAACGGTCTGTTGGGTGAAAAGTACGCCCCGATGACGGATACGTCTCCAATCTTTGCGGAGACGTACCCGCGCCCCCTCACCACGCGCTCCAGAGCTGGGGAACCAACTGCAGCCCTGGACGCGATGGCCACATCTCCCACACGGTCTCCGACCCACTCCTCGCCCGACGGAACGAAGAGGGGTTCGGAGACCACAGCCACGTGCACCATGCGCTCCGCCAAGGTCTGGAAGATAAGGTCCTGGGCCCTGCCGGAGCGCATGATATTCACCTGGAGGAATCTTATGGAGGCCATCAATTAGCGACCTCCATCGGATCCTCCATAGCCCGGCTCGTGGTGGGCTGAGCCGGGTCGGCGGCAGGTGGCGAGGGGACCCTCGGGCCATCACCCCAACCTAACCTAACCTAACCTAACCTAACCTAACCTAACCTAACCTAACCTAACCTAACCACGTAAAGGCGGCGTGCGCGGACTGGGCGGCAGGGAAGCCGCCGTCATGTTGCAACTGCACAAAAGCCAAACTTGATAACGCAGAACACAATGCTTTCAGCTCCGACTGCCCTATTCGGAAGAAATGGGATAAACTAGCTAGGTCGACGGTTGCATACTATGAGAACCCCTGATTGGAGTTGACGGAGCGGGTGGAACTGGACGCACTAAATAATACATAAAACACGAATGATTTTAATAATGTATATATCAAGTATAAATGCAAGACAGCGTAAATGTTAATGTAAATATAGAAAATAAAAATAATACACAATAATAATAAATACATATAAAGATTTATATAAAAAATTAGATTATACACAGTATAAGTAATATTGTATAAATTATTAGAATATAAGTAAAGTCTAGTGTAAAGAATGTTATGAATAAGAAATGTTAAAGCGTTGTTAGTGCTGTAAAAACCGTCGTATAGTAGTGAATTACAATTAAGTAAAGAGAGTCTGGCGTGTAGAATATAAAAATTTTATAACCATAGTAAAAATATATATATATATATGCAGAATTATATAAACAATTAGCGTATAAGAAAACAGTTAAAGAAATATTGCAAAATGTAAAATGGATGTTTAGTAGCACTAAATAATACATAAAACACGAATGATTTTAATAATGTATATATCAAGTATAAATGCAAGACAGCGTAAATGCTAATGTAAATATAGAAAATAAAAATAATACACAATAATAATAAATACATATAAAGATTTATATAAAAAATTAGATTATAAACAGTATAAGTAATATTGTATAAATTATTAGAATATAAGTAAAGTTTAGTGTAAAGAATGTTATGAATAAGAAATGTTAAAGCGTTGTTAGTGCTGTAAAAACCGTCGTATAGTAGTGAATTACAATTAAGTAAAGAGAGTCTGGCGTGTAGAATATAAAAATTTTATAACCATAGTAAAAAAAAAAAAAAATATATATATATATATGCAGAATTATATAAACAATTAGCGTATAAGAAAACAGTTAAAGAAATATTGCAAAATGTAAAATGGATGTTTAGTAGTAAAATTTTAGTTTATAAGAAAATTGTACAAGAATAAACAAATAATGAAAAAATTATTTACCCGAAATAAAAATAAAAATAAAAAATAGAAAAAATAGAAGTTTAGATAGTTAGATGGGAATCCCACCCATAGTTAATATGAAAGAGATTGTATATAAGAAAGAATCGGTATGAAGAATGTAAGGAATATAAACGCGAGAACTTGTATGAAAGATAATTAAATTAAATAGTAAAACAAGGGCTTCATTTTCATAAGATGAAGGTAGATAGGGACTACCTCAATATATGAGGTGGTCAATAATAAAAAAAAAAAAACCTAACCTAACCTAACCTAACCTAACCTAACCTAACCTAACCTAACCTAACCTAACCTAACCTAATAAATAAAAATCTGAAACATAAAGAAGAGTACGAATTAGAAGTTAAAAGAGCACAAACCAGTAGCTGGAAGGACTTCTGTAGTAAGCAGGAGAAGGAAGGTGTCTGGGAAGGGATATATAGAGTCATCGGCAGAACGTTGCGTAGAGAAGAGGATCAACCGTTGGAGAAGGATAGGGTGATCGTGGACCTGAAAGGCTCAGCCAAACTATTAGCGGAGACCTTTTATTCGGACGACTTAGAAGACGAGGACGGTTCGGAGCACGTTCAACTCAGGATCGAGGCAGAAGCAGTAAACAATGACGAACGAGTTGGAGCTTGTGACCCGCCATTTACAGACGCCGAACTTGTCCACGCAACTAAGTCTTTTAATCCAAAAAAGGCGCCGGGCATCGATGGTTTTACCGCTGATTTTTGTAGCAGGGTTATCGAAGACTACCCAGAACTTTTTCTCGCTCTCCTTAATAAATGCCTTGCCTACCACCATTTTCCTCGGCAGTGGAAGGAGGCCGCAATTGTGGTTCTACGCAAACCGGGAAAGCCGGACTATGCTTCCCCCAAGGCCTACAGACCGATCGGCCTATTGCCTGTCTTCGGGAAGATCTATGAGAAGATGCTGGTGGCTCGCCTCAAATTCTACCTTTTACCAAGGATGAGTACTCGCCAGTTCGGATTCATGCCACAAAGGAGCACTGAGGATGCCCTCTATGCACTAATGCAACACGTCCGAGCAAAATTAGACGACAAGAAATTAACTGTCATGGCATCATTAGACATAGAGGGGGCCTTTGACAGCGCTTGGTGGCCGGCTATTAGGGTTCGACTGGCTGAAAAAGATTGCCCCTTAAATTTGAGACGAGTCATGGATAGCTATTTCAGAGACAGAAGAGTAAGGGTTCGGGGAGCCGGGGAGGAGTACAGCAGGGAAACGAAAAAGGGATGCGTTCAAGGATCGATAGGCGGCCCCATCCTTTGGAACCTCCTTCTCGACCCGCTTCTCAAAGAGCTCTTCGAGAGGGGAGTTTATTGTCAGGCCTTTGCGGATGATGTGATCTTGTTATTTGATGGTGACACCACCCTGGACATCGAGAGGCGAGCTAACCCCATACTGGAATATGTCCGAGCGTGGGGTGTCAGGAAACTTAAATTTGACTCCCCACGCTTGAGCATGGGAGGAATAGACACAGTCCAGACTGAGAAAATTAAGGTGCTAGGTGTCACCATCGATAACAAGTTGACATTCAACACTCACGTTACCAACGTTTTTTATTAAGGCCGCAAGAATTTACAAGCAGCTGGCCAGGGCTGAAACTGAAAGGGAAAGTGAGCTGGGGACTTAACTCCGAAATAATAAGGATTATTTATGTCGCGGTTATTGAACCGATAATCCTGTATGCTGCTAGCATATGGGTTTCGGCGGCCAATAAACTTGGTATTAAAAAACAGTTGGCAGTGATGCAGCGAGGGATGGCCCAAAAAATATGCAAGGCCTACCGCACGGTTTCCCTCAACTCGGCATTGGTGCTGGCTGGGATACTCCCACTTGACCTTCGCATACGCGAAATTGCCGCATTATATGAAGCCAGGAGAGGAGTACCCAGACGGCATTGGTAGACAGACGACTTCTTGACAGAAACAGACTGTAAATTTACACAAATTACAGGTATTTAGTATTAAAAAAAAAAAAAAACCTAACCTAACCTAACCGGACTTGTCTCTCTTGGTAGAATTCATCGTTTATTAGTCAAATATTGCTTGTTTTTGGTCAAATTTTTTGCGTGTTCTTCTCTTATAGAGACATCGTACCATCTCCCTTGTCCTACTCTGCAGAATACTTAGCCGATTTTCTGGAAAATCGTGGAAAAATTCCAAATTTTTAAGGAAATTTTAGTTTTCACCGCATAGCTTTTTTGTCTGTAGTTCGATTTTCCCGGTCCGCACGCCAATTTTGTGGCGCTTGTCCATGCGCATCCAGAGAGCTTTCGTTCGCCCGGATAGCGTCAGCGGTTCGCCCGGTATTCGGGAAAAACCGAATTCTGAGGCAAAAATTTGAAAAAGGAGATCAAGCATGAGATCGAGACTGCAGTACACAGACTGTACCTGATAGTAAAGAGGGCAGAGGGTAGAGTCGGAGGAACGAAGACGAGGGCGGAACTAGAAACAGAAGTAGCGGACTGCGCCTCCTTTCGCCCCCCAGTGGACCCGACAAAAGGAAAGCTGAAACTAGACTTGGCCGGCAAATTGAATGAGCATGCTCTCCTTTTAAAGGAGAACACAGCCGAATTAAAAAGGCTTCAAGAATCCCTTACGAAAGCAAACGAGACAAGTGCGGTGAAGCTATCCTATACGAGCGTTGCGGCCGGTCCGAAAGGGTATCGACAGGCGGATCAAGAACCGCTTCATTCGGTTGTGGTGTCCTCAAAGGACGATCAAAATACGGGGGATGAAGTAATTGAAAAAATAAGAACAGCGGTTCAAGCGAAGGAAAGGGGCATCAAGATCGACAGAATACGTAAGGTTAAAGAAAGAAAAGTGATCTTAAGCTGTGCGACAGTGGAAGAGAGAAACAGGGTCATGGGTAGAATAGAAGGAGCCGGAAATCTGACTGCGGAGGTGATAAAGAACAAAGACCCTTTGGTCATTCTCAAGGATGTCATGAAATATATCTCGGACGAGGACATCCTTATGGCTATGAAAAACCAAAATGCACATATCTATAAGGACCTTCCGGAGGAAGAAAACAGAGTGGAAATCAGGTACAGGAAGAAAGCCAGAAATAACCTAGCCAATCATGTCATTCTGAGGGTCTCACCGATGTTATGGCGAAGGATCACCGCGGTGGAGGCTCTTCACGTCGACCATCAGAGAGTCAGAACGGAGGATCACTCCCCTATTATCCAATGCTCTATGTGCCTAGGATATGGGCATAGCAGGCGATTCTGTAACGAAAAGATCGAGAAGTGCAGCCACTGTAGTGATGGGCATAGACGGAGTGAGTGCCCTGAAATGAACAGGGAGCCGACTTGTTGCAACTGTGAAAGCGCTGGACTGAACATACGCAACCACAATGCCTTCAGCGAGAAATGCCCAGTGAGAAGACGTTGGGATGCCATAGCTCGCTCGGCAATAGCGTATTGCTAAAGTGGTTCAAGCGGCTCGAGCAAACACTAGACAAGCACAATATGAAAGACGGATCCTTCCACATCGTACAGGCTAATTTGCAACGCAGGGAACTCGCCACCCAGGAACTGCTTTTGGAATCTGGTAAAAGGGGTGTAGACATAGCGTTGATTCAGGAACCTTATGTTGGGGGGCAATGTAGAATGAGAGACCATAAAGGGGCGCGAATCTATCAGTGCATTAGCAGTGGTAATAGCGTAGTGAAAGCGGCAATTGTGGTGTTCAATAATGATTTGAGTGTCACTTTGGATACCAAATCAACGGAAAATATGGTCATAATCAAAATCAGAACAACTGCAGGGGAAATGGGATTGATTTCATTCTAATTTGAACCCGCACAGGCCATCGGCCCATACCTGGATCACCTAGAGTCAGTCCTAAAAAACGCACACTTGAAGCACTTCCTGCTGGGTGGCGACTCGAATGCGAATTTGTGGTGGGGTAGCCATGAAACGGACCGTCGCGGCGAAGAATTGGCCGGCACCTTGGATGAGTTGGGGCTGCAGATCTTAAATCAGGGCGACACACCCACTTTCTTTGTTGTCAGAGGAGGTAAGGTCTACTCGAGCATCGTTGACGTCACTGCCTGTACAGCAGAGATGCTTGACATGGTGGATGAGTAGAAAGTCGACGAGAGTCTGACTAGTTCCGACCACAACGCAATATGTTTTAAAGTGAGATTACAAAGGGAAAAGGGTATTATAATAAATAGGACCACACGTTAATTCAACACCAAGAAAGCCAATTGGGTGCTTTTTAGGGAAAAAATTGCACAATTAACGGAAGAAAATAAGTTAAACAATAAGGAAATAGTGAAAATAAATGATCAACAGGAACTGGAAAAAATTATTCAAACATACACCAATATAATTAATGAGGCTTGTGAAGAATCTATTCCGAACAAAAAATTCACTGAAAAAATTAAAATACCGTGGTGGAATGCGGAACTAGTCAGACTGAAGAAGATAACGGAAACTAGAAAGAGGCGCATAAGATGTGCTGCCCCTATTAGAAGAGCGAAGGTTCTGGGGGAATACCTGCAGGCAAAGGAAGAATACGAGCTGGCAGCAAAAAGAGCTCAAGCTCTTCTGCGAGAAGCAAGATAAGGAGGGGATGTGGGACGGGGTCTACAGGGTTATACGGATGACGAACAGGAGGCAAGAGGATCTACCTTTGACTTAAGATGGCCTAACTTATAGCCCTGCAGACTCCGCCAAACTTCTTGCGGAGGTCTTCTATCCAGAAGACTCGGAAAGTGGAGAAGATGCAGGCCACCAGAGGATACGGGACACTGCGGCCGCAGTCAATGTCCGTAAAGAGAACGAAGTCCAGGACCGTCCCTTTACCTTGGATGAGCTGGAGATGGTGTCCAAGACGTTCAACCCCAAGAAGGCACCAGGACTAGACGGGTTCACCGCGGACATCTGTGACAAGGTTATAGCCCAGAACCCAGACCTGTTCTTGACAATGGTAAACAAATGTCTGGAAATTGGTTACTTCCCGAAGAACTGGATAATAGCTACGGTGGTCATCCTACGCAAGCAGGGGAGGGACGACTACGCCAGTCCCAAATCCTATCGTCCAAAAGGTCTGTTGCCTGTACTAGGGAAAATCCTGGAGAAGATAGCCGTCAAAAGAATTAAATGGCACATTCAACCAAAGTTCAGTACTCGCCAGTATGGATTCATGCCCCAGAAAGGCACCGAAGACGCCCTTTATGACCTGATGCAACATATTAAAGGTGGCTTAAAGTCCAAAAAAATAGTAACCGTTGTGTCACTGGATATAGAGGGTGCCTTTGACAGCACCTGGTGGCCTATGATCAGAGTCCGACTAGCTGAGGAAGAGTGCCCGATAAACTTGAGAAGGTTGATAGATAGTTATCTGCAGGAACGCGAGGTGCGGGTAAGATACGCTGGTTCTGAGTACTGCCGTAAAACGGAAAAAGGGTGTGTCCAGGGGTCGATAGGCGGGCCGTTATTGTGGAACCTTCTGCTAGACCCCCTGCTGAAAGGGCTACAGGAACGAGGCGATTACTGCCAGGCCTTTGCAGACGATATCGTCCTTGTGTTCCAGGGAGACACTGGGCTGGAAATCTCTGGACGTGCAAACGCCACTCTCGCCTATGTTCGGGACTGGGGTGTCCGAAATAAATTACACTTTGCTCCTCATAAAACAAACGCGATAATCGTTTCAAGGAAGTAGAAGTATGACAACCCAGTTTTGAGTATGGGGGGGGGGTCGATGTTTGCATCTCCAGCGATTTAAAAGTACTCGGACTGACAATTGACAGTAAGCTTACTTTTAACAAGCACGTGGATAATACCTGTAAGCGAGCTTACAGTATATACAAGCAACTGTCGAAGGCCGCCAGAACAAGCTGGGGTCTCCACCCTCAAGTTATTAAAACCATCTACAGTGCCGTCATAGAGCCGATCGTGCTGTATGCGGCGAGTGCTTGGGCGCCGGCAACCAAAAAGCTGGGTGTGAAGAAGAGGTTGGATTGGCTCCAAAGGGCCTTCGCCCAAAAAATAATAAAATCGTACCGGACTGTCTCACTCAACGCGGCGCTAGCTCTGGCGGGGATACTCCCTCTCGACCTCAGAATACGGGAAGCTTCCTCTCTCTATGAGACAAAGAGAGGAGTGGCCCTGCCGGCGCTATGCGGAAGGGAGATAGAGAAGAGAGTAAGGCCATCTGAAGTTTCGCACCCGGCTAAATATAGAGTAATAGAATATACCAGCCTGGCCGACCGGGAGGCAATGGATAACTGTACTCAGGCAGTGCGAATCTATACAGACGGCAGCAAGATCGAGGGCAAAGTGGGAGCTGCTCTGTCCGCATGGGTAGAAGCTGGTGAGACCCTCGCATGCAAATACAAACTAGATTCGTACTGTACTGTGTATCAGGCAGAGCTTCTGGCCTTGTGTCAGGCTACTGCTTTGGCTGCTACGAGAGGGGAAAGCTCCTTTGGGATATTTAGCGACTCCAGGGCGGCCTTGGAATCGGTGAGCAGCGGTTGTTCCCATCATCCCTTAGTACAAGAAATTCACGACTACCTGAGAATCTGTCGGACCCAGAACAAAGAAGTGTCCCTGTTCTGGGTTAAAGCTCATATAGGTATTGAAGGGAACGAGCGAGTGGATGCGTTGGCCAAAGAAGCCGCCTTGGGTCTCAAACGCAGACCCGACTACGACCAATGTCCTGTCTCATTCGCCAAGATACAACTCCGTCTGGAGTCTCTAGACGAATGGAAGAGGAGATATATATCAGGTGAAACAGCGTCGGTGACGAAAATTTTTCCCAGATATTTACGCCGCATACAGCACGATGAGAGGTATTGATATAGAACCGCTCCTCACTCAGATTCTTATAGGGCACGGTGGGCTCTCTGAGTATTTGCATAGATTCAAGTGCAAAGGGGACCCATCGTGCGCCTGCGAACCGGGTGTCGAAGAGACAGTTACTCACTTGATTGTAGAATGTCCGACCTTAGGAGCCGCACGAATGAACTTCGAAATCGGACACTCGATAATAATGAGTAAAGATAACCTGCCATTACTTATACAAGACAATAGATATAATAAGAAATTTATCGAATATTGCGTAAATATAATAAAACTTGTAAATAAAAGAAATAAAAGTTAAATAAATAGATATAGACAACATGATACCTTCCTTATTTGTTAGTTATAGTTTTTAATTATTATTTATAGTTTTTAATTGTTAGTTATAGTTTTTAAATGTTAATTAGATGTAAGAAATTGTAAATAGTTCCAAGAAATCGAAAATAATTGCAAGGCACCAGTGTAGAAATAAAGTAATAGAAATAAGTAGATAGTAATGAAACCCACGTGGGTAATGAAACAAATGCTTAATCGTAAAACTAAAAAAAGAAATTAAAACTCTGATAAAGTAAAAAAAAAAAAAACCTAACCTAACCTAACCTTTTTTTTTTTTATTATACAGGAAAAAACCCCTTATGGGTACCGCCGCCCGACGGGGACAGGCGGCGGTTATGTCGGACTCGCACCGACTAAAACGACCTGTGTGCTCCACCACGCTGCCAATGGCAAGGACAGGGTATCATTGTACATTTTGCCCCCATTCCGCCGACAGCTCTGATCCCAGAGAATAAACACCTCCAGGTAGGGGCCCCTCGAAAGAGAAACCCCCCTCCGCTAACCGGTGCATCGGGAGCACCAGATGCACCGACCGCCTCGGGGACCTGTAAGCCAGGTGTCCGATGTACCCCGTTCGGAACACCCGAAGGTCCCCAGTTAGGGCGGCAGACGATGGGCTTGGGCGAGTCACTAACACCTGGACTCACCAGCAGCAGATTGGATCCGGAACAACAGTTCGTGGAACTGCTCCGCCGCCTCCCTCCGCCCCCCTCCGCAGAGCTAAAGGAGGCCATCGCTGCCCACGATCGCTCCCTGCCCACCGTGTTTGCTATGTCACGGTCGACAGGGAGAGATCGCGCCCCAAGTAGGGGCCCCAACGCCTTGGTGGGCGTTTCCGCCCCCACCGGGTAATTTTTTATAGAGGTTTTCTTCCTCGCAACCCGAAGGTCCCCGTTCCCATTGCTGGGCTTCCGGGTTTCGCCGACGGTGGCCGTAACCATGTCCAGCCAGACTTAGAGTAAGCCCAACTGGACCCGTCGCTCATTAGGGACTTCACCCCAACCCCCCCGAAGTCCCCGGCCCGTCCAGATTGCCCTCTGCTAATCAGAGGGACAACTGGATTGGCCACCCCTCAGTGGTCCGTTCGCCAAGACTAAGCTTGCCCAGGGTGCGCCACGAGGAGGCCGACCACTTTGGCACCCCAACCTAACCTAACCTAACCTAACCTAACCTAACCTAACTTCCTTGCCTAAAAACCTCGTGGCCGAAATGGGGTGTTTTTACGTGTTTATAGGGCGCGGCCCCAAGGCGGTCACGTGGCCGTAATCGTGACATCATTATCGGTTTTGGTCAGGCGCGAGTCGGATTAGGCCTATGACGTCACAATTTAATTATTTTGCATGGAGACGGAATCACGCGGCGGCCACGTGATCACCACGTGACCGCCCCGTGCTCCGTCTTCTCTCCAAGTCGGTATCGGTCGGTACCTGAGTCCCGACCCGACATCGGGTCTGGACGCTTGAGTATTCGGACCCGATATCGAGTCTCCTCTTCATATCACTTCCCGCGCCCACTCCCATTCCTTAAACATGCCCCACCTACTACAGTGAATTCTATTGTGATAGGCGGTGTCGGTTGTCTCTCGAAGGAATTGTTAAATTATTAATATAAAATGCGAATAATACATCAAGAAGTTTTATAGAAAGTTACTTTATGTGCCAGTGATTAGTTACTTAATAAGAATAGTGGTGGATATGAGTGTTATGCAAAAACATATTGATCTTTGTTATAATATCAGCTTGAGATAAACATATCTACCTACAAAGGCAACAGAAAATCGTAAGAATAATTAAACCTTTTTTTTTTTTTGAAAAATTAAAGAACAACAGAAAATTGTTTTTGTTTATGGAATTATTCAAAGTATAACTGTGGCAATAAATTTTTTTGATTAAAGTTTTGGATACAAAACTAAAATATTGTTATACAGTGCCATCTAGTGTCAAAGGAATACATGACACAAGGCTGAATATCGAAAACTATCTTTTCGCTTCTGTGCACTTTTAAATCTTTAGTTGTTGCAATTCTTGATGTGCAGTGCCATCTAGCGTCAAAACAATATATGATAAAAAGTTGAACCCCATAAACTACCATTACGCTTTGGGCACTTTTAATTTTATTGAAGTTAAAATTATTGTGAAAAAGTGCCATATATATTGTTGTAGACAATTGTTATAAGCAGTTGCATTCTGTAAATATATTGTAAAATGGCCAACAAGTGTGGGGAATGCGGAAAGTTCTTGGCTACAATAGACGGCGTGAAATGCACAACATGCTTGGTAGTATGTCATCGGACCTGCCTTCTCAAAATAAATTCTAATAATTCGGCGGGAAAATATTGTCGGCAATGTAAGATCAAGATTTTGGCTATGGTCTCAGACCAGAAGAAAAGTGAGATCGATGCACAGAGCACAAATAAGGAAATCTTTCAAAATGCGAACCCGGGGGAAGAAATCTTATCACCTACTTCTTCTGGCAATTCCTCTTTGTTAGAGCAAATCCATCTTCTTAGGGTTGAATTGGTGTCAGTCACGCATGAGGTGACGTCATTCAGGCAGGAACTGGCTCGGTTGAATGGTTCAATAATTGAATTCAATACTAGATTTGACAATATAGAGAGCAGAATGTCATCTCTTGAGAAAAAATTTGCTTCTAACGATGAAAACAAGAACGGCGTTCAAGTGACGGAAATTATTAGTCAACTGAAAATGGAAATAAATGACCGGGAACAGGATTGTCTCATGAATGACATACAAATATCTTGTTTACCTGAATCTCCTGGGGAAAGTGTTGAACACATAACATGCTTGGTTGCGAAAAAGTTGGGCGTGACCTTAGAATCGACCGATATTGTTAGCGCTACACGAAGTGGTCCACGTCGTACTGGGTCAGAATCAGACGATCGTCCCCGGCATCGGCCGCTCACCGTGCGACTAGCTCGCAGAGCAGTAAAAGAAGAAATATTGCGCGCGGCCCGTGTCCGTCGTCGTATAGACACAATGGGCATCATTGAGGGAAACCCGCAACAAATTTTTATAAATGAACGTCTGACTCGCGTTAACCGAGAACTGTTTTTTAAAGCACGAGAATCTGGTCGTCGGAATAGCTGGCGGTATGTGTGGACCAAAGGTGGGCGCATTTTTGCACGAAAGGACGCAGGCGCCACGGTACGCCGTATTCGATCGGAGACGGATTTAAGCATAATTTTTGGAGGAAAACCCGTTGGTTCGGAACAGGAACTTTCTATCGACTCGATTTAAATCTATCCATATCCGTTTTTTATAAAAGTAGTTTTATAGGTTTTATAAATAGTAATAAGCGTTATATTAAGATACATACGAAATATTGGGATATAAAATTCACCGTCACTTTTAATATATTTTATATAATAAATTTTTATCGTAAAATTGTTATAGTTAAAAATAAACCATGTATTAAAATAAGTTCAATAATTAGTGGAACTATGTTATTTGTCAGTGGTGGAATATCGTACTTACAGAAATATGCTAGGCAAATGTACAGGGTCGTCATTTATACAATAAAATATTATTTACTATCTAATAATAATGAAAGAAATTTCTTACGAGTATTTGAAAGGGTTATTTTCGTTATAATATTGATGTTATATTCGTTGGTTGTGATACGAGTGGCCGAATCAGGCAAATCATATAAATTTAATTTTTATAAGCAATGTTAAAATTAAGAAACCTGAAAATTGGTTTACTAAACCCAGGATCGCTCGGTAATCGCCACAACGAATTTATAGTTGCGATGGATCGCCACTCGGTCGATTTGATAGCAATAAATGAGACCTGGCTCAAAATGGGGGAAGAAGGACGGGCACCTGCTGTGTCGGGCTATCGCTTGATACATGTCCCACGTTCAGAGACAGTGCGCAGTCGTGGCGGTGGGGTTGGTTTCTATATAAAGCGAAGACTGTCAGTGCGCATCTTGCCTACCCCATCTTCCACGTCTATAGAACAAATTTGGATAAAGATTACGGTGAACGGAAAAACAGTGATCATAGGCACCGCCTATAGACCGCCTTGGTTCAATGTTGGAGGGTTTATTGATGATTTGGCGGAAACCATCACAACATTTTCATACTATGATGTAATGGTTCTAGTAGGAGATTTTAACATTAATTACCTCAATGCAGACTGTTCTCACACTAAAATTTTAAATGAATTTCTCGTAACAAATAATCTAAAACAATACGTGAACGAGCCCACATACTTTACCACTGACAGCGAAACTTTACTTGATCTTATTTGTTCGAGCGTACGTGTAAAGCGGATCCTAGTTGACTATATACCTGATCTGAGCCGCCATGCTTTTATATCATGTGAATTGAATTTATTAACTACAAAATCGCAACCCAGAAAAATATGTTACAGACCTATTAAAGATATTGATACAGATTTACTTCAGCAAACTTTAGTTTACGCAAACTTTGATGACATAGTAGAGATAAATGAAGTTGACGATATGATTGTTGAATTTAATAACAAAATATTATGGGTGTTTGATTTACTAGCTCCTGTGAAAAATATCAATATAAAAGAACACCATTTTCCGTGGATAACTTATAATATTAAATTGATGATGAGGCTTCGAGACGCAGCGTACCGGAGGGCACGGTCAACAAAAGTAGATTCTCATATTAATTATTACAAAGCATTAAAAAAACAAGTTATCAACGCGACTAACTCTGAAAGATCTGTTTATTTCTCCACGTACATTAATAATAACTATCGGGAATCGCGATCACTTTGGTCTCATTTAAAAAAACATATTCACTTTAAGAATGAGCAAAAATTATTTCTACCTGAACACTTGAATGACCCCAATAAAATTAATAAACATTTTCTAGACGTGCCAGGCCATAATGATGCATCTCAATCTTCAATTAATTATTATGAGTCAAGTAAGTTTACCACAGCTGTTTTCAATTTACACGAGACCGACAGTACCACTGTATTGAAAGTTATCCATTCCTTACAGTCAAACGCAATAGCGGAAGATGGTATAACATTGCAGATGCTATTGTCTACGCTTCCCTATAGTCTTAATGCCATTACTAAAATCATAAATACATCCCTAAAAACCGGTAAGTTTCCTACCCAGTGGCAATTGGCTTTAGTAAGGCCAACCCCTAAAAAAGATAACGTTTGTGAGCTGAACGACTTGCGCTCAGTAAATATATTACCCTGTTTATCTAAAGTTTTGGAAAAAATTGTTTACAATCAATTAACGCATTATATAGAGAAAAATGGTATATTGCCAACAGTTCAGTCGGGGTTCAGAAAGCAACATAGCACTACAACTGCCTTGACTGACGTGGTTGATAATATTTTAAGTGCACAGGATGCTGGAAAAGGCACAATTCTTGTGTTTCTTGATTACACGCGAGCTTTTGATACTATTAATAGATCACTTTTATTTTCAAAATTAAAATTTTATGGTTTTAACAATCATACGCTAGGTTGGTTTAAAAGTTATTTCAATTATCGCAGGCAGGTGGTTCAGGTTACGCAGCGCGATGGAACAAAATTGACATCAGATTCCTCTCGGGTAACAAGAGGAGTGCCACAAGGATCAATTTTGGGTCCAATACTATTTGCATTGTATAGCGCGGATATCACAGCGGTAATAAAAAATTGCTGTTACCATATTTACGCCGATGATATCCAGCTCTATATATCATTTAAACCAGGCGACACATATGAGTATGTATCTAAATTAAATAGGGATCTGAATAGTATCGCAGACTGGTCCGAAGCTAATACTTTAGTATTGAATCCCGTTAAGACCAAATATATGTTGCTCGGTACCAAAAAACAAATTCGCAAAATCTCTAATCACAATTTATCAATTGGCATTAAGAACGAAAATATTGAGCGAGTTAGTGAAATGAGGAATTTAGGTTTACTTATGGATGAGAATTTACGTTTTGAAAAGCAGATCGTTAATACGGCTAAAAATTGTTTTTACCGGCTTAAAGTTCTATATCAGATAAGAGACGTACTTAGCACAAACTTACGTATTATGCTATGTGAATCACTGGTGTTATCCAAGTTTAATTACGCAGATGCTGTTTTGGGTCCTAGACTACTCGCGCGCTCTATAAAGATTAAACAGCGAGTACAAAACGCTTGTGCGCGCTTTTGCTTTCACATCCCTCCTCGCCATCATGTAACTCCTTACCTTAACGATGCCCAAATGCTAAAGATGACCTATCGCTGGGAACTGCATTTCGCTGTTCTGTTATTCCGGATTATTCAAAATCAGACTCCAGGATATCTATATAAGAAGTTACGATGGGCAAGGGATTACCAATCCAAACATGTCACAAGAGGGTCTTCCTATCGATTACTCATACCATCGCATCAATCTGCAGCCTTTAGGGGTAGTTTTCGATATGCGGCGACGAAGTGCTGGAATAATCTTCCACCGCCATTACGAAGTCTTAAAAATGTAAACGGTTTCAGACTTAAATATAAAGCATTTTTATTTACCCAGCAACTTCAAAGTTGAAAACCTATTGTGCTATTTTCCGCTTTTGTTTTTGTTTTTGTGTTTTTAATTAGTTCTCATGTATGTAGTATTGTAGTGTGTTTTGTATTATGAACTTAATATATAACTTTCAGCAGACTCTGCCTATCACATATAAAATATATATATTATAATTATATATATAGTATTTATGTATGTATATAAATATATCTAGGGTGCCACTGAAAATCAGGGCTGACACGCTGCGCCAGCAGATGTCAGTACTATCCTGAGTGGCATACCTATTTGAAAAATTGCACCACTGACAGGTAAGTGAAAAGAGTGGATGATTGGTATATAATCATATATACCACTAGTAGTAGTAGTAGTTATAGTTAGTAATTAAAATAGTTATTTAGTTATTAGTTAAGGCATGTTTAGTATAGTTTTGAGATTGTTAGCCTGTAAGTGATGCATTATTTCGAATAAATATCTTCTTTCTTTCTTTCTTTCTTTCTTTCTTTCCCACCTAGTCTCATAGAGAGTAAAGTCTGAATTCCCCAAAAAGTAATCCACCCATATCTCTCGCATCCCCCCATATTTTCGAAATTTAAAAACGGATTCTATAGCCCAATTAGCCCACCTAAACACCTCTACAAAAATTTTCCTAGTTTCAGTTTTCCCGACTCAGGGAAATGGCGGGAAATGCGCGACTGATAGCGACGAATGATAGCCGAATGATAGCCCTAAGTAAGTCAAAATAGAACTTTCCAAATTTTAATCCGCCCATATCTTTCGCATCCTAGAATATTTTCAAAATTTAAAAACTGATTTAGTATCCCATTAAGTCCTCCTAAAGGCATACTTAAAATTTTTTTACTTAAAATTACTCTATTACTTTTTCTTTATTAAATTACTTTACTACCAAGTTGCCAACCTTCTGTTAGTAACTATGGCACAAATTTGGATTTAGCGCCACTCTCAAAGCGCGGAACGACTCGGAACTATTGCGTAAAATGGGTGGACGCAATAGCGTAGACTCGCCACCCTGTTACGCGCAGCACTTGCCGGCTAGTCCGCTAGTCCGTATATGCGCGAACTGGGATGGTGCAAAATTTATTTTTCAAAATTTATCTATGATGGCTCGCGCATCCCCAACAATCCACGGCATGCACTCCTCCCTTCCCCCCCCCCCCGACCGTCCGACCTCCCCTTCTTCGGAGTTTTCCTGCCCAACTCCGAGCTCGCACTCACCTAATGAGGCGAGTTGTATGTCCCTCTCCTTTTCTAAATTATCCTCCTCCCTTTCTTTTTAGATATCATTATGACACTATTAACATGACAAACAGACTGACTTCAAGACATCCCAATCGGGCCGCACGCCTCCCTTTGACATTTCGTTTTGATACATATACAGCTATCATTTTACCTGTGCTATTAATAAAACAGGAACTTAAAAAACTTTAATATTTATACCACATATGACACAGAACTATTTACTCCGCTTGTAAGAGGTTTTAATGACATATGCAACAGTAAAAGTACTTCTTGGGAAAAACTAGTTTCCTCATGCCTATAATATAAAAACTTTATGTAATAAAAAATTTAATATATAAAAATTTAATATAGTATATCAGCTTATATACAAGTTTAAGCATACTTTAACAAGTTAAATAAACGTATTGGAGAGGAAATAATTTTGTTTAAACATAAACAATTCTGTATATCAAACGTCTAATAGTTTAGCACACCCCATCAAATTGAGAACCACTTTGTAGATATCACTGCATATTATAAAACAAAGTCCATATTTCCCTATGTATGCATAAAACTTTAAAACTACGCAACAGATTTTGATGCGGTTTTTTTTAATAGATAGAGTGATTCCAGAGGAAGGTTTGTACGTATAATAACATTCAATACGGAGTAGAGAAATACTGTAATTTTTGAGGTTTCTGTAAATAATTACATTTTTTTCCGCTTACACTGCAAACGCAGGCTAAACCCTACGAGATTTATCAAAATAATGTACTAAGTATTTGTACACATTGAAAAGGTCTACAGAAAAGTCCGCGATGGTATATGTCTATCGCCTATGGATAACCCAATAAAGCATTTTTGTCGTTTACTTTTTACGAAAAATAATGCCTTATTTTTGAAGCAACTCTTATACAATACAGCATTAATCCTTATCCAATTAAGTACCTTAAATAAATAGTTGATTTAATATCGATCAATATGGCCGTTTACAGCATGTAATTTAAGTGAACATTTTCGGAGATATTACAGATTTAAAATGCCACGAGGACGCCGTGCTTCGCCCTATAACACTTCGACTTTAGCAGCGATGTCGCTCTTTCAAGAGTTTGTTTAAAGACATTCTGTAATTAATTGTAAAAATAAAATACATAGGGAAAATGTAAAAGTAAATAAGTAATAATGTACTATATGAATTTAGATATTTCAAAGATAGCAGGAAATCTTCTTGGTATAGGGAAAGGAAATTGTTTTTCTCCAAATTTAACGCTACGGCCACGGGCAGTAATGAATAAATCAAAACAACTGGATCAATTTTAATTATATTTTTTAACACTGACTGACATGGGATATATATTTTATACCCGTGCGAAGCAGGGGCAGGCCGCTAGTATAATATATAAACAACTAGCTATAACTTTCATTTGTATTTTTCTACTTAATGTATTAAAGCTGCTTACATCTCTTGTTATTATAATACCAAGTGGGAAACAGCGTTACTCAGGAACACTTTGTGCTTCTAATAGTAAACCGAGGTGAAACAAACAAATAATAATGAACTATAATCAAATACACTTTATTGCTGTAACTAACAAAATTATTAATCTGTAAGCTGCAAAACATTTACTGGCTTTGACATACTGTGGTTTAATATTATATAGAACGTTAAAATGTAAAACAGCGCCACCCATTTGAAATAACCATTGCCATCGTGAGCACTTTTTGTATTTAGGTACCATTTACTCCAATAATAAAGAACTACATAAATAGTATTGCTGTAAAATATTGTATATATAGGTTAACCATAGGCTATCTAATTACAAAATTGAACCCTTCATTAACTTGGTTGCTTACCAACAATACATAATTACTTTGTTTACCATAACATTTTCTTTTATAAAATAAAAAATTTATCCGATTAGCAACTCACAATTTACTTCATGTTATTTTAAGGGCGTAGATCGCTTTCAAGCGGCCACGGGAATTATCGCGCGGCTCTGCATCCACACATATACACACTACCACATTAACACACAAAATGTCGAGCACAGGGGACTCTTCGGGGGATTTCATTCGCACACCTTCACCAGAACAACTGAGAGCGTCGCAGCTGTCCTCGTATACCCGGGAGGGGCTCGCGTGCGACATTGCCAGCCTCGGAAAAGAGACCCTTCGGGATCTCTTTTCTGAGGTCGACAGCCACCTCCAAATACTATGCGCCTCTATTGACGACCCGGCCAGGCTTGGCCGCTTCCGACGTGTGGGTGTGCGCGATACTACTCTGAAACTCAGGAAGTACGCCGCGGCCGTGCGCCGGCAACTTGAAGACCATCTGGCCAATTGTCCATCAGGGTCTCCGCTTCCTCGCGTACAGGCTGAGGCGGGCGGCAGCCCCACGGCCAGCAGGCCCAGGCCTATGATGGAGTCGGTGGTCCAAGAGAGGCTCGAGAGGGCACGGGACTTTGGCCGGGATATGGGGAAGAAGGCGGACGCGATCGTGAAGACCATCACGTCCGGCAAGTCGGTAACGCGCCCGGCCCAGGAGGCCGTTATCGACAAAGCTCGCGCCATAAGGGGGCTTGCTGAGAAATACAGTTAGGAACTAATTACTTAGTTTAGCGATAAGGCCGTACTCGGCGAGTGGGGTACCCGTGAGGGGACCCGCGTGGGCCCGTCTAGTGAGGTACCACGGCAGACGCTGATAGCGAAAGCCGATGCGGCAACCAATATCGAATCGGACCCGCGCGGACCCCCTCACGAGGAAATAATGGCGCGAGTCCGGGGGGAGACTCGAGGTCCTGGAGACCGTTCGACGAGCCTCGAGTCTCCACCCGGGGCACACGGGGTGATAATTACAGGAGAAACCATGCACCGGCCTGGACCGGCGGTGGTCTCTTCCTCCCCTATCAAAGAAACTCTCCTTGCCGGCACACATACAAACAGTGAACACTCGCACATACACACCACAAAGGGCACACATAATATAGCGCGAGAACAACTCGAGGAACTTAAAAGGGCTTTGGTGGAGTGCGTCGGCGAGAGCGTGCGAAGGGAGATGGGCGAGGTGAAACGCGCCGTGGCAACTGAGGTGGCAACGGCGAGGCCTAACTACGCCACGGTAACCGCGCGCTCCTTTAGTCAGACGGGGACCAGAGCGCCCTCGACGGCGCAACCAAAGGAGCCCAAGGCTTCTAACCCCAGGTGGCCTACCGGCCCCGGTGGCCGGTGTGATCCTATTGAGATATAATAGGATATATATCCTCAGCCTATTGAGATGAAAAGCCGTAACGCTTGAGAGCCAATAAATTAAAACAGGTTTATACACTAACATTAGTGGCGCTGGTTATGATATAAATAACCATATGTAAATATTCACTTTTCTATTTCCTCCTTTTTGTATTTTCCTTTTATTTTTATATAGTTGCGGTAGTAAATAAGATGCTTGCGTTAGATAAATAAGTGGCACAAATAGAGATGTACATAGAGGGAAAGATAGGCGTGAGAGGGGGGAAATTTCAGGTACTGATGAGAGGGCATAATGGAATAAGTGGGTAAGTCCCAAGGCAACAAACAAAGTGAGACCAACAGATTTTAAAACATTTACAGTACAGCATATCGTACTAGACTGCCCGCGCTTTGCTAGACAAAGAATGGACCTACAGGCAAATATTGACGTCACGTTAACAGAATCAAACTTACATTACATCTTGGCTGATACCACAAAAAGACCCAAATTATTAAAATACTTTGAACATATAATCACATCAACAACAAAACACAGTAAAAATATACCAGGACACACCACCACCCCGTCTTTTACAGCAGATATTCAGGACAATCAAAACAACCAACTAATGATAAACAGCAACAACAGTTTCCTAGTACTTGGTGACAGAGGTGAACCGGGAATCAGGATTCGAGGAGTGGCTCTTTTCATGGATAATAATACAGAAAAAATTGGTATAAGTTTCTGCAACTCCAATGCGCGAAGTAGTGTAGTCATTTCACCCGGCTTAGCGGCTCTACTAAATGGATGTACAGCACGAAACACAATGAAGCGCAGAAAATACGATGCACTATCGGAAACAACAGTGGCCTCAACGAAATGCAGGTTAGTTCGTACAAGAAACAAAACGGTAGCATTACTCAAATGGGACTATGATGAAACTCCTTTCACAAAGGAGTGTTCTGACAAAAATGAATGCTGACCAAAATTTGGAGAGACTAACGATAGTGATGCACTCTCACCAAGACGGATCAGCATGGATGCCATGGTTGTCGGGTACGTAAAAGGAACAGTGGAAGACTACATCGGATGTTTAAAAGCCTCAGAAAACCATGAGCTGGTGGTCTATGAAAATAGAGATGAAAACCTCGACTTTCTAAGACCATTAAATCCCAGAACCACTGACAACGTAAACCCGACCACTTCCACTTCAACGACGTTAAGTGGATCAGAAAGACTACAAAATATAAGAGACCAAACAGAAAATGCAAAAACATACCAAAAATCTGCGACGGGAATAATGAAATTGACAATGAATACCATTAACACTATGATAAAAAGACCAACGGGTGATAGTTTCGTTTCGTTTCCTATTATTCTCAAACGATAATAGGAAACGAAACCGGAAGTCATATGGCTGCATATAGCGCAACAGCGGGGTTCGTAGATCTGGATGAAGACGAAACTCTGAAAACAGGAATAGAAAAATTCAAAACTCCTTTATCAGACCCAATATTCGTAATAGCAAAATGCACTAGGGTGATGCTAAACGACAAAATCATTAATACTGCAAACTCCATCGTAGCGGCAGAACCTACGGAACACTGGGAAGTAGGTGAATATAAATGGGTAAACGGAGTTCCAGGTTGTGGCAAAACAACATGGATAATAAAAAACTTCATCCTTGAGGAGGATCTTGTTATCACAACCAACACGGAAGGTGCAAGAGATCTGAGGGAAAAGCTGGCTTCTCAAATTGGACCAAAAGCCAATTCGAAGGTTCGAACGATGGCTTCAATGCTGGTCAATGGCTTCAAAAATCGCGCAAGAGTCAAATGCAACCAACTCATCATAGATGAAGCACTCATGAACCACTTTGGAGCAATCGTAATGGCATCAAAACTAGCAGGTACCAGCAAAATTCTCATGATCGGAGACATAAACCAGCTCCCTTACATTGACAGAAATAACCTATTCACAATGAGTTATTATCGGCCAACCTCTATCACCAACATAAATCTACAACTACTATGTACGCATAGAAACCCTTTGGACGTAGCCTATGCCATTAGTGAGATATATGATCCAAAAGCTCCAAAGCTCAGGTGCGCTCGCTGGAAATCGAGAGGTACGCAGGTGCTTCAATAGCGAACACGGAAAACACGCTGTATCTCACTCACACCCAGAGCGAAAAGGAATCCCTGAAGGCCAAAGGCTATGGGAACAACAAGGGTTCCAGACTAAACACCATACACGAAGCACAAGGAGCTACGTTCGAGACAGTAGTGATCGTGCGTACAGTAAGCAAAACAACCAAACTTCACAACAGCATCCCTCATGCCGTAGGTAACGCGTCACACAGGCAAGTGTATTTATTACGCAGATATCAATGATGATGCAATTGCTTACTTCATCTTAAAAGCAAAGAAAGCATCATCCAGAGATATAAGGGAACACAACATCAAGATGGCAATGAAAGATAGAAACATGGTAATTGTAGAAAAAATTATTAACAACGTATAATCCCAAAGTTGTAGTAAGTTGTAATAATCAGTATAAGAGTAAATAGAAAAAAAAATAAAAAACAGATTTAAATAAAAAAAAGAAATTTAAAAAAAAATTAAAAAAATAAATAAATAAATAAAAAAAAATAATTCGTTTTAAGTACAATAAGAAAACAACAGAATCAATAAACAAAGTAACCAAACAAAGGCACGGACAAAAAGTCTGTGGTATGTAAAGTAACATATATATATAAAAAAAAACCTAACCTAACCTAACCTAACCTAACCTAACCTAACTCAGCCTGCACTGCCCTCTTCTTGCTAGCATTGCAAATAAAAAGGAACACTGCATAAATTTTATAAACATTGAACTATTGTGTAAATTGTGAACGTGACAACATAATTATATATTTTGACTTTTTAAATAGCTACAACCAATAGAGATCATCTGTAAGATCAATGGCATCATCATCGGCATCACGAAGAAAGGGAAAAGAACCCCAAATGCCTGATCTTGATCTCGAATTTCTTCCGACGTACGACCTTGAAAGAAGCAGGGTAGAAATTTTCTACAAACTTATGAATATCATACAGGAACAATTAGACAATTCTAGGAACTGAAAAGGGAAATAAAAAAAGATATAGAAGTACATCTTGAAGGTTTAGAAAGGTTATTTTTAGAAACGGAAAAATTTATAGCGAAAACAGAAGAGGATAAGGATTATTTAATAGCTGAAAACGACAAACACATAGATCATATATCAGAATTGTCCCTGAATGAGTCAAGGATAGTTAACAACAAAACAAAAGCGAACATCATGATGGAGCAGATCAAAGAACACTCTCGGATGCTTGCTGAAAATAATAGTAGGATGGAACGGCTACACGCCGCTATCGAAACTCACAGGGCCTCGCTCGAAAAGCCAGTCAGCTACGCGAGTGTAGTAGCGGCGGGTAGCGGCGGAAACCCACAACCTAAACGCAGCACGCTACACTCGGTTGTGGTCACGTCTAAGGATGAGACCCATACTGGAGATGAGGTCCTTGAGCAGTTAAGGAAAGTGGTGGATGCAAAAGAGGGATGGGTTAAGATTGAAAGGGTGCGTAAGGAAAAAGATAGAAAAATGATAATGGGGTTCAGCGCTAAGAGTGAGAGGGACAAGGTGAAGGAGCGGTTGAGTAAGGAAGGGACAGAACTCTCAGTCGAAGAGGTCAAGAACGTATCGGCCACCAATAAAGATGAAGATATTAT
Organism: Morpho achilles; assembly: GCA_947086495.1. NCBI lineage: Eukaryota > Metazoa > Arthropoda > Insecta > Lepidoptera > Nymphalidae > Morpho > Morpho achilles. Next base: position 20,178,894 of record CAMTZB010000011.1, on the reverse strand, counting down.
TAAGGCTCTGAAGAACCAGAACCGGGACATTTTTGGCGTCTCCGACGAGAATAATAGGTTGGTAATAAAATACAGATGAAGGGCTGGGAACCCTACACGAACCATGTAGTGATCAGTGTGTCACCGGCGATCTGGCAAAAGGCAGTCGGGGCGGGCTACGTGCATATCGATCTGCAGCGGCTGAGGGTGGAGGACCAGTCGCCTTTGGTCCAGTGCACGCGCTGCCTAGGCTACGGACATGGCAAGCGCTTCTGCACCGAAACAGTTGACACCTGTAGTCACTGTGGAGGGCCCCACGTAAAATCGGCGTGCGAGAACTTGGCGGCAGGGATGCCGCCGTCATGATGCAACTGCACGAAAGCCAAACTTGATAACGCAGAACATAATGCTTTCAGCTCCGACTGCCCAATTCGAAAGAAATGGGATAAAATAGCTAGGTCGACGGTTGCATACTATGAGAATCCCTGATAGGAACCAACGGAGCGGGTCGAACTGGACTCACTAAATGTTATATGAAAAACGAATAATTTTAATAATGTATATATCAAGCATAAATGTAAGACAGCATGAATGTTAATGTAAGTATAGAAAATAAAAAATAATACATAATAATAATAAATGCATATACAGATTTATATAAAAATTAGATTATAAATAGTATAAGTAATACTGTATAATTTATTAGAATATAAGTAAAGTATAGTGTAAAAATGTTAGGAATAAGAAATGTAAAGGGTTGTTAGTGCTGTAAAAAATTGTCGTATAGTAGTGAATTATTATTAAGTAAAGAGGATCTGGCGTGTAGGTTATGAAATTTTTTTATAACCGTAGTAAATGTAAATTAAGAAAATAATTTAAAAAAAATGAATCAAAAGGAAAATATATAAATATGCAAAATTATATAAATTATTAGTTTATAAGAAAATAGTAAAGAATATTGTATAAAGGTAAAATTGTTGTTCAGTAGTAAAATTTTAGTCTATAAGAAAATTGTATAAGAAAAAACAAATAATGAAAAAATTATTTACCCGAAATAATAATAAATAAATATAAATAGAAAAATAGAAGTGTAGATAGTAAGATGGGAATCCCACCCATAGTTAATATGAAAGAGATGGTATATAAGAAAGAATTAGTATGAAGAATGTAAGGAGTATAAACGCGAGAACTTGTATGAAAGATAATTAAATTAACTAAGCAAATAAGGACTTCATTTAAGATGAACGTAGATAGGGACCACCTCAATATGTGAGGTGGTCAATAAAAAAAAAAAACCTAACCTCACACAACCTAACCTTTTTTTTTATATACAGGAAAAAACCCCTTATGGGTACCACCGACTGACGGGGACGACCGGCGGTTATGTCAGACTCGCACCAACTAAAACGACCTGTATGCTCCACCACGCTGCTGGTGGCGGGAGCAGGGTGCCTTATTTGATCCCACTCCCGCCAGCAGCAACTCTGAACCCCAGAGTGCGCCACCTCTGGGTCGGGGCCTCTCTAAAAGTGGCCCCTCCCTCCGCTGGACGATGCATCGGGAGCACCAGATGCATCGACCGCCTCGGGGACCTTATAAGGAGGGCGTCCGATTAACCTCGTTCGGAACGCCCAGAAGGTCCCCGTTAGGGCGGCATGCGATGGTCTTGGACGAGTCGCCTGCGGCGGATTGGATCCCGAGACTCGACTTCCCGGACCCGCTCCGCCGCCTCCTTCTGCGAAATGACGTGCTCGCAGAAGGAGGTCATCGCTGCCCACGACCCATCCCTGTCCACCATGGCACGAACCACGGTGGGCAAGGAGAGGTCACGCCCCACCTGCGCCACAAGCTCCGCCCGCTGAACCACCCAAGCTGGACAGTCCGCGAGCGTGTGCAACGCCGTGTCGGAATCGGCGCCGCACTCGTAGCACTCACCGGACGCTTCGCGCCGGACCACCCGCCACAGATACCTCCCGAAGCAACCATGTCTGGAAAGCACAGTGACAGGCGGAAGGTGAGGACCCCATGCCTCCTGCGACTCAGCCCTGGAGAATGGGCTGGATGGCCGAAATCGTCCAGCTTCCTGCACTGGGCGATTCCAGCCGCCGCCTCCATTGACGGAGGAGCTCCTCCTGAGCTTCACTCCGCCATCCACCTCTACCACCGCTGAGTCTCCCCCCGGTGAACGGGCTTCAACTCTGTGGCGGTAGGCCTGAGCGAGCACCTTGGCCTCCAGGTCCCAGAGAGGGGACCCAGCCAAGGCGCAGGCCGCCTCGCCGGAAAAGCCCCACACGAGTCTGACTACCATGATCCTCTACGCTCCCCGCAGCAGAGGCAGGGACACCGCAGTCACGGGAGCGCCGTACAAGGCCATAGAGCGGACCACTTCGGCATAAAGGCGCCGGCAGCCTGCATTAGGCCCCCCCAGATTCGGGAGGAGCCTGCTCAGGGCTCCGGCGGTCTCCGTTAGCTTGGGGTCGAGCCGCCGGAAGTGGGCCTCGAACGTCCATCGGCTGTCGAGGAGCAATTCCAGGTACCGTAGAGTACCCGAGATTTCGATGGACGTCCCGCCCACCACTAACCGGGAGTTCACTGGGGGCGCCATCCGAGGCCTGTGGAAGCAAATGGCCTCGGATTTCTCCAAGGCCACCCCCAGTCCCAACCGGCGAATCCGAGCCACAACGTGAGCCGTGGCCGCGGTCGCCAGCACTCAGGCTTCCCGGTGGGTGCTCGCGCGGGCAGTCACGAGGGTGTCGTCTGCGTAACAGAACAGACGCACCCCCGGAAGCATTTGCCCACGCAGCACCCAGTCGTATCCGATGTTCCACAGGAGGGGGCCTAGAACCGACCCCTGTGGAACACCGCACGACATCCTCCGCTCCTTCCACGCACCCCCAGCCGTCGGGTACCTGACAGCGCGGTCAGACACATAGTCGCCGACCACACTCTGCAGGTACATGGGGATGCGGTGTAACCGTAGGGCCTCCTTTATCACTCCCCAGGGCAAGGTGTTGAATGCGTTAGCGATGTCCAACGACACCGCCAACAACACCTCGCGCCGGGTTGTCACCTCCTCCGCCAGAAGTCTCACACCCTCGATACAGTCGAGGGTGGACTTGCCGTGGCGGAATCCGCACTGGAGACGAATGAGGTCGGGCCCTACCTCCTGGAGGTGCTGGACTATGCGGGAAGCTATTATTCGTTCGAGCAGCTTCCCTGCCTCGTCCAGCAAAACGATGGGCCGATACGCGGAGGGTGTATCGGCCGGTCTACCCTCCTTCATAAGCAGGACCAGTCTCCCCGTTTTCCACCTACGGGGAAAGAGGCCCTGCTCGAGGCAGGCACTGTACGTCGCCCTGAGTCCAGACTCCAACGGACCCAGGGCAAGTGACCAGGCGCGCCCAGGGATGCCGTCGGGGCCAGGGGCGGTATTTTTCGCCTTCATGCGACTCACCGCCTCGGCCAACTCCCTCTCCGACACCCCCAGCGCACCTGATACAGTGCCATTCTCCTCATCCAGAGGCGCCATACGAGGCGGAACCACCTCGGCCGCCTGCGGGAACAGGGTTTCCACCACGGATTCGAGGAAATCCGGCCGAAGACTCTCGGCGAGGGGGGGAGCGTGGGCGCGAAGCTTCTTCCGCGCCGCTTTGTACGGCCTCCCCCACGGATCCCGATTGAGCTCCTCGGCCATCTCCTTGTGGGCCCTGTCCTTAGCCTCGGCGATGGCCACCCGCAAAGTAGCGCGGGCAGCCCTATAGGCCTCGTAACGGCGCCTCTTCTCTTCGACGTCACGTCGTCTACGACGCCTGTAGCGGGATAGCCGGTAGCGCACAGCTCTGCACTGGTCACGCCGCTGCGCCAGCTCCTCCGACCACCAGTATACCCCGCATGCCGGCCCTGTGCATCGCACCCTCGGCATGCTGGCGTCGCAAACGAGCGACATCCGCCGCTGCAGGTCCTCGACCTCCGCAGCTACGTCCCCCCCCGTGGGCCCTGCCACCCACGCCTGGACAATTGCAGCCTCGACCAAGAACTCGGGATCCATTTTCTTTATAGACCACCGAGGGCCCCCACTTCTATTAGACCGGGAAGAAGTGGGAGTGGGAGTGGGGCGCGTGGAGACCTCGAACCATACGTACCGATGGTCCAAGAGCGACTCCGCGCCCACCATTACCTCCCAATTACTGACACACGGTGACATGGCGGCGTCGACAAAGGTGACGTCGACTTTGGAGCCGCCATTCCATCGCACACATGTGTCAGCATTCCCCCGGTTCATAACGACGAGCCCGGTCGAGGCAAGCCAACTGTCCAGACAGCACCCCAACCTAACCTAACCTAACCTAACCTATAAACAGTAACACGGACCAGATCGCGGAGCACATCACATCCAATTCCTTACAGATATTTACAGATATCACATCACCATCCTCTTAGATTCTATGGCGGCACTGCAAGCCCTAGAAGACCGAGACAGCACACACCCTCTGGTCCATGCCATACATCGCACCATACACAATCACGGAGAAGATAGGCTAGCGTTCGCATGGGTACAAAATCATGTTGGGATTCCGGGCAATGAGGCCGCGGATGAAGCAGCCAAGGACGGAGCACTGCTCCATAAGACACCCGACTACTTTACTTTCCCATGAGCTTTGCCAACCAACTAATCAGAGCTGAGACCAACAAAGACGCACAGGACAGATATGACAACGACAGCAAAGGATTTCACTCGTGGAATCTGTTGCCAAGACTAGACCACATAAAGAAACTGTTCACTGCCACCCCTACTGATTTCTTTTTGACACAGTATTTGACGAACCACGGATTCCACAAGACTTACTTACATCGATTTAAAATCACAGACAACGACCATTGCCCTTGAGACTTTGACACACCTCAGACCTTAGATCATTTGCTAACAGATTGTGTTACCTTTTCCATTCCCAGGTTAAATCATACTCAGTTGTGCGCACACTTAGAGGTTGACGATCCCTTCGACTTGAAATGCGTTATGAAAAAGGACGCATGCCTAGAGTCCTTTGTAGTTTTAATTATCACAATAATGAAACAGCTGAAGAATTTTAATAAAACAGTACACCCCCACCGGGGCAGCCTCAGCAATTAAACTTCATCTCACAATTATATTCACCTTTCTATCGCCATCTAATCTTATTTTATCTTATTTCATTTTATATTATATTTTATTTTGTTAATTGTCAATTTAGTTTAAGTTAAGTCTAAGATAAGTTCTGATTTCCTTTACACATCTGATTTTAGACAATTTCACCCAATTGTACATGTTTTATTATAATGTTATTCAATTCACAAGGGGAAAAATCTGTCAAATTAGTTTTAATTCTATCTCAATTGTAGCTCACGCTAAATAACTCTACCCAAATTGTTTAGATTAAGGAACTAGGTTAAGCAATATATGCCATGCAAAGGGGACACCCTATTGCATTCTAATAATTTTAAGGATTTAAAGCACCAATCGGCAGGCGCGCTGACAGGGCTTTAATTGTAAACAATTAAATATACGAGTAGGCCGCATTCCAACGTATCAAATCGCGAGGAATGCGGTTACCTATTAAGTTACTCTAAATCAGTATTATATGACTCAACGTGTCCACTTATTTGTTGTAATCAATTAGCTTTAAGAAAAAAAAAAAACCTAACCTATCCTAACCTAACCTTTTTTTTATTTTTTATACAGCAAAAAACCCCTTATGGGTACCACCGACCGACGGGGACGATCGGTGGTTATGTCGGACTCGCACCTACTAAAACGACCTGTATGCTCCACCACGCTGCTGGTGGCGGGAGCAGGGTGCCTTATTTGACCCCACTCCCGCTAGCAGCAACTCTGAGCCCCAGAGTGCGCCACCTCTGGGTAAGGGTCTCTCTAAAAGTGGCCCCTCCCTCCGCTGGACGATGCATCGGGAGCACCAGATGCATCGACCGCCTCGGGGACCTTATAAGGAGGGCGTCCGATTAAACCCCGTTCGGAACGCCCAGAAGGTCCCCGTTAGGGCGGCATGCGATGGTCTTGGACGAGTCGCCTGCGGCCATCATCTCTTCCCGACCGAGGGGAAATGGGAGCATGGCGTGCGGCCTCCTCGAACCATATATATCGATGGTCCGAGAGTGACTCCGCACCCACTATTACCTCCCAATTTCTGACACATTGTGACATGGCGGCGTCGACAAAGGTGACGTCGACTTTGGAGCCGCCATTCCATCGCACGCATGTGTCAGCCGTCCCTCGGTTCATGACGGCCATCCCAGTCGAGGCCAACCAACCGTCCAGAAACCTCCCTCTGACGTCCGTGACCGGAGACCCCCACGCGGCGGATTTGGCGTTGAGGTCACCGGCCAGGACCACCTTGCCGGGGCGTAACCTATTCACCAAGTCTCCGACTTCAGCCATAAAGAGTTCGAAATCGGACGATACATCTCCAATCTTTGCGGAGACGTACCCGCGCCCCCTCACCACGCGCTCCAGAGTTGGGGAACCAACTGCAGCCCTGGACGCGATGGCCACATCTCCCGCACGGTCTCCGACCCACTCCTCGCCCGACGGAACGAAGAGGGGTTCTGAGACCACAGCCACGTGCACCATGCGCTCCGTCAGGGTCTGGAAGATAAGGACCTGGGCCCTGCCGGAGCGCATGATATTCGCCTGGAGGAATCTTATGGAGGCCATCAATTAGCGACCTCCATCGGATCCTCCATAGCCCGGCTCGTGGTGGGCTGAGCCAGGTCGGCGGTAGGTGGCGAGGGGACCCTCGGGTCATCACCCCCCCTTCCTCTCCTTTTTGGAGCGGACGGTGCCTTACACTGTCCGGTCCCCGCCCGATGGTCGGCCTTCAATCCCTTTCGTTCGCAGATCCCACAATGCGGAGCTGCCGAGCAGGATCGGGCCTTGTGGCCATTTTGACCGCAGCGATAACATTCGTCGCTACGGTCAACGGCCGACGAACATTCGGCCCTTAGGTGCCCCTTTTCAAGGCACCTAAAACATCGCTGCGGGCGAGTCTCGAGCAACTGGACCCGAACCGAGACCCAGCCTACCAGCAGCCTGCCAGACGCCACCACCTTCTTCGCCGCCGCGACAGGGACCCTGAGCCAGAGAGCCCAGGGCATTTCCTGTTCTGCGGATCGCCCCGCACTGGATTTCCTGTGCGGTACAACCTCCAATCCGCGCGACGGCGATGGCGACATCATCCTCTTCGGCCGAGTCGTCCAGACCCACAACGCGAATCTCCGCACATTTTGTGGGCCGGACACTCGTACCGCCGGCTCATCCTTAAACAGGTCCTTGAGCCGGCTTGCAAGAGCAGCCGCTTTCTCTGCCTTTTCGGGCCCGGAGATTTCAATCGCATACCGACATCTAGCCCCAGGTCGTTAATTCGAATGCCTCGACGAGCTCGGGCCAATATGTCGCCATACGTGAGGCCATTTTTACCACCCTCCTCGCAAAGAGTAATCACGACAGCAGCGGAGTTTGGGGTTTTAAGCTTTTTACCACCACCACCACCTTGTTTTGGCTACCGCTGCTGTACTTGGATGGATATGGGCTTCGCCACCTCCACCTTCCCTCCCTTAGCTTTCGCACCTCTACGAGCAACCACGTTCCAGCCTTCACTCATAGAGGCGGGGGCTGGTGGTAGAGGCCTGGGCTCAGGACGCTGCTGTGTCCGCGTTTCAGGCTTTTTTCCGGCTTTCTTTTTCTTCGTTTTAGACTTCTTCAAGCCTGCCGATGCCGGACCGCCGACCACTATCTCCGGTTTCCTTCGTTTTGGCGGCTGGCTAGCAGAGGCCTCCGGAGTCTTCCGAGCCTCTGCTTGTCTCTCCTTCGCCGTTGTAACAACCTCTTTTCTTTGTCTTTGCCGCCACCGCCGCCGCAATTTTCTTATCCGCGGCTAGTGGAGGGCGGATTCTAGGCTCCGGAGGCAAACGACTCTCCATGTTGTCCAGCCGAGCCGTGACCATGTTATGGAGCCTGAGAATCTCCTCCTCAACTGTCAGGCTCTTCTCAGGCTGACGGACTGGCGGAACTACCACGTTCCCAGAAGACCCCATATTGACAGAGGCGATCGTCTCTTTTAACGTGGCGATCTCTATCGAGAGATTATTCACCACCCCTGCCAACCTAGCGTTTTCAGCCCTCAAAATTCGGACCTCTTCTGACGGTGTCCTCTTTAATAGGACCTTAACCGCCTCCTCCACGCATTCGGCGACTGAGTTCAGGGTTCCTCTGCACTTACCATTAAGGTTTCTGGACTTACCCAAGGTCAGCCGCATCTTCTCCATGTTCTGGGAGAGCACGTCACAAACACGTGACGTATCCGCCATGTCCAATGACTCCGGACTTTCAGAATTAACAAGCCCACTTTTGGACCTAGTCGAACCGGAATTCCGGGAGTCCTCCGCCGGCGCCGACCTGGTTCTTCGGCCACTCGGCTCAACTTCACTTACTTCCATGTTGTCTTTGAGAAACTCGTGACGCCGAACAGCGTCACGGGCCTCCCGAAGAACCATTTGAGAGCCCCACACATGGGTCCTGGTATCCGCCTTTTTGGCAGACAGGTCACGCGTTTCGGTGGAACCCTCGCATTCAGCCCACAGCCGTTTCTTAGATCGGGTACGATTTTTCATACCGTCTAAGTTTTCTGCTGATGCACACCTCGACATGTCCAGGGAGCTGTACGATCCTGCACTAGCACTTCGAGTGCTGATTGTCCTTTCCTTAATATTGCGTGTCGTATCACGCCTAGTCACAACTGGATCCGCAGTAACACCGGCATAGCTGGTCTCAATTTCGCAGATCTCTACTCCTCCATCTCCGCAAGCACTGGTTGCCCCCCCAGATACGATGGAGCGACAGAGGCCAGTATTGCACGGCACCCGCAAAATTAAATTCGAAAAATGCGATGCAACACTGGTCTCGGTGAGGGATTCCCCGGATGATCCGGGACCCTCCTGGGTAGTTTTTACTTTACGTTTGTCCATTGCGTTTCATTATTTTATTTGTTGGTTACCCTAACGACCGAACTCCCATCGGCCATTCATCTTGTCGGCGGGTATGACCTTAACATTGCGTGAGGCCCTCTAAACTGGATTCCCCCCCAGCCACTCATCCCCTCGGCGAGCCACAAAATCTTGGGATAAGGGGTAATTTTTTAGAGAGGTTTTCTTCCTCGCGACCCGAAGGTCCCCGCTCCCATCGCTGGGTTTACGGGTTTGGCTGACGGAGGCCGAAGCCGTGTCCAGCAAGACTTGAACTAGCCAAAACCGAACGCGCCAACCAGTTGAAGACTCATTCCCCCCAGAGCCCCCAGCCCATCAGAATTGCCCTCTGCTAACAGCCCTCTATTAGTCAGAATCAGCAACCCTACCCCCCCTACCCCACGGTCCGTTCGCCAAGTCCAGGGAATACATATTTCATTATTCCGTAGGCCTGCCCAGGGTGCGCCACGAGGAGGCCAACCGCTAAAGCACCCCATCCTAACCTAACTTAACCTAACCTTTTCTTTTTTTATACAGGAAAAAACCCCTTATGGGTACCACCGACCGACGGGGACGATCGGTGGTTATGTCGGACTCGCACCGACTAAAACGACCTGTATGCTCCACCACGCTGCTGGTGGCGGGAGCAGGGTGCCTTATTTGATCCCACTCCCGCCAGCAGCAACTCTGAACCCCAGAGTGCGCCATCTCTGGGTCGGGGCCTCTCTAAAAGTGGCCCCTCCCTCCGCTGGACGATGCATCGGGAGCACCAGATGCATCGACAGCTCCGGGGACCTTATAAGCAGGGCGTCCGATTAACCCCGTTCGGAACGCCCAGAAGGTCCTCGTTAGGGCGGCATGCGATGGTCTTGAACGAGTCGTCTGCGCCCGACTCGTCTGCGGCGGATCGGGTCCCGGGACTCCACTTCCCGGACCCGCTCCGCCGCCTCCTTCCGCGAAATGACTTGCTCGCAGAAGGAGGCCATCGCTGCCCACGACCCCTCCCCGTCCATTATGGCACGAACAACAGTGGGCAAGGAGAGGTCGCGGCCCACTTGTGCCGCGAGCTCCGCCCGCTGAACCGCCCAAGCTGGACAGTCCGCGAGTGTGTGCAACGCCGTGTCGGAATCGACGCCGCACTCGTGGCACTCACCGGACGCTTCGCGCTCGGCCACCCGCCACAGATACCTCCCGAAGCAACCATGTCCGGAAAGCATCTGTGTCAGGCGGAAGGTGAGGACCCCATGCCTCCTGGCGATCCAGCCCTGGAGAATGGGCTGGATGGCTGAAATCTTCCAGCCTCCTGCACTGGGCGATTCCAGCCGCCGCCTCCATTGGAGGAGGAGCTCCTCCTGAGCTTGCCTCTGCCAATCCACCTCTACCACTGCCGAGTCTCCCCCCGTTGAACGGGCTTCAACTCTGCGGCGGTTGGCCTGAGCAAGCACCTTGGCCTCCAGGTCCCAGGGAGGAGACCCAGCCAAGGCGCAGGCCGCCTCGCCGGAAATGGTCCGGTAGCCCCGCACGAGTCTGACCGCCATGATCCTCTGCGCTCCCCGCAGCAGAGGCAGGGACACCGCAGTCAGCCGCTCCGCCCACATGGGAGTGCCGTACAGGGCCATAGAGCGGACCACTCCGGCATAAAGGCGCCGGCAGCCTGCATTAGGCCCCCCCAGATTCGGGAGGAGCCTGCTCAGGGCTCCGGCGGTCGCCGTTAGCATGGGGGGGAACCGCCGAAAGTGGGCCTCGAACGTCCATCATCTTTCGAGGAGCAATCCCAGGTACCGTAGAGTACCCGAGATTTCGATGGACGTCCCGCCCACCACCAACCGGGAGCCCACTGGGGGCGCCATCCGAGGCCTGTGGAAGCAAATGGCCTCGGATTTCTCCAAGGCCACCCCCAGTCCCAACCGGCGAATCCGGGCCACAACGTGAGCCGTGGCCGCGGTCGCCAGCACTCGGGCTTCCCGGTGGGTGCTCAAGCGGGCAGTCACGAGGGTGTCGTCTGCGTAACAGAACAGACGCACCCCCGGAAGCATTTGCCCACGCAGCACCCAGTCGTAACCGATGTTCCACAGGAGGGGGCCTAGAACCGACCCCTGTGGAACACCGCACGACATCCTCCGCTCCTTCCACGCACCCCCAGCCGTCGGGTACCTGACAGCGCGGTCAGACAGATAGTCGCCGACCACACGCTGCAGGAACATGGGGATGCGGTGGAACCGTAGGGCCTCCTTTATCACTCCCCAGGGCAAGGTGTTGAATGCGTTAGCGATGTCCAACGACACCGCCAACACCACCTCGCACCGGGTTATAACCTAACCTAACCTTTTTTTTTTTTTTTTCGAGGGTAAACTCCTAACGAGTATCCACGACGTCATGGGAGCCGACGACGTGGTTCTGTGGGGTTCGCACCCACTAAAACCCCCCGGTGTCCATCTCACGCCTTAATGCGGCAGCCACGGTTCCCTATTCGACCGCGACCTCGCAGCGTTGCCGCCCTAGCGGCCCTCCTCAGAGCAGGGAGTTCCCTACGCCTCCCGACCACCTCTGGGATGCACCTAAAGACACTAGATGCATCCTAGAATAAGACCCTTGTCAGGGCGCCGGGTCTCCCATCACCCGACGTCCAGGATCTCAACATCGTCGCTGGCTGTAGACAGTCGAGTATCGACCGCAGCAACGACGGCAGGTTCCGAAAGGGAACTAGTAATTGGTTCCTTCCGGAACCCGCGGCGCTTTCTGACGGGGTTGCAGAGCCTGCCCCCCATCCAATGATTTGCCGGGAGACCAGCCCTAGCGCAAGGCCCACATTTAGGGTCTCGCGAGCGTAGCGATGTGGCCGGTCTCAAGCACTCAGTGCTTCTATCGACTTTCGAGTCACAGTTCACCCGAAAGTGACCAACCTCTAAACACCGGTAGCACCGCTGTATCCGCTTTCCAAGAAGCTCAACGCGTGCCGTACATCATCCCACGCGGAGCTTCCCAATGCTCTCCAACTTCAGCGCCGCAGCCACCGGACAACGCACCCACACCGTGCAGTATCCAGCAGCGTTGTACTTTAACTCCCCGACCTTTACTTGCCCGGGAACGCATCCACCAGATGTAGCCACAGCATTGGCCACTTCAGACGCCGAGGCAACATCTTCCACACCCACAAGGCGCAGTTCCGCATTTTCCTGCTATTTTTGGAATATCTAAACTCATATAGTACATTTTTACTTATTTACTTTTACGTTTTACCTATGTATTTTATTTTTACAATTAATTACAGAATGTCTTTAAACAAACTCTTAAAAGATTCGAAGTGCTATAGGGTGAAGCGCGGCGTCCTCACGGCATTTTAAATCTGTTATATCTTCGAAAATGTTCACTTAAATTACATGCTGTAAACGGCCATATTGATCTATATTAAATCAACAATTTATTTAAGGTACTTAATTGGATAAGGATTAATGCTGTATTGTATAAAAATTGCTTTGAACATAAGGCATTATTTTTCGTAAAAAGTAAATGACAAAAAATGCTATTGTGGGTTATCCATAAGAGATAGACATATACCATCGTGGACTTTTCTGTAGACCTTTTCAAGGTGTACAAATACTTAGTACATCATTTTGATAAATCTCGTAGGGTTTAGCCTGCGTTTGCAATGTAAGCGGAAAAAAATGTAATTATTTACAGAAACCTCAAAAATTACAGTATTTCTCTACTCCGTATTGTATGTTATTATACGTACAAACCTTCCTCTGGAATCACTCTATCTATTAAAAAAACCGCATCGAAATCTGTTGCGTAGTTTTAAAGTTTTATGCGTACATAGGATATATGCGACTTTGTTTTATAATATGTAGTGATATTTAGCTGCGATATTTACGAAAAGGTACTCCGTATAACTAACGTTTGTTTAACAAGAAATATTTGTGTGTGAACTTAATTAATTAATTAACTCTCGATAAGAAATAATTATATTTTGATTCTTATATTTGTATAAGACCGGTTTATTTCTTATTACAGCCGATAATTATTAGGTAATATATGAAACACCGCGAAACAAAATAGTTTGTTTCATATAAGATTTGCAATAATGAACGTTTGACAATTACTACAGCCAATAAATAGGTACACAAACACCGATAATAAAACTATAAAATATTTTGATTTTTAACGTACCTGTATCTGTACCTAGTAATCCGAATTCGATTTATGAAACACAAAACAGTCACAGCCGATAATTACACATAAACACCGACAATTTGAAAAATAAGATTGTTTATTTGTGATCTGCAACTATTTTACTATTCCACGGATATGAATTTGCTCGAAATAAAAGCCGCTTATAGGTTTTGATAAACGAAAACTGTTCATGACCGATTGAACAATTAATTAATAAAAGTTTTATTAGTCTGAACATAGATGGCGCTGTACCAAATTAGCTCACGCTATCGAGTGTGCATTGTAAATAGCATAAGTGCGAAGAACAATTTTGCTAAACGAGGTCTGACAGGTGGGTATGACCGGCCATCAGTCGATCATACTAGCATCAGTATACCTCAGTCCGACCAAACGGGTACTCGAAAGAAACGTCCGCACTCTTCTCGCACTAGGCGACTCTGTAATACTGGCCGGAGACTTCAACTCCAAACATGGCCAATGGAACTCTCGCCGAACCAACCGGAACGGCACAATACTCCAAGGCCTCAACGGCCTTCCAATCCTCGCTTTTGAGGTGATAGCCCCTATCGAGCCCACCAGATACCCGCCTAACGGGGATCCAAACAGAGCAGATGTGCTAGATATATACATTTTCAAAAATGTAGCTCTCCAGTTACATTCTATAGAAGTCCTGCATGAATTAGACTCGGACCACCGTCCGGTTCTAATCCAGTTAGGGCAAACTACCTCCACGACCCTTCCCACGAAAACGATAATCGACTGGAGTAAATTAGGCGGGAAACTGCAGTCCCTAAACTCAGACAACCTAGATCAAATTCCTGACAAGATAGACTCCGTAGATAGTGCCAAGTTCGCTGTTACCCACCTTACGAAACATATAACAGACTCACTCGAGCGTTGCTCCAAGGAAGTCCCCGACGACCGCGGTCGTGGGAGACTACCGGACGACCTGCGCGACCTACTTAGACGTAAACGTGCCGCCACTAGGGCCCATGGCACATACCCGACAGACGATAACCGGAGAACACTCCGGCGACTTCAAAGAGAGGTTAGAGAAAAACTCAGCCTCAACCGTCAGTCCGCCTGGGACAACAAACTCTCAGAGATCTCGCCGAGTCACCTGGCTTTCTGGAAACTGGCGAAATCCCTGAGAGGAGACCAGTGTGCAGCTACACCTCCATTGTTACGTTTAAACCGTCCGGTCGCTTTTGACGACATCGATAAGGCCGAATGCTTGGCTGACAGTCATGAGGGACAATGTTCAAATAACCCCAGTCATCCCGAACACGCCGAATTCCACTCGGAAGTGGAAATGGCGGCGGCTAGGATATCCGCGAAGGCTCCCGAAAGCGAGCCGCTCACTCCCACCACCGGAGAGGAAGTCCGTTCCATTATCCAAAACCTGAAGACCCGCAAGTCCCCAGGCCCCGACTCCATATCCAACAAAGCACTCAAGTGCCTCCCCGACCAACTCATAAACCTATTAGTATTGATTTTCAATGCCCTCCTGTTAGGTTGCTCCTTCCCCGACGAATGGAAGGAAGCAATAGTAATAGGTATTCGTAAACCGGGTAAACCCAGTAATCTCCCGAGCAGCTATCGACCCATCAGTCTGCTCAACAGCTTAGGGAAATTCTACGAGCGAGTAATCCTCGCTAGACTCATAACGTTCATGGAGTCGATGAAGCTCATACCGGATGAGCAATTCGGCTTCCGCGCCAAACACACCGCGGTACAACAAGTACACCGACTTACCAAAGCCGTCCTCAATGGCTTCGCCAAAAAACGGTACACCGGTACTGTCTTCTTCGATGTCGCCAAAGCCTTCGATAAGGTATGGCATGCGGGTTTAATATACAAACTCGCGAACCTAGGAATCCCCGATAGACTCATTCTTATCATTCGCGATTACCTTACTAATCGCTCATTTAGATATCGTATTGATGGTGCGCTCTCCTCAAGACGCACCTTACGCGCCGGAGTCCCCCAAGGTTCGGTACTCGCACCGTTCCTCTACTCGCTCTATACGAGTGACATCCCACGATTCTCCACTAAAACCAGTGCAGTCACCCACTTAGCTATGTTCGCGAACGATACCGCAATCTATACGACCTGTAGAGATCCCATTACTATAAATGATAGGCTCCAAAGAGCAACCAACCAGCTCGGAAGCTGGTTCCGCCGGTGGAGAATCGAAATTAATCCCGATAAAAGCGCAGCAATGTTCTTTGCGAGATCTAGGAGAGCCATGGACTTCATCCGGACGCCCCCTAGAGTCTCCATTTACAACAAATACATAGATTGGCAAAAGGAAGTCAAATACTAAGGTGTCATCCTCGAACCTACCCTATCCTTTATCCGACACATACGCGTTGTCCGTAACCGGGCAGCGTTCGCCTTGGGACGCCTCCATCCGATACTGTGCAAGGCAAGTAAACTATCACTCCGCAACAAAGTGACACTTTACAAGACTTGCATCAGACCCATTATGACCTATGCGAGCGTCGCGTTCGCGCACGTTCCGAAATCACGACTGTGTCCATTGCAGACACTTCAAAATCGATTCATGCGTACAGCCACTGGCTGTCCGTGGTTCGTGCGCAACGTGAACCTCCATAGAGATCTCGACCTACCTACGATAGCCGATCTTTTCAGACGATTCTCGACGACTTACTTCGAGAAAGCATCCATCCACCCAAACCCCCTTATAGTGGCCGCGTCCAACTATAAAGCGTTCAGGCACCCCAACAAGATTCACAGGCGCCCGAAGAGCGTCCTTAACGACCCCGACGATGCTATAACAGCATCCAACAAGATATACACACAACACGCACACAAACAGCGTCTTCGCCGGCGAAGACGAGGTCCCCGCTTGCTTGTGTCAAGCGGCCGCAGCCCTCTGCCGCGGCCGCCGTGACGCAGACTTCTTCCAAGTCAATTATTAGATGCAGCCCTTCAAAAACGCGCCGCCTTAAGCCGAGGTTCGGTCTCGCAGGAGACACCCTTAAGGCGACGCCCCCTGTAGGGCGGGTGCTTGTAATGCACCCGCTTGTATTATCCATTTCTTCTCGGCGATGCTTTCGCGCTCGCCCGTCTTATCGGTGACGCTGTCAAAGCCATTAGGGCTAACAGCATTAGTCATATTCGAAAAAAAAAAAAAAATTGCTAAACGAGATCAAGTCAGGTAACAATAAATACCACCATTTAGTTCTGGTATCACAGGTCTTTTTTAAAGCCTAGTGATATCGCCCGGTCTTACAAACCGGTAAGGTTCAGTATTTTCCATTGCTCTTCCCCCACCCCCCGCGGTTTTCGCAGTGGATCGCTGCAGCAAGAGGACCCGGCAGTAGCACCAGGAGCGGCAGCAGCAGCGCAGCCGTCGGCAGTAGTGCATCGAGCAGCACGGGCAGCAGTGCAGCATCAGCAGAGCAGCGAAGCGCGGCACGAGCAGAGCAGCGGCGCGCACCAGCAGAGCCACGCAGCACCAGCCACGCGGAGCAACGCGTCACCTCAAAGCAACGGCGGTGTGCAACTCCGACGGAAAGCGCCGCCAGTAGTAGTTATTAGAAGCAAATTTGGGCTTTATTCCTTAGAACAGTTTAACTTAATAAGTAGACAGAATCTTGTAACTTAGAATCTTAGAACAATTAGGGACTTAGAATAATTCACCTAAAAACGAGGGAACGGGGAACCTATGCCCGATTTCCCCCAGAATTGTAAGTCCAAAACACTTGTAATATTTTAATTAAATTATTTGAACTTAGTATATTTTCACGTAACTGTAAGACTTAGAATTTTAATAAATTAATAGTAGTTTAAAATTAGAACTTAGAATAATTCTTTAAAAAACAGAGGAACGGGGAACCTACGCCCGACTTCCCCCAGAATTGATAGTTTATAAACAAGTTAACAAATTTAATTAACTTAACAAATTTTCCTAAATATTGTTTGAACTTAGTTTATTTACGCAACTTATAGAGAATTTTAGATAGATTTTAATTATTTATTAGAGTATAGAATATAAATATAATGGACGGACTTTTACGTATCCAAGTTGATTTGTATAACTCAATTAAGAAGGGGTTTTCCAATTTTAAGAAAAGTCCTAAAGACCGATTAACCTTAGAATATATAGAAGCCAGATTAGAGAATTTAGAACGGGATTGGCTGTTATTTAGATCAAATAATATAAAACTGTTTGAAATATCTGATTCGGATCAATTAGCTAGTTCATCATATGTCACTAAAGAGGTGTATGAGATTACGGAGGAAAATTATTTAATGTATAAATCACATATGAAATCTTTGTTAAAATCATTTGTGATACCTGATGAAGATTTGCCAAGTAGAAAAGATAGTAATTTGCCTGGCTCGTTTGTAAGATTGCCAAAAATTAGTATTCCAATGTTTTCGGGTAATTACTCTGAATGGACAACATTTCGAGATTTATTTGTTTCCTTGATTCATCGTAATGATGCCTTAGATAATGTTCAAAGGATGCATTATTTAAAAACGCACTTAACGGGCGAGGCAGAACAGTTAATTAGGCACACGCCAATTACTAGTTCAAATTATAGTAAATGTTGGTCGTTGTTAAAAATCGGTATGAGAACAAAAAGTACTTGACAAATTGCATTTTTAAACGATTGTTTGGTCAAAAGCGTATGATTGTTGAATCCGCATCGGGTCTTAAAGAATTATTGGACACCACTATTGACTGTTTAAATGCTTTTAAAAATATAGATATTGATGTAAGCACGTGGGATATTATCATCATTCATATCGTTACGTATAAACTTGACCCAGAAACGCGTAAGCAATGGGAGCTACATATCTCTAATGCAGTTAGTTCAACTGAATTACCAACGTTGGCTCAGTTCAAAGCTTTTATAGAAACTCGGTTTAGGGCTTTAGAATTTATTGATATGAAACAACCTTCGTACCAACATAGCAGTGGGCCTAGTGTAAAACCAAGGTCATTATTAGTTACCAACGATAGCGGCATACGCTGTGAATATTGTTCCGACATTCACAAGTTGTGTTTTTGTAAATTATTCGATAAGTTATCAACAGAAACGAGACGTGACTTCGTAACAAAGAACAAAATTTGTTTTAATTGTTTGGGCAGTAACCACAATATTTATAATTGCAAAAAGCCGACTGTTTGCACCATTTGTCATAAGCGGCATCATACGTTACTGCACCTTAACAGAGAATCTGAGCCCAAAGGGCATGATACTAGCGATAACACAGCTGTAAGTTCTACAAGCAATTCACACAGCGCTACGCCAATAGTATCTTGTTTAGTTAGAGGCAATGTTCCTAAGAACTCGCATATTTTATTACCCACTGCCGTGTTAAAAGCCAAATCTAAACCTGGTGACTATCAGTTAGTTCGAGCCTTGATAGATCAAGGATCACAGGCGTCTTTTATAACAGAAGCCACTGTCCAACACCTAAACCTGAAGAAAATCCCTGTACATGGAAGCAATAGATCAAGCATAACGAAACATACAGTACAATTGTCAATACAATCACGAGTACATCCAGAGTGTACGCTACAAATAAAGGCGTACATATTAGATGAAATAACTTTGTACTTACCTGAAAGAAATATAAGCGTTGGTTCCTTTGAATGGATCAACAGAAACGATTTGCGATTAGCAGATCCAGAGTTCGCTACACCCAACAAGATAGATGTTCTATTGGGTGCAGACGTTTACAGTAGCATCGTGAAGGAAGGAATGGTAAAGAGTCCAACGAAGACTATGATAGCTCAAAACACTACCTTAGGGTGGATCCTATCAGGTGCAGTTAATCCTGTAAACAATAAACTGTCATCATTACAACATATAAACGTGATGCATGCAGAGTTCAAAGATGAAAGTCTTCAAAAATTTAAGGAAGTAAAT
The DNA here is from genome assembly GCA_947086495.1 of Morpho achilles. NCBI lineage: Eukaryota > Metazoa > Arthropoda > Insecta > Lepidoptera > Nymphalidae > Morpho > Morpho achilles. The sequence continues at coordinate 20,159,815 of CAMTZB010000011.1, read as the reverse complement.
ACTACAAAAAATTTACTTACCCCAGAAGAAAAATGTAAACGGTTACACCATACTACCTCGAAGCGAAGAGAAGATGGTCGGCACGTAGTCAGGCTTCCATTTCGAAGTGAAGGTCCTCCTTGCGATGTCGGCAGGTCACGTGCTAGAGCTGAAAATAGGTTTAAAAGATTAGAAAAACGAAGTTCAGTGGAGACAAAAGTAATAATAAAATTATTTTGCTATAATCCACGATGAAATTCATCGCGGATTATAGCAAAATAATTTTATTATTACTTTTGTATTATGGATCTCCGCAAAGTAACGCCTAATTCTATAAATTATTTGAAGTTCAGTGGAAAAAACGTCTAGAATAACGTCAAAGAAAAAAGGTATGAGTTCAATAGATCATATTAGGACAATAGAGGTCAATACTGTTGTAGATCAACATGATGAAAAGGAAAAGGACATCCAATATGGAAACATAATTGGAATACATGATGAAATAGGAAGGGAAAGCGGAAAAAGACAAGGACATCCAAGATGGAACCCTAACTGGAATAGAGGAAGAAATAGAAAAAGAAGTGGAGAAGAACAAGGAAACAGAAGCTAAGTTAGATAATAAAATTAAAATACTAGAACTTACCTGGAACCGCAGCGATGATACTTATGAGTACTCGGTGAATCCCCCGCCGATGATCTTACCTGTAATAAAACAGAACTTTAATTTTAGATGTAGTGCAATTGCTTGACCCATTAGCTCGTAATTAGAATTTAGCAAAAATCTTCAACCAGAAATTGTGCCTAGCAGATATTGAATGAGATAAGATGTATTGCCGTAGATTTAAAAAAATAATAATAATTAAAGAAATCATAAGTAGGATAACTTACCGCCAAGTCTTCGTTATTAGTTCGGGTTACAGTAACATATTGGTGATGATAATATTACACGTATAGTCACAGTATGTACAACAAACTTTGTAGTCAACCTTTTGCGGTTTAGTATAGTTTAACTTATATATTTTATAAAATAATTGCCTTTTTGTTTTTAGACTAAGATTTTTCACTGATTTCATGATTTTATTTATATTCTTGCTTATATTAAGTTCTTGTTAATTGTTATTGTTTGTAAAAATAGTTAGATAAGTTAAACGTAATTTCATATTTTGTATTATATAACTTTTAGTCCGATTAGAGGTATGGTATAATTTAATGTATTTTGTATTTTTGTAAGGCCATTTCGTCACTAAATGGCCTTGGTGGGCGGTATGTTCATGACCGATTGAAGTAGGGGGGTCCTCTCACTCGCCTGAAGACGGGTGTGGTACGGGCTTCGAGGCGTACCTCCTTACCCGGGCCATTCCTCGCAGGCCTTACGCCTGGTTGTTTATTTAGGCCTGACGGCCAAGGCTCTGGCCTAATGGCTTGAGCCTGAGGGGGATAGGTCGTTGTAGCTTCTTTTTGAACGAAGTAAGCGATGTGTTCTCTTCGTTCTCGTCGTGGGCGTCGTATCCGTGCGGTGTCTTATCCGTGGGTGTTGTCTGTCTAGCGGGGGGGTCTAGTCCTGGTTCGCGTCGTACTGTTCGTCGCTGAATTCCGCGTCTAGCGGTGCAGGCGACCGCAGTAGCTCGCGAGGTAGTGGACGTCCCTCAGGTGGACGGGCGTGCAGCAGGCCTATACCGTGGAGGTGTACGTACGCGCTGCGATCTGCTCGCGCGAACATTCGGCGCGCAAGTATTCGGACGAATTCCTCCACGGTCGGCGTCCTGGTGTCCCGGTGCAGAGCATCATTCCGCACGTACCTCGGAGCTCCTAATATCAATCGTAGGCAGCGATTCTGCTGAATCTGGAGTCTTCGCCTCTGGTACGCCGAACACAGCGCGTACCAGGCGGGTGCCGCATACGTCAAGCGCGAGCGAACGTAGGCACCGTAGACTCTCAGCTTGGTCTTCGTTGACAGGCGGGATGTAAATAGGGAGTGAGTCTTCGACCTGGCAGCCGCGGCCTGGCCCACCGCACGGTTAACCGTGGGTGCCATTCGCAGGCTGCGGTCGATGTCACATCCCAGGAATCGAACTGAGGTCTTCCACTCTACGCTCTGGCCTCGTAGAGTGAGTTGACGAAGCGGCTTGGAACGACTGGTCAGCAAGGCGGCAGTCTTTCCCACGTTGACGGCCATCCTCCACATGTCCAGCCACTCTGGCAACAGATCCAGTAGACGCTGCATACGGTTGGTTGCGACGATTTGATGATAGGACGACGCGAAATACGCACTGTCATCAGCATAGAGGGACAGCAGTACGTCTTCCTCCCCCTCACGCAGGTGGTCGCGGAGGGTAGGGATGTCGTTCGTATACGCCGCGTATAAGCGCGGCGATATACAGCTGCCCTGGGGTACTCCGGCTCGGATGGGACGTGGTCTGGAATTTGCTTCCTCGACCGACACGAAGAAGCTCCGATTCTCTAAGAAAGACGCCAGCACTCGCACAAGCGCGGGCGGAGTGGTTGTCTCCAGTAGCTTGGCCAGGAGCCCGACGTGCCAAACTCTATCGAAGGCCTTCTCCATATCGAGAAAGACCCCGACGGTGTAGTGTCCTCTGTTCCTCTCACTGGCCAAGTGGTTAATAACTCTCGCCAGCTGGAGCGTCGTGGAGTGGCTGTCGCGAAACCCGAACTGCTCCTCTCTAAGAGGCAGGTGAGGTGCGAGTCTGCGCAGCAGTATACGCTCGAACAGCTTGGCGATGTGCGAGAGTAGGGTGATGGGTCGGTAGCTTGAAGGGTGGCGTCGGTCTTTTCCTGGCTTGGGAAGCACAACAATCTTCCCAATCTTCCACACCTCGGGGAAGTGGCCGGTCCGGAGTACTCCATTGAAGAGCCCCGTGAGCGCTGAGAGACCCTCTTGAGGCAGCTGCATCAATGCGGCGTTAGTGATGCCATCTGGCCTTGGTGCCTCCCGTCTTACTAGCCGGGAGACAGCCAACCGCAGCTCTAACGGGGAGATGAAGTTCTCAACCCGGAGCGGCGGTGTTGGTGCCGACAGGAATGCTTCCAGTCTCGCCTGGATTGGACCGATTGAACAATTAATTAATAAAAGTTTTATTAGTCCAAACATAGATGGCGCTGTACTAAATTAGCTCACGCTATCGAGTGTGCATTGTAAATAGAATAAGTTCGAAGAACAATTTTGTTAAACGAGGTCAGTACAAGTCAGTTCAGGTAACAATAAATTGGGGTGCCAAAGTGGTCGGCCTCCTCGTGGCGCACCCTGGGCAAGCTTAGTCTTGGCGAACGGACCACTGTGAGGGTGCCCAATCCAGTTGTCCCTCTGATTGTCCCTCTGGGCCGGGGACTCCGGGGGGGTGGAGTTTCCATTTGGTGACGGGTTCGGTTAGGCTTTGTTTAAGTCTGACTGGATATGGTTTCGGCCACCGCCGGCCAAGCCCGGAAGCCCAGCAATGGGAACGGGGACCCTCGGGTTGCGAGGAAGAAAACCTCTATAAAAAATTACCCCAATCCTAAGGTCAAAGCCCGCCGAGAGGATGAATGGCCGGGGGGAATCCGGTCGCTAGGGCTTCACAAATATAAAATCAGCATGGGTAAAACAGATTCTGAAAGAACTACCCAGGAGGGTCCCGGTTCTACCGGGGAATCCCTCACCACGACCGGTGTCGAATCTCGGGCTAGTGTTGTTCTGGTCTTGGGGTACGAGACCGGCCGTGGTCGCCCCATCGTATCTGGGGGGGCAACACATGCTTTGTCGTCGGAGGGTGCTAGCGGAATTGAAACCGGCTCGACTGGTATTTCTGCTGGTACGTGTGGAGGATCGAGGCGCAGGACTGCGTGTGGATGTGGAGGAGATAAGGGCAGCCGGAGTGCTAGTTCCGGTTCAGGCAGAGACCTGAGCGAGAACTCCGGTATGGACGTATCCAGAAGTGTGTCCCTTGAAATGCTGGACTGTACCAATAGACGTGCTCGTTCAAAAAAAAGAACAAGGGCGGAGTCGGCGAACCCTGCAGAGCCGGATGAGGACCGGCATGCTAAGAAAGCAAATATCAAATACTATCTGCGGGGATCCAAAACGGGTCTTCGGGAAGCCCGCGACGCCGTGAGGCGTGGCGAGCTTTTTCAGGATCACCAAACGGAAGAGACTGAATTAAGTGACCGGACGACAAGATCGGCATCGACTACATCTGGTGAGAAGCTGAAACTGGTCCTAAAAGACGTAGACACGTCGCGGGTCTGTGACGTTCTGGTCAAGAACGCGGAGACGATGCGGGTGACTGTTGGGAAATCGCGAAACCTCAATGGCAAATGTAGAGGTACCCTAAACATGGTCGCCCAAACAATGGAGGAAGCCGCGAGGGCTTTAGCAGAAAGAACGGAGTCGGATGAAATCCGTCTCCTAAGAGAAGATAACGCCCGGCTGACACAGGTGGTCAACAATCTCTCAGTAGAGATTTCAACCTTGAAGGAAATGATCACCCGTGTCAACAGGGAAGCCGGGAAAGAGTTGGCTCCTACTGGTAGCTCCCAAGCCGTGAAGGGCCTAACCTTTGTTGAACCTTGAGGAAGTTGTTAGGCTCAAGAACATGTTTACGGCGCGACTGGATAGCGTGGAGAGTCGCCTGCCTCCCGAACCCAGACTCAGACCGCCGCTTGCCGCCGATAAAAGACGGGTGGCAGCGACCAGGGCTGGTGACAAAGAGGTGGTCCTAGCAGCTTCTGTGTCTGCCCCTAGTTGGCCCCAAAAGCCGAGAGTGCGGCCGGAAATTCGGGTTGTCGAACCCGGTACGAGGGATTTGGTCAGCCCTAATAAAAAGGCTAAGAGAAAGGGGAAAAAGAAGAAGAACACGGGCCCAGCTGGAGCCTCGACCGCTGCCACCTGCCCCGACATCAATGAGCGAGGGTTGGAATGTGGTGGCTCGGAGGGGCTCAAAGAAGAAGTCTGCGCCTACCGCAAGAGAAAAAGCTGCGGTCATCACACTTAAAGCACAGCCGAAGCGAGAGGGAAAACTTAAGACCCCGCGTTCGGCTGTTGTCGTGGTGACCCTAGATAAAGAGGCTGTGGATGAGAGCCTTACTTACATGGACGTATTGGCCCGGGCTCATCGGTGCATAAAAATCGAAGAGCTGGGCCTAGAGGGTGGCATGCGTCTGAAAAAGGCTGCGACCGGAGCCCGGATGTTTGAAATCTCCGGGCCCAACAAAGAAGAGAAGGCGGGTGCCCTCGCCACCCGGCTCCGCGAACTCTTCAAGGAGGAGCCAGCGGTGCGTGTCACAACGCCCACAAAATGTGTAGAATTGCGCATCGTGGGCCTTGATGACGCCACTACTGAGGGGGATGTGGTGGTCGCCATCGCTCGGGTCGGGGAATGTTCTTATCAGAACATTCAGACTGGGGTGATACGCAGGACAGAGGGAGGACTTGGCTCTCTCTGGTTACGAGTTCCTGTAGCAGCAGCCAAAAAAGTAGTAGCTGTGGGCAGAGTTTTGGTGGGTTGGGTTTCGGCCCGAGTCCACCTGCTTGAAGCTCGCCCACGCCATTGCTTTAGGTGCTTAGAAAAGGGGCACCTGCGGGTGGAATGTGGTTCAGCGATTGACCGCAGCGATGAGTGTTATTGTTGCGGTCAAAACGGCCACAAGGCCCAGTGCTGTTCGGCTGCTCCTCATTGTGGGAGCTGCCAAAGAGCGGGGCTAAATGCCAACCATCGGGCGGGGGGCGGGCAGTGCAAGGCACCGTCCGTCTTTGCGAAGAGGGGAAGGGGGGGTGATGGCCCGAGGGTCCCCTCACCACCCGCCGCCGGCCCGGTTCAAATCGCAATGAGCCAGGCAATGGAGGAATCTATGGAGATCAGTAATAAATAATGGCCTCTATGAGATTCCTCCAGGCGAATATTATGCGCTCCACCAGGGCCCAGGACCTTATCTTCCAGACCTTGGCGGAGCGCATGGTGCACGTGGCCGTGGTTTCCGAACCTCTCTTCGTTCCGTCGGGCGAGGAGTCCGTATATAGCGGCACGAAAGAAACTTCGTGCCCGCGCCCCTCCCCTTACCGAGAGCCTTCGGCCGGATCTCTTGGAAGCCATTGTGGAAGCCCTGTTCCCGCAGGGAGCCGAAATTCAGCCGCCTCGTATGGTGCCTCTTCAGGAAGAGGAAGACACTGTGTCAGGTGCGCCGGAGGTGTCGGAGTGGGAATTAGCGGGGGCGGTGAGTCGCATGAAGGTGAAAAACACCGCTCCTGGCCCTGACGGCATCCCTGGGCGCGCCTGGGCTCTTGCCCTGGGCCCGTTGGAGTCAGGACTCAGGGCGACGTACAGTGCCTGCCTCGAGCAGGGATTGTTTCCCCGTAGGTGGAAAACGGGGAAACTAGTCCTGCTCAGGAAAGAGGGAAGACCGGCTGATACACCCTCCGCTTATCGGCCGATCGTTTTGCTGGATGAGGCAGGAAAGCTGCTTGAACGCATCGTAGCTTCCCGCATAGTCCAGCACCTTCAGGAGGTAGGGCCCGACCTCAGTCGCCTCCAGTGCGGATTCCGTCGGGGCAAGTCCACCCTCGACTGCATCGAGGGTGTGAGAGTCCTGGCGGAGGAGGCGACTGCCCGGGGCGAGGTGGTGTTGGCGGTGTCGTTGGACATCGCAAATGCATTCAATACCTTGCCTTGGAGAGTGATCAAGGAGGCCGTACACTTCCACCGTATCCCCTTGTACCTGCAGCGTGAGGTCAGTAACTATCTGGCTGATCGCACTGTTAGGTACCCGACGGCTGGGGGTGGGTGGAAGGAGCGGAGGATGTCGTGCGGTGTTCCACAGGGGTCGGTTCTTGGCCCCCTCCTGTGGAACATCGGCTACGACTGGGTGCTGCGCGGGCAAATGCTTCCGGGGGTGCGACTGTTCTGCTATGCAGACGACACCCTCGTGACTGCTCGCGCGAGCACCCACCGGGAAGCCCGAGTGCTGGCGACCGAGGCTACGGCTCACGTTGTGGCCCGGATTCGCCGGCTGGGACTGGGGGTGGCCTTGGAGAAATCCGAGGTCATTTGCTTCCAAAGGCCTCGGATGGCGCACCCAGTGGGCTCCCGGTTGGTGGTGGGCGGGACGTCCATCGAAATCTCGGGTACTTTACAGTACCTGGGATTGCTCCTCGACAGCCGATGGACGTTCGAGGCTCACTTCCGGCGGCTCGCCCCTAAGTTAACGGCGACCGCCGGGGCCCTGAGCAGGCTCCTCCCAAATTTGGGAGGGCCTAATGCAGGCTGCCGGCGCCTATACGCCGGGGTGGTTCGGTCGATGGCCCTGTACGGCGCTCCCATATGGGCGGGGCGGCTGACCGTGAGATCCTTGCCCCTGCTGCGCAGGGCGCAGAGGATCATGGCGGTCAGACTTGTGCGGGGCTACCGGACCATCTCCGGCGAGGCGGCCTGCGCCTTGGCCGGGTCCCCTCCGTGGGACCTAGAGGCTGAGGTGCTAGCTTAGGCCTACCGCCGTAGAGTTGAAGCCCATTCATCGGGGGGAGACTCAGCGGTGGTAGAGGTGGACTGGCGGAGGGTAGCTCAGGAGGAGCTCCTCCGCCAATGGAGGCGGCGGCTTGAATCGCCCAGTGCAGGAGCCTGGACGATTTCGGCCATCCAGCTCATTCTCCAGGGCTGGGTCGCCAGGAGGCATGGGGTCCTCACCTTCCGCCTGACACAGGTGCTTTCCGGACATGGTTGTTTTGGATGGTATCTGTGGAAGGTGGCCCAGCGCGAAGCGACTGGTGAGTGCCACGAGTGCGGCGCCGACTTTGACACGGCGTTGCACACGCTCGCAGACTGTCCAGCTTGGGCGGTTCAGCGGGCGGAACTCGTGGCACAGGTGGGGCACGATCTCTCCCTGCCCACTGTGGTTCGTGCCATGACGGACAGGGAGCGATCGTGGGCAGCGATGGCCTCCTTCTGCGAGGACGTTATCTCGCGGAAGGAGGCGGCGGGGCGGATCCGGGAAGTCGAGTCCAATCCGCCGCAGGCGAGCGGGGCGCAGGCGACTCGCCGAAGTCCGTCCGAACGGGGACCTCCGAGCGATCCGAACGGGGTTTATCGGACGCTCGCTGGAGTTAGGTCCCCGAGGCGGTCGATGCATCTGGTGCTCCCGATGCATCGATTAGCGGAGGGAGGGGCCACTGTTTAGAGAGGCCCCGACCCGGAGGTGGCGCTCTCCGGGGTACAGAGCTGCTGCTGGCGGGGATGGGGGGCAATGCCTTCATAGGTACCCTGTCCCCGCCACCAGCAGCGTGGTGGAGCACTGTCAGGTTTTTAGTCGGTGAGAGTCCGACATACCCGCCGCTCGTCCCCGTCGGGCGGTGACGACCCATAATGGGTTTTCCTGACATAAAAAAAAAAAAAAAAAAGTAATAAATACCACCATATAGTTCAGGTATCACAGGTCTTTTATTTAAAGCCTACTACTAGTGATATCGCCCGGTCTTCCAATCCGGAAGGGGTCGGTATTTTCCAAAAACAACACAAACAGTCAAAGTGTTGTCGAACTTCGCGAATAGGAATACGAATAGGATTATAGAGCGAATGTAGCTATTAGTGTACAGACAAATAATAACCGATATAGTGCAGAGTGAAGATTGGAATTATAATGGTTCCAGCATAAGTTATGAATGAATGGAAATTGGAAAGACGTAATAATGTAACAAAATGGCCGTTTTTTAGTTTTACGTATTTAACCGAAAATGTTAAATTACACACTCTGTATGATTCAAATTAGTAACCGTAAGACATGCCATTTTTGCCAATAAGTATCACTTTGCCCGAAGAGTAAATTATAAGCAAATCTGCTTATAATTTAAAAATATTGAAAAATATTTTTGATTAATAGCAACATTGACTATGTAGTGGGAAAGTCAATTATATTTTTGCCAACACTATACATCACGTTCTTGCCTAAGTTCATTCAGTATCCTGTTACAACCTGTCAAAGTGCAGTATGAAATTTTTCGGGCAAATTTTAGGGTAAAAGTTTTTATAATTTATTCGTAATGATGAAAACACAGGTAGCTTTAAGCAACTGTGTGTTATAAAATATTAAATGTGGAGTATTTTTAAAATAATCGCAATATTCAAGGCTTTATAATTATGAATTTCTAAAGATGGGCTAAGTTTCCCCGATGTTTTTTAACCTATGAATGACAACTTAGCCTATTAAAATGTACCCAGGGCTGCACATTATATATATATATATATATATATATATATATATATATATATATATATATATATATATATATATATATATATATATCAAAGCTTCTGCCCAAGATTAAGTGGTATATGCTTGAGAAAGAGGAATATGCAATAAAATTTAAAAGAAGAGTGATAGATAAAATAATAGATATGAAAAGGTAAGATAGATAAAGAGTCGTGGTGGTGGAATGAAGATGTAAAAAAGACTCTGAAAGAAAAGAAGGATGCATTTAGAGTTTGGACTGGTGTAGATGTTAATGACAATGAATTGAGAGAGGTTAAGCGAAATGTATATATTGAGAAAAAGAAGATAGGAAAGAAAACAGTCGCTGTCGCGAAAGGCAAAGTACAGAGTCAACTATACAGTACTCTGGAAACGCCTCAGGGACAAAAAAATATATATCGGATAGCGAACATGAGAAAGAGGAATGAAAAGGATAACATGCATGTGAAATGTATGAAAGATGAGAAAGGAAAGATTTTGACGAATGATAAGGACATAAAAGAACGTTGGAGAGATTATTTTAAAACTCTAATGAATGAAGAGAATAACTGGAGCAGAAAGTCAGAAGATATACCTATTAATTACCTAGAAAAAGCGTACGATCGTGTTCCCCGTGACGTTCTGTGGTGGAGTTTGAAAGAAAAGAGACTGCCTGGGAAGTATGTACGGATTGTATGTTCTATGTATGCCAGAGCTAGTACTTATGTCCGGTCTGCAGCCGGAGTAACTGACGATTTCGATGTAGCTGTAGGCTTACACCAGGGATCGGCTTTAAGTCCATTTTTATTCCTTCTAGTAATGGATGCACTTACTGCTAACATTCAAGAGGAGGCTCCTTGGTGTATATTAATCGCCGATGACATTGTACTCGTCGGAGAAAATGCAACTGAGATCCAAAGCAGATTGGCGAAATGGCACAACCAGTTGGAGAAAGTCGGTTTAAAAATCAGTCGTACTAAAACTGAACATATGTACTACGACTTTAGTGGGACCTCCAATTTCTCCCCGATCGGTTTGGATGAGAACATTTTGCCAGTCTGCTCTGATTTTCGGTACCTTGGTTCGCTTTTTCAAAACGACGGTGAAATAGATCGAGATGTGGGTAAAAGAATGAATGCAGAATAGATGAAGTGGCGGCAGGTCTCAGGCACAATATGTGACCCTCGAATGCCCCTTAAAGTTAAGGGAAAAATTTATAAAGCAGTCATAAGGCCTGTCGTATTGTATGGATCAGAATGTTGGGCAATGAAAAAGACGGATGAAAGAAGAGTACATGCAAATGAGATGAGAATGTTAAGGTGGATGTGTGGTGTGACAAAACTGGATAAAATACGAAACGAGTATATTAGGGGAAGTCTGAAAGTTGCGCCCATTATAGAAAAGTCGAGAAGTGCAAGATTGAGATGGTATGGACATGTAATGAGGAGGGATGAAAATCATGTGACCAAACGTGTGTTAAATTTGAATGTGGATGGATATGTGCCTAGAGGGAGGCCTAAAAAGAGATGGTTGAATTGTGTGAAGTATGATATGCATATAAAAGGAGTGGCGCCAGAGTTGACGAAAGATAGAACAGAATGGAAGAGAAAAGCATGTTGTGCCGACCCCACTTAGAGTGGGATAAGGACAGGATGATATATATATATATATATATATATATATATATATATATATATATATATATATATATATATATATATATATATATAATACTGCTCAATACTATGTGAATAATTTATCCTCTGATGTGAACTAATGTTATATGAACCTTCCTACTTATAATTTTGATCTCCTTTCTTACGGATTCTATTCTTAGGTAAACTAGATTTCAATCTTATTGTTAAGTCTATCTACCTATTATCACGAATTTATTGTATCGAAATATATTCACACTTAGCATTCTTTTCTCATCGCGTTATTTGCACATTATAACACGCGCCTATCTGCTAATGGTGGAATTTTGGTTAAGTTAGGTAAACACTGATGAACGACTAGATTTGCAGCGTGTCAATTTAACGGTCTCTATAAAATAGCGCGGTTTATCATAATATTTTAATAAATTACCTAAATTATACCAGTAAGCATTATGTTTTACTAAAGTAAAAGTTTCAGTAATGATTATTACGTAGTTTTCCTAGCAATTTTCGCAAATAGCATTATAGCAATTTGTCCGATACTTTTATAAATTCAAAATTTCAAGATTCCATATTTCGTGTTTTATTTTCACGCAATATCTAATACAAAAATATTAATAAATTATTTCGTGTAAGAATTTTAGTTATTTTGACAGCCCTTGGACTTCTCTAATCACTGGACGGTTTAAGTAGGAAAAAAACAAAAAGTCGCTGGGAAACATTGTCCAATCATTTTTTCCAGCTATCAATAGGACTTCAATCAAAATTTTAAAATTAAAACTGAAACTGATTTAAGTTCTAGTTATGATATTTATTATTTATTTTTAGAAGTTATTTTAGTGCTAAAAAACGACATGGGCAACGTTGGCCAAAACTCCTGATTATTTTGCCCGCTATCGAAATCAAAAATATTTCAGATTAAATATAATTTTTTTTATACAATTTATACAATTACTGTATGCACATGTTTATATAGTTGTTAGAAAATAAAAAATATCCATAAGTACTTATAGAAAAAATTTGAAATTCATCACATTTTACCAAAAAATCAGGAAAAGTTGTAGTGTTTTACGGAATATATTATAGATGATCAATTGAACTTCACGAGTGAAGTTCGATCATTATTATATGAGTAAGCTTCATTCGAAGATATAAAGATAACAACGTAGTCCTTTAACCTACAAGGCAACTTCGCACAGATTAAAAGAGGTTCAATTTATTGAAATAAAACTTCATTTGACCAAGTGGAAAGAAACGTCATTTCCGGTCTAACAACCACGTACCACCCTTCAGCCGGGCGATTCGTCATTTTTTATAGTTATTCGCTCATCACACAAAACTTATATTTGGGTAAGGGTGGGAGGGTGTTTATATCTTCGAATGAAGCTTACTCATATAATAATGATCGAACTTCACTCGTGAAGTTCAATTGATCATCTATTATATTTCGTAGCTTCATTCTTCAGATATAAAGATAACAACGTAGATGTTTAGAGCCTTAAGTTTTGTGTCAGGAGTATCATAACAGATAAACATAGTAAACTGTACAAATCATTTATTCTGTTTAATTGTAATCACCACTATGAACAATAAATTATTATAATTATAATTTTCATTATATTTTAATTATTTCTTAAACAAACGGACTTTGCAAAATTTTCCTCGTTGATAACTGGACGATGGTAAAATTTTGCAAAAGTTTCCGACGTCTTTGTCCAACCAGCAGTTCTTCGACTAGTATCGATGGAAATACCTGCAGAACTAGCAGCAGATGTGGCTGCGTGTCTTGTGCTATGAGCGCTAAACACAGTCATATCAATACCACTATCTGCGAGAACTTGCTTAATCCACCTACTGATTGTTTGGGCAGATGCCGGTCGGTGAGGTGGTTTAAAAGTTAATAAAAGATTTTGTGAGTTATTACTTCTTAGATCTTTTGTGAGAAACAAGTAGTCCTCGATAACTGTAGCTGGACAAATATTTTTATTTTGTTCAAAATATGGCAAAAATAAAATAGGTTGATCACGACCTACAGCGGAAGTTTTAATTATATCCGAGATAACAATTCTAATTCCATCAGGGCAGATTGAGATATTGTTAAATTTAATTAAAGAAAGCGTTTGAACCCTATGCGCCGTACACAGAGCAAGCATGATTACCAATTTTTTTGTTATTTTTTCAATATTGAGGGTACGATTAGGTGTCCAATTTGAAATATAATTTAAAACAATCTGAGGATCCCACGTTTGAACGTATTTTGGGGTGGAAGGTCTTAGCTTATAAACCCCTTTAAGTAATCTTTTTAATTTGTCATCTGCGACAAAATCGCTTCCTAAAAGCAAAGATAGCGCAGATCGGTGACTATTAATAGTTCCATATGCCGCTCCTTTACTAAATTGTTCAGTAAGAAATAACATAATTGAAGAAACTGAGCCCTGATAGAAATTCAAATTGTTGTCTTCCTCTCCCACCATACCTTGAAGGTAACATTATATTGATCTAATGTATTCTTAGAAAGCGACGCTTCCATTAAGGTCAACGCAGCTTCTGGTGTCCCTCTTTTTAGGAACGAGCACCTGATAGCTTCGCGACAGCCAGGGTATGTTGTCGGAATAGGCGGGGAGTTCTGAAAAGAGAATGAGACAGACAGATATCAGATGGCTGTAGAAATACAATGTTCGATACTAATAGCCTTACTAAAAGAGGAAACCAGGGCTGCGAAGGCCAGTATGGAAAAACAAGTATTCCGGATGCTTGTTCAGAATTAATTTTTTCCAAGCATTTTAAAATTAATGGAAAAGGGGGAAAAGCGTAAAAATATACATTTTCCCAATTTAGTGTAAAAGCATCTACTATTAAAGCATCGGGATCTGGTTTCCAAGAGACATATATTTTACATTTTGCATTGATGCGAGAAGCGAACAAATCAATTTCCGGGAATCCAAACAATTCTGTAATTGTTTGAAAAGCATGTTGAGTCAATTGCCACTCTATATCAGGATTAATTTTCCTTGATTCCGAATCAGCTTCAATATTATCTCTTGTGTTGATATATGAAGCGAAAAGCCATATGTTTCGCTTTTCGCACCACTGCCAAATGTCTCTAGCTAGATCATTTAAATGAGAATGTTGAATCCCGCCCATTTTATTTACATAGCTTATTGCTGTGGTATTGTCAATTCGCAACAGTATAGTACAATCAGATCTGTGAGCGGCAAAGCATTTAAGGCCAAAAAATACTGCTAATAACTCAAGATAATTAATGTGACACATTTTCTCATTTTCCTTCCATTCACCGTTAGCGCGTTTGTTGTTCCAAAAAACGCCCCAGCCTATATTTGAAGCGTCAGTGAAAATCTCCATGTCATACTCCAATGTACCGAGAGGGTTGGACGTACATTTTATGTTGTCTAACCACCATTGTAAGTCAGGTAAAATCTTATTTGAAGGTTTAAATCTAGCTTCATACGATCCATACTGTTGGAGCGCCAGGTATTTTTCTCTCTCCAACTGTTTTGTGTATAGCCAGCCGTAACGTACCGCTGGGCAAGCAGCGGTAAGCTGGCCTATCAAACGCGAAAAACCTCTTATAGAACAGACTGGTAATGACATGAACTTCTGGACTGTCTGTACTATACTGTTGCGTTTCTCTATAGGTAGTAATAAACGCATATTTACAGAGTTATATAAAAACCCTAGAAAGCGACAAACTTGTTGAGGTTCTAAAGCACTTTTTTCGTAATTAATTATAAAACCGAGACATTCAAATAACTTCACAGTTTCTCTTACATTTTGCAAGCATTCTTCGTAATTTTGGCCCATACACAGAATATCATCTAAATAAACAACTGACGTAAAGCCACGAGATCTTAAAACTGTTATAACCTCCTTCATAATTTTTGTGAAGGTCCGGGGTGCCACGGAGAGGCCATATGGCATCGCTGTGAATTCGTATGTATGCGAATTACTATTTTTGTCTTCAAAATTAAAACGTAAGTATTTTCTATCCGCTGGAGCGATAGGGACAAGCAAGTACGCTTCTTTGAGATCTATCGTGGCCAAAAAACCATTTTTAAACATTAATTTCGCGGCCGTTCGATAATCTTCCATTTTGAAATGAAAAAAGGGAATAAACTTATTTAAGGACTTTAAGTTCAAAATGAACCTCTTGCTTCCATTAGATTTCGAAGCTAAGAATATTTTTGAAATAAATTGATCTTTGCGCGGCACGCATTCTGAAATTGCGCCTAAATCCAACAGATTTTGAATTGCTTTGGACATTTCATATTTCTCTCTGGAGGAAAAAACATTATTTGGAACAAAGTTTTGTTGTACGTCTCTTGCAAAAGGTATAGAGAAACCATGTTCAATCCAATCTAAAATGGTACGGTTTTTCGAAACAGCAAGCCAACAGTTATAGAAGGTTTGTAAACGACCGGCATGTACCTCATTCAGTGTCGGGTTGGAGCACGTGGCTGTTTGTGGTAGTTCGAGGATTTTGTCGTCAGTGTCGGCGCAAAATTGTTTTTGCGAGCTGCCAACTGGGACTTCTGCGCTCCTCTGGCCTTGTTGGCGGCTTGATAGGGGCGAGAGGAGCTCGTCCAGTTTCCCTGAAACCGTGGTCTAAATGGCGTCGAATTCGACGTGGACGTTGTAGGGGCTTTTGGATTTGGTTTTTTTTAATTAGCAATCCTTGCTTTTCAATCGTTTTTGATGTTTTAATTTTTTCACACAACGTGCTCCCAAAGAGAGTTTCGTCTCTTTCAACGTCTTGTATTATGTTCAGGAAAGACTTGTCCAATGCCGGGGTTAACAATTTTAGCCTGGTTTGGGTTTGATTGTAATGTAAATCAGATAAAATACGACAGCTATCAGATAAAATCTTGATTGCGCGTATTTTAATAGCTTTTTCATCCTCAGAGTCGGTTAGAAGCAACGACATCGCTCGATTCATTGCTGTGATACCTTGCCCTAGCTGCTGTTGAGCAGTTTCTGTTTTCTTGTCACGTGCTCTGGCGGAGTCAGTCACAGCAGCTGAGACTTCAGGATTTAAAGTTGAGGCTCTCAATAATTTACAATTTTCGGGTATGATGTATTCTCTTAGAAGCTTTTCTTTAGCTTCCTTTCCTTGTATGCCTTTGCTTAACAAAGGAAGCCAACGTTTAGCCAGGTCTGGATGAATTTTTTCGCCATACTTGGGTGACTCATCTATCTCGTCGCCTAAGGCTGATAAAATTTCAACGTCAAGATCCGGTACGCCTTCTTCAGCCTTACCGTCCCCATTAGTCTCGGTGGCTGTAGAATCGGATATTAGTGTCGGATCATTAATAATCGCTTCTGTTGTAACTTCATTTTCCGGAGATTGGTTATCTGAGAAGTGAAAGAGAAAAACACGGTAAACTATTTGCAAAATGTCTATGTAGTTTCAGTAGCAATTATGTATTATATTATTAAGGTTCTTCGACAGAATTGACTCATGGTCAATCTTATGGTTAAAATTTTCTTTGTGTTGACTCACGGCCAACCCCCTGAATAAGATACCATCGTGTTGACTCACGGCCAACCTCCCGGCTTTAGATTTCCTTCGTGTTAGCTCACGGCCAACCTCCAGGATAAACAATATACAATATCACTTGACTTCACTTCATACACTCAAAACTACAAAAAACTTACCGAAGTTTTGTTCAGATTCGGACGAGTCTGAATGTAGCACGTTTGATCGTAAGCGGCGCTTGAACTGTTTTTCTTGTAACTTTTTAATTTTTTCAGCATAATAATCAATTTTCTCCTGTGATCTTCTTTTCGGCATAACTTTATCAAAACCCTTTAACACTTTAACTTCACTGTATTTAATTTATTTTTTATTTCACAACTAGAAAAGACGTGCACTCGTTGCCTCGCACAGAAAAAGAATGACGAATCGCCCGGCTGAAGGGTGGTACGTGGTTGTTAGACCGGAAATGACGTTTCTTTCCACTTGGTCAAATGAAGTTTTATTTCAATAAATTGAACCTCTTTTAATCTGTGCGAAGTTGCCTTGTAGGTTAAAGGACTACGTTGTTATCTTTATATCTGAAGAATGAAGCTACGAAATATAATGATTTTTAGATGAGTTTTAGATAGGATTAGTCAATTATATGCACTGAATAAGTAAATAATATGATTTTAATGGGAAATAATACTATTTTACTTAAAGAATCGCATAACTGAGTTAGAAACAAGTCTACATGAGACACAACAAACGATTCTTCACTTAGAAAATCTAAATAAATCTCAGGAGGTTAATGTGACACAGAGCCTTTTTAATGAACTATTTGAATGCGGTTCTGTTAATGACAATAATATAGAAAAAAATCCACAAATTATTGATTTAACTTCTGAGGATGACTCTGAAGACACTGAAGACCGTACACTTCAGTAGTCATAGAAAACTAAAAAAGTATATCAAAATTAATAAATTTATCAAAAAAACGCAAAAAATTACCAGAAGCAAGAACAGCATTCAACAGTTAGGTAAAAGTAGGAAAGAGCGTATAACTTTAATAAATAAAATAAAATCGATTAGCAATACTTTACATCAAAGAAGATATATATATATGATAGTGAAACCTTGCAACTTCAAAGAAAAATAGAAAATTTAGAAAAATCTTTACAAAATATGACAGAGTTATATTCAAAAGCTCAAATACAAATAAATGAGCATATTAAATCCTTTGATGGCTTATTAGAAATCTGCAACGACAACATGGAACGGTTTGTATCGTTGTCAAACAAATATACCGAGACTGAGGAAAAAAAATGTCAATGTTCTTTGAAAGTGCATGATGAAACTCCTTCACCATCATATATAAAAGCAGTGAAACATGTAAGTAGCTCTGATAATGTAAAATCAAAGAAAAAAATCCTTATCTACTCAGATAAGCTAGGCAAAGGTTTTGGAGCAATGATGAATTTGTATCTAAAGGAATCAGTGATTAACAAATGTTCACCAGGAGCAACTTTTGAGCATATATTAAATAGTATTAACTGTAATGAGTTAGACTCTAATACCACAGTAATATTGATGTTAGGCGAAAGCTTAAATTTGAAAAAACCACAGATATCAAAATATATAGAAAAATTAATACTTTTACATGAACAATTCAAATGTAAATTTATTGTGTGTGCTTTTCCTTATTCAAATATTTTAACTCAAAGGCAAAATGAGCACATTTACAATTTAAATATACAATTGTATAACTTAACAAATCATCATAGTGACGCAATATTTTACTTTGACAGTAACAAATTTATTTCGACGTTTAAGTTGACTAGAGATACTATGTATCTGTCAAGAAAATGCTTGAAGAATCTAGCTTCACTGCTAGCGTTTAATGTTAATAATACAGTTACATGTGGTGTAACGAAGTCTTTTGACACATTTAAAAATTGTACAATAAGTACTAATTTTTCTTACTCTGACATGTGTCCTAGTAGTAGTACTAATAATATATCAAGTAATATTTTAGGTACGGAAAATATTACTTTAAACTAAGTAACAAGACAACAGATAAACCTTGTAAACTGATTATTGTACACCAAAACTTACAAGGTTTATGTTCTTTATTTGTATTGTAATAGGGTTCCCTTTTGTATAGCAGATTTGCGGAGAATTAAACGACGTGTTAACAGTATCAATGTATATTTTCAACTGACTTATAAAGATGCGAGACAATGATTTTATATGTACATTAAGTATAGAACATACCGCCCACCAAAACGATAGTTTTTAAATATAAATAAGTAGTATCAGGAAGTCAGTCAGGAGTCACAGGAAGAACTATGATTTTAGACATTGGCCTCTTTATCTCTCTTTTGCCGCTGCCTTCAAGTGTGACCACCCTTACTAAATTATCCGACCCAGGATGAAGGTGCTTTATTCTCCCAAGCAACCATTTCGTCGGAGGCATGTTCTCCTCCTTAACCAAAACTACATCTCCAACAGCAGGTGGCGAAACGGTAACTTGCCATTTATGTCTTTGTTGAAGGGTGTTTAAATATTCGGTTTTCCATCTGTTCCAAAAATCGTTTGTCATCTTTTGTACGAGTTGCCATCGGGTAAGTAAACTAATTTTTTCATTTTTATAAGTTAAATCAGGAACACTGATGAGAGGCTCGCCCACTAAGAAATGTCCAGGAGTTAATGGTATTTCTGATGTGTTATCTATTAAGCAAATAGGGCGCGAATTAAGGCACGCTTCAATTTGTGCTAAAAGGGTAGACATCTCTTCATAAGTGAGTTTTGTATCTTGGTTTACTCTTCTTAGATGTCTCTTAGCCGACTGTACTCCTGCTTCCCATAATCCCCCATACGATGGCATTTTTGGTGGAATAAAATGAATTGTTGTTCCATCATTAGCTAGTATTTCTGCTATTTCATTAGAAAATTCATTTTGCCTTCTTTGGAATAATTCTCTGAGTTCCTTGGCAGCACCCACAAAGTTAGTTCCATTGTCGCTCCATAGATGTAAGCAATGACCTCTTCGTGCCACAAATCTTCGAAAGGCAGCTATAAACGCTTGCGAAGAAAGATCTGTTACCGCTTCAAGATGAATCGCACGAGTAGCCATGCACACAAACAAGCATATATATCCCTTCATGGCATGTTTTCCGCGACCCTTTGATGTTCTTATGTAGACAGGTCCAGCATAATCAACTCCACTATTTAAAAATGGTCTATGTTGATTAACTCTCATTGGCGGTAATTGACCCATAAATTGATTCTTGGTCTTGGCCTTATCAATTACACAAATTTTACAAAAACGAATGCATTTTTTTACAGCTGATTTTAGTCCAATAATCCAGAATTTGCTTCTCAGGTAAGTCATCATTATTTGTATACCACCATGAAGTGTTTTGTAATGAGCTTCTTTGATCAATAGTTTAGTTATGTGCTGATTACATGGTATAATTATAGGATGTTTCGTGTTTTCAGGTAATGAAGAGTTTTGTAGTCGTCCACCTACTCTTATTAATCCCTTTTCGTCCAAGAATGGTGAGTATGTTATAAGTGAACTTCTTTTCTTAACCCTTCCATGTTTTTTCAGTTCTTCTATTTCTATATTGTAAACTTACTTTATGCAGTCTTCTAAAATCCTTTCTATTTCTTCCGTTGTTAAATATTTAGGTTTTTCTGAATTTTGTCTTTTTAACAGTCGTCTACAATATGCTAGTACTCTTTTCATTCTTTGTAAGTCCGAAAATCTTTCCCAAATTGGTGTCTCTTGTAATGTTGTGTGTAATGTTATTTTCTTCGATTCTAAATCTGTTTGTGGAATTTCACATTTAACAGTAGCTAATTCATTTAGTTTCAGCCATTCAGGTCCAGCCCACCATATTTCTAACTCAGCTAGATCGCATGCTTGAATCCCTCTTGTAGCTATATCTGCAGGATTATCCGAAGATTGAACGTATCTCCAATGTGTGGTATCTAAAACTCTAGTTATTTCTGCCACTCTGTTGGCAACAAATGTTCGCCATCGACTTGGTTGAGATTGCAACCAGGATAATACAACCATTGAATCCGTCCACGCGAAAATCTGTTCTTCAGCTATATCAAATAATTCTTTGACATCACTTATTAATTCCGCCAGTAGTGTTGCGGCGCAGAGTTCTAGCTTAGGTACTGACATTTGTTTGAGCGGTGCTACTTTGTTACGGGACGCTATAATCGTAACATGAACTACATCATCATCAATAACTCTCAGGTAAGTAACGGCTGCGTATGCTTGAGTAGAGGCATCTGCAAAACCGTGTAGCTGAACATTTTTATTATTAAGTTTTGTTTTTAACCATCGTGGTATCTTTATGTTTTGCAGGTGTATCAATTCTTGTCTATATTGAGCCCATTCGTTCCTCAACTCCGGTGTTAGTTCATCGTCCCAGCCTAAACTACATAGCCAAAGTTTTTGAATCATTACTTTAGCAGTGACGATAATTGGTGCCAACCATCCAAAGGGATCAAATAAACGAGCAACATCCGATAGAATAGACCTCTTCGTTATAGGACCTTGCATTTCAGGTAAGTTTACTGTTATATTAAATGTATCATCCTTCCTATCCCATGTCAATCCAAGAATCCTTATAATCTTGTCTAATTTAATTTCAATTTTATCTTTAGTGTAATCATCCCACCTTTGTAAATAATTGAGAACCTCATCCGAATTACTTGACCATTTTTGCATTTCAAATCCACCTCTTTTTAATACTGTTTTTATATCTTCACACATCTTTATAGTAGATTCTACATTTTCATTTCCCGCCATCAAATCATCCATATAAAATGCGTTTTTTATTACAGGTGCAGAATCAGGATAGTCGTGTTCTTCATCATCAGCGAGTTGACTTAGAGTTCTCACACTCAAGAATGGTGCTGCAGCTGTGCCAAAGGACACCGTCATCAAGTTATAACTTTCCAGATCGTCGTCGACATTATCTCGCCAAATGATTCGTTGTAAATTTGTATGCTTTTCAGTCATATTAATCATCCGATACATCTTCACAACATCTCCGACTACACATATTTTGTGTTTTCGCCAAGAAATAATTAGACTACGAAGATCAGGTTGTAATACAGGACCTACCATCATGGCATCATTTAATGAGCATCCATTCGACCCTTTAGCTGATGCATCGAATACTACACGTACTTTAGTAGTGTCTTTGTCTTCTCGTATGACTGCATGGTGTGGTAAGTATATAGCAAACTTGTCATTTAATATGTCTGACTTCTTCATGTGACCCATAGTTTTGTATTCTTCAATCACTTTAGTGTACGCCGTCTTTAAATCTTTGTTTCCTTGTAATTTCTTCTCTAAGTGTATAAATCTTTTTATTGCATTTTGTTTTGTATCACCACATAAATTTACAGTTTCTTCGATGTTCTGTTTTAAAGGTAAGTGTACTGTGTGTCTTCCACTATTGTCTCTTGTCGTTGTTTCTTTGTATATCTTCTCACATTTCTCTTCTTCTTTTGTTAATAATTTCTTCCTTTTGTATGATTCAGTCTCTATTTCCCAAAACTTCTTCAACATTTCATTGTCTTCTTTAACCATACTTGTGATATGTAGTGTAACAATTTTATATTCTGTATCTACTGTGTTTTCTTTTTGACCCGAGAGTATCCATCCCAAACTTGTTTTCTGAGCCACTACACCATCAGGCATCTTCACCAATCCATCTTCTATAATTTTACAAAAGACATCGGCGCCGAGAAGAACATCTATCTTACCCGGTGTTGAATATGTAGGGTCAGCCAATTGTATAGTTTGAGCTTCTGGCCAGTTCATCGTGACTTGTTTTGAGGGCAATGTTGATATTGTCTTTAGTACATATGCCTTCACTTGAATTTCTTCATCTTCATTGAATCGCGACGTAACTGATAGGTCAACTAAATGTTTTATTGATATTTGTGTTCCTTCTCCTACTCCAGCGACTACACCATTGATATTGGTTCTTAATAGACCCAATAGGTCAACTGCTCTCGCAGAGATGAATGAAGCCTCAGATCCTTGATCAATCAAAGCACGGTAAGTGTGTGTATCTCCATTTCTAGATCTAATCTTCACTTGTGCTGTTGCTAATAATACTAAAGGACCATGTTGTTCTTTGGAGAAGTGTGCGTTTGTAACTTGGTGTTCTTGTTCTGTAACTTGGTGTTTCTGTTCTGTAACTTGGTGTTTCTGTTCTGTTCCTTGGTGTAATAAAGAGTGATGCTTTCTTCCGCAAACTCTGCATGTTGTCTTGTGTTTACATTTGTAAACACTGTGATTAGGGATGAGACAGTTGAAGCATATATTATTGTTTCTTACAAAAAGATGTCGGTCTTCTACAGGTTGCTTCGCAAAATCTTTACAGTTGTAAATGTCGTGACCACTCATCTTACAATAAGTGCATGAGGGTGATGAACTCGTAGATACGTGCGCAGATAGAAATTTATTGCCTTCTTCTTCCGTTGTGACGTGAAATGTTCTGTGAGTGTGTTGCTTCTCTCTGGCTGATGTTGTTGCAATAGGAGTGATGAGTTCCAAGGTACGAAAAGTCGATTCAAGGAATTTCTTCATTTCATCCCATGTAGGTAGTTCCTCACAATTTTCCTTATATGCATGCTGTTCCCAGTGTTTTAAAGACTCTGGGTCTAATTTCTGCCCAATTAGAAATACTATCATTGGATCCCAAGAATCCGTGCTCACCTTCAAATTATTTAAGCTTTTTATAACTTCTGTCGTAGTATCAAGAATAGTTTTAATTTGAATAGCCGACTGGTAAGTCGCTTTCTTCAGCCCAAATAACCTTTTTAATATAGTATTCACGATCACTCTTTTGTTTCCAAAGCGTCCTTTTAACAATTCCCACGCCAGTTTATAATTACTTTCTGTAATTTGTATATTTCGCAATAACATTTCCGCTTCACCGGTAACACTAGTTTTTAGGTAATGTAACTTCTGCACATCACTGATAGAAGTATTGTGAACAAGAGCTAGGAACAAGTCTTGATAGGAGGGCCAATCTTCATATTTTCCGGAAAACGTATTTAGTTGTATTCTAGGTAATTTTGCAAATGATAGTTGACCTTCATGAGATATATTCGGCGAGTTTGAAACATCAGTTGACTTCTGCTGTACACCTGAATTCAATAAAAGGTCAGACAAATCCGCGTGCACAGATAGGTATAATTCTTCAATTTTATAGAAGTCTTCGTTTAAAAAATACGGCAAACTTCCTCGCTGTTCTCTTGGGGTACAGCGCACTAAATCGTTATGTGCTGTTTTAAAAGTGTTCCAGTAATCTTCAATAGACGATAATCTTGTTTTTAGATAACCTTCTGTTAACCTCTGCTTAGGACATTTCTTCATATTTGTTTGCGCTTTTTGTAAAATATTGGCCATATCTTCCAAAGTTGTTAAATATCCACTCTGTTCCTTAGTTGTAGAAGTCATTGTATACAAATAAATACTTCACAAATCAAAATAATACGTAATAATTCATTAATCGTTCCGAGTTCAAACTATGCTTCTTTACTGCAACGTTTTTACCTGCTCCACAGCGATAAGAAAAAGGTCGCCTATTGTTCGCGAGTATCGCTAATGACTTCAAATCTTCCGGCTCGTTTGGACCACTATGTTCTTTATTTGTATTGTAATAGGGTTCCCTTTTGTATAGCAGATTTGCGGAGAATTAAACGACGTGTTAACAGTATCAATGTATATTTTCAACTGACTTATAAAGATGCGAGACAATGATTTTATATGTACATTAAGTATAGAACAGTTTATCTGGCAAAGAATTTGAAATTGAACTGTTTATCAATAAATTTAATGTTGATATTTTATGTATAACTGAACATTGGTTAAACAGTTCTAATTTCTTGTTAAATATAAAAAATTATAAATGTTCTAGTGCGTTCTCGAGGAAAACCGCCATTCGTGGGGGATCTTTAATATTGAGTCATATTAAATTAAATTGTAAAGAACGGAATGATATTGTCGGTCTTTCTGTTGAACGTACCATTGAGCTATGTCGTGTAGAGTTAGAGCGTTATATTATAGTTTCTGTATACCGCCCACCCTCCAGTGATTATTTACACTTTGAGAGAGTTATGGAGGAAGTTCTACAGAAGACTTGTAAATCTTCAAAAAAAGTTTTAATTTGTGGGGACTTTAATGTTGACATTTTAGTGGATACCTCTAATCGTTGTAGGTTACTAAATTTATTTCAATGCTTTGAAATGATAAATGTATTTATCGAACCTACTAGGATAACTGCAGACTCTGCTACCGGCCTTGATAATATTTTTACTAATTACAGTTTTAATATCTTAGAAAAATCTGTAATAAGTCGCTTAAGGTCTGATCATAGTGGGCAAATTATATCTGTCCCTGACTATATACATGAAAAAAAACAATTAATTAAATACAGGCCTATCACTTCTCAAAAAATAAAGCGATTCCAAGTAAAAATATCATCAAAATTATCAAAGATTGACAAAAGTTGTGGTAGCTCAGATGATCTTTTTAATGCCCTCTTTGGTATTATTGTTTGTGAATTCAATAAGACATTTAATATAATAGAAAAAAAAGTGTCAAAACATCTCAAGTTTAGCGATTGGGCCACTGATGGTATTTATAAAAGCAGAAACAAGTTATTTGATCTGTATGCAGAAAAGCAATATAATCATTCCCCCACTTTTCTAGAATATGTAAAAAATTATTCTAAAATATTTCGAAATGTTTGCATACAGGCCAAATCACTTCACATTAAGAGAAAAATAATTAAATCTGAAAATAAAATCAAAACAACTTGGGATGTTATAGGTGAAGAAATAGGCAGACAAAAAATAGATAATTCTGCCATGCAGCTTAAAATTGGGAATGAGATTATCAATTCCGATACAGCAGTGGCAAGTGCATTTGAGCACTTCTTTCAGAATATACCAATTTCTACCACTAGCTCAATAAGCTCATCCTCAATAGAAGCTTTTAATATATTGAAGGGCTGCGTCGCGGAGAGCATTGTTTGTTTTAAATTTGAACACGTTACCCCATACAACATTGTCAAAACTTTTAAGTCATTAAATATTAAAAAAACAACAGATCTATGGGGAATGTCTGTAAAATTAATTAATAATATTATTGAGATCATTGCACCAATTATGGCCAAGATCTTTAACAAATCTGTAGACACAGGGATATTTCCGAATTTAATGAAATATAGTAAATTGATCCCAGTCTTTAAATCTGGTGATAAGAGCGACCCTAATAACTATAGACCCATCTCCATCTTGCCAACTCTTAGCAAGGTGTTTGAAAAAATCATTCTTAATCAACTGCTCAGGCATTTCAATTTAAATAACTTGCTTCATCCTGAGCAGTATGGGTTTACTAAGGGTCGGTCTTTTGGGGTTTGGGGTGTGGTGCCAGAGACTACGCTCAGGTCTTGCGGGCTGGGCTATGGGGTCCTGGCACAAGTCAGTATTATACGTCCACGTCGTACACTCTGGGCAATGTTGCAGTTATTAACGAGCTCGCAAACTTATTTTTACAGACCTCGGACTGCAATAGCTGAATATTACTGGCGGTGTGTGTGGTACAGTCCAATACTACATGCATTTTCCAATCCCTTCACCTCTAATCCTAGCACGAATCCCATCTAACATTAACCATCTACCCATTCCTTTAACATCCAGGCCGAACTCCTCTCATATCCCCATCGAAATCCCTACCTTGTCTATCCGCTCCTGGAGGAGTAAACCTCGACTCAAAAAATCCCCAATCCAAGGTGTAATTCGGACCGTGCCGATGGATGCATGGCTGGGGGGAAGCTCAGTCTTGAACGGTGTCTCCTCGAAACCAGGGCGAATCGAGGTAGTATTTAAGCTCTTCGGGCGACAAGCGGGGCTCTGTCGTTTCGTGACCTTTACTTCCCTAGCTTCTCGTGGGACTTTTCATGGATATTGATATTGATACTGAAAAAAACCTTTTAAATCCCGTCCTGGACACCCAGGACAATAAATGTTCGGCGGAAGAGAGGACTGCTGTAGCCACTAATCCGTCTGAAGCGTATTTTGACCTGACAGGGAGTGACCTTGCGGCCGACGGAGGCGGAAACGACTCCGGTTCGCCCAAGGAGGCGCCCCTGGAAGGTAACACCACCACAGGCGGATCTATACGCAGACTGTCTGGTGCAGCGCGCAAGCGTTTTCGGCTTCTGGTGAGCGGAGCAGGACTAGATCCTAAAGTGGCCCTCACCATGTGCAAAAAGCCTTGGAGGGATATACCTGTGGAGAAGCCACCTTCTGACAAACCCCAAAAAAGAGGTAGATCAGAGGAGGAATCCCCTAAGGACAATCCCAGAAAGGCTACCCGGATTTCCCATGAAGCCAGCGGCCGAGGCAACACGGCCCCTACCTTCAAGGAAATCGCCGGCTCCTCAAAGGTGGGGATCCGTCACAAGGACCCCATGTCGGAGGAACAGATGAGGCTGGTACATCGACACCTGCTCAGCCTTCTCCGGCAAAAAGATGCCGATGTATTTGACCTGGGCTTCTTGGGCTTCTCTCATAGGCCGGGCTGGGTTCTGGTGATATGTGAGAACCAGCTGAGCCAGGACTGGCTTGTGAGAATCGTGCCCAAATGCAAACCATGGCCTGAGGCGCAACTTTCCACAATGTTGGAAAGTGAGCTGCCTAAACCTGTGACGGTGTGGGCCTTCTTCCCGGAATCAGAGGCAGAATCGATGACCGAGGTTATCGAACTGCTCGGAAACATGAATAGGGGCCTGCACACGGAGTACTGGAGGATTCTCAACGAGAAAGTTGAGAACAATAGACGGGTTGCTGCCATATCCATGGATGAATCCTCAGTTGAAGCCCTCCGTGCCCTCAACTTCAGGGTAAGCCTAGGCTTCAAAAAACTAACCTTTAAGGTTAGAGGGGACACCCAGAACCCCTCTACACTATCCTCGGGAAGACCGACCGCAACATCCCACACGTCCTCCGGTGAGGATCTCGCGATCCCTGGCCCTAGTGGCCAGGGCTGCGAGAATACTCGGGTTCGAAGTGAGGGACGAAGCGGGGTCCCTCAAGGTGGTGGAATTAGGGACTCACAGAGGCCCTCCTCAGTACCATTTGGAAGACCAACCACAGCGCTCTCCACGTCCTCCGGTGAGGTTCTCGCGATCCCAGGCCCTAGTGGTCTGGGCGGTGGGTGCGTTCCCGGTCGGGGTGGAGGTCGAGGTGGGGTCTCCCAAGGCAGAAGAGTAAGGGTGCCAAATCTAGCTCCCACTGCGAGAGGAATTCCGTTGCCTCAAACGGTGGCTGCTAGTACTCGGCCCCAGCCTGTTATAAAGCGGGCTAAGTAACGGCATTCAGGGGCACTACAGCGAGAATCGTACAGGCTAACCTCCATCACGCGGCTGGTGCAGCCGCTGTGATGGAGTGCTGCCTTGTTCAGGGTCATGCGGACCTCGCTCTTATTCAAGAACCCTGGATTGCTCACTCCAAGATTCTCGGGCTGAACGCTGGGGGTAAGATTTTATCAAATTCCGGCGGTATCACGCCCAGAGCATGTATTGTTTTTAACAAATATACTAACTTTTTGCCTATTCCAGAGCTGTGTACTGATGATCTGGTTGCGGCTTATGTTAATTTCAAAGGATGGAACGGGCCTAGAACAATCATATGTTCGGCCTACCTACCCGGAGAAAAAGAAGACCCCACTGCCGAGCTGCTGCCTGCAATTAGATATGCACAGACACACAAAGCCGAGCTACTGGTGGGCTGCGACGCCAATGCCCACCACACCACCTGGGGGAGCACCGACACCAATATGAGAGGTGAGTTACTGTACGACTTTCTTGTAACTAACAGTCTAAATATATGTCCCGCCGGGAGTGGATTAAAAGACTCACCAACGGTAACAACAATTTTATTGGGTCGTAAGTCTACTGCCCGTCAATGCTATGCTCCGTAAGTAGGTAGGTGTGCGCTAGGTACTGCCCTGGCTTTGTCTATCTGCGGAGTAGGCCGTGCAGCGCGCGCCCAGAGAACGAAGAGCCGACCCGAAGAACGTCGGGCCCGGGCTCAAGGTCACTGAAGTCCGGCTCTGGCTGAGATGGGGGTAAAAGGTACCTTTTCTAACCCCGATATGACACCCTGAAAATGACGTCCAGCGTGTGAGTTTCTTTTAGTGCCTTCATCTCCTCTGATTGCGTGCACGGCAGTGTAGGCAAAGCAGGGCTAATGCGCTAGTGAAAAGGTGATGTGCATGTCGCAATCAGAACGGAGAATATGGTGAAGGAAATAAAAAAAAGTTAATGAAGTTAAACAACAATAAGAAAAAATAGAATTTGGAATAATTACAAATGTTAGGTAAATTGAAATGAAAGTTATAAAAAAAATACTACTAATGTGAAACAAAGGAAAATTACAAAAGGTCAAATTAAAGTCGACAGAAGGTCGCGAGGCATGATTCAGCAAAAGGCTATGATCTATGCGTAAAATTTTGTTCAGCACTTACCCAATACGTGGGGAAATAAACTCACAAAATTCTATATATTATAAAAGATGAAAAATAAAAGATATCTAGACTGTTCGTAAAACAAGGTCAATAAGGTCTGCGCGCGGAAACGTGCGTTCCCCGTCCGCTTTGAAAATCAAATGGCCGAGCTAACGGGCTAATGCGTCCGCGCAACTCTAGGGCGAGTCAAGGGGCGAGGTGTGGGAGGAGGAGGGCCTGCATCGTACGATAAAGCATGAGTCACACAATCCGCGCGCTAAACTATTATTTAAATGATATAAATTACATATATACGTTAAAATAAATATAAAAATAGATAAATATACGTTTTTTACGTTACATATATTAAACATAGGGAACACTCCAACTTTTGTGACTAGAACGCGGAAAGAA
This sequence comes from Morpho achilles, assembly GCA_947086495.1. Taxonomy (NCBI): domain Eukaryota; kingdom Metazoa; phylum Arthropoda; class Insecta; order Lepidoptera; family Nymphalidae; genus Morpho; species Morpho achilles. The sequence continues at coordinate 20,130,528 of CAMTZB010000011.1, read as the reverse complement.
GTACTAGATATTACCTTTGCTACACCAAATTTAGCCAGGCACGTCAGTAACTGGAAGGTAAGCAATGAAAATTCATTGTCAGACCACAGACATATTCGCCTGGATCTGACAATTGAACTGGCAACCAAAACCTCTATCTTCCGGGATCCCAGATGCACTAACTGGGAAGACTTCAAAGCCTTCCTGGGAAGAAACCTGGAATCAGTACCCAGAAGAATCCAATCACCGGAGATTCTCGACCTAGCGGTGGATACTGTCACCGAAGGTACTATTAAGGCATTCGAAGACAGCTGTCCACAAAAGACCAGGAAATCCAAGCGAAAAGTACCGTGGTGGAACTCTAAACTTAACAATTTAAGAGCGAAAACACGTAAATTATTCAATAGGACTAAAAGAACCCAGGAATGGGGACTATACCGCGAAGCCCAAACTGAATACAGCAAAGAAATTAGGAAAGCCAAGAGGGCGTCTTGGAGGAAGTTCTGCGAGGACATATCAAACACACCTCAAAGTGCACGACTCCATAAAATGCTATCTAAGGTCAGTACTAACCAACTGGGTCTTATTAAAAGGCCTGATGGCTCTTTCACATCAAGTGAACAAGAAACGCTGGCGATACTCGCGAACACTCATTTTCCGGGAGCACTTGATCCTAGTGTTGCTAATAACCTGGCGCGTACCCCGTGCCGGCCTCGTCATGAGGACTGGAAAAAGGCCGCCAGAATTATAAGACCCGAGATAGTGAGGTGGGCCATTGATTCTTTCAATGGCAACAAAAGTGGCGGGCTTGATGGTATCACACCCACTCTTCTCAAGAAAGGTGTGGACATCTTATTACCGCATCTGGTAAAAATCTTCAGGACCAGCTATGTGTTAAACGCTAAACAGTACTTTTATTATCTCGTTTACTACTACTGGCCAATAGATGTCGCTGTACATGGTTAAATTAAATCGATATCGCGCTAAGAAGATTATTTGTCTCAGACATAGGTAGGGCTATGAGAGGTAAATTAAATTGAGATTTGTATTCTTGCGATTGTAGCTTCATTTCTCCTAACGGCTCAGTGTGGGTGCGTTCATTAGTACTTCGTAGCCGGAGTGTGTTGTTTGTGTTTGACGGCGGTTATCAGTGATTACCGCGTCGACCCAGCGACGGATCGTCGTTGATGGCGCTAGGGTGCTGAGGCCCCAGGAATAGCTGTACCGGGAAGACGGTGCGGCCATAGCGCCAGCGGGCGCACGAGCGGAAGCGGCGACGGAGCGCACGAGCGGAAGCGGGTGCACAAGCGGAGCGGATTCAGTGAGTGTAGTGAGTTCAGTGCCGGACAACTGTGAGTACACTTATCCATTACGTAATAGGGACTTAGTAAATTTGCAACAATTAAGACACTTGTAAAATTTTAAAGTTAATAGTTTGGACTTAGAAAAATTCAATAGTGGTAGTTCGGGACTTAGAATAATTTCACTAAAAGTGAACAGACGGGGAACCTACGCCCGATTTTAGTTAGAATTCTAAACACTTAGGAAAAAATGGAGCTCTTGGATATACAAGAAGAATTGAAGTGTCAAATACAAAAACTTAGAGTTAATTTCAGAAAAAGTCCGAAAGAAAGATTGACACGACAATATGTTTCGACTAGATTACAAGCTTTAGAGACAAAATGGAAAGACTTCTCAAAAAATCATGTTGAATTAATTAAACAAAGGGCTACATTACGTACTAACTATTTTACTGAGGATGTGTTCGGGGTCGTCGAAGAGTTGTTCATGGATTTTAAAACTGAATTGAAAGAGATTATTGAAGTTAACACAGCAAGCCCACAAAAGGATAACTCTTTAGATATCAGTTCTAATTTTAAGAGCACAAATAGGTTACCTAAAATAGTAATTCCAACTTTCTCCGGGCTGTACACTGAGTGGGTGACTTTTAGAGATCTGTTCAAGTCGCTCATTCACAACAATGAGAGCATCGATGAAGTTCAAAACTTCATTATTTGAAGGGACATCTCACCGGCGAGGCGGAGCAGCTTGTTCGTCACATACCCATATCGAATACCACTTACCTTCAGTGTTGGACGATATTAGAAAATAGATATAATAATACACAATATTTGGCGAATTGCATACTTAAAAGATTTTTTTCTATAAAAAATGTATTGTCAGAATCTGCTACTTTAATTAAACAATTGTTAGATAGTACAAATGATATGTTGAATGGTTTATCTAATTTAGAAATAGACACAAGTTCGTGGGATGTAATTGTAATTTATATCGTGAGTCAAAAATTAGATCCAGAAAGTCGTAAGCTGTGGGAAGCTAGGGTCAGTGAAGGTTCGAGCACTGTGCCTACAATTAATGCGTTTAAAGATTTTTTGGAACATCGTTTTCGATCCCTCGAATTTTTAGATACTAAACCGATTAACCAAACAAATACTCGCAGTTATAAGGTACAAGTAACTGAATCATGTTGTTCCTATTGTAGTGAAAGTCACAAAATTTATAATTGTAAAAATTTTGTAAAATTAGGTGCTGAAGCGCGCCGTGATTTTGTCCGGTCCAGTGCATTGTGTTTTAATTGTTTAGGCAATAAACATTCCGCGTATTCTTGTCGTCAGTCCGCTAGATGCCGTATCTGCAATAAAAGACATCATTCATTATTGCACCCAGTGAACAAGCCGATATCATCTGATCAAGGAAATCAAGCCGACACGTCAGTCGGCCAGGATAGGGTTGAAGATGCAACCACATCCTCACATAGTGAGACAAACAATGTAGTGTCTTGTTTTTCAAACATAAGGAGTCAAGCTCTATTGGCCACAGCCTTGGTGAAGGTTGACTCGCAAACTGGTTCTGCGGTAGTTTTAAGAGCCCTTTTAGACCAGGGCTCTCAGGCTTCATTTATTTCGGAGTCTACAGTCCAGTTGTTAGGATTGAAGAAAATGCCAATTGAAGCTAATATATCAAGGCTAGGCGATGATGGTGGTATGCCTTGTACTTCCATAGTGTCTGTAAAGGTTAAATCACGCCTAGACCCTACATTTGTTATTGACGTTAAAGCGTATGTAGTGAAGAAACTTACGTCTTTGTTACCTGAAAAAAGGTTAGTTAATTTAATCTCAACATTACCTGCTATGGAGTTGGCAGATCCATCTTTCGCTACACCTAATAAAATTGAGATGATTTTAAGTGTTGGTGTCTATTCACAGATATTACTGGAAGGTTTGATCAAAGGTCCTCCTGGGTCCCCTGTTGCTCAGAAAACAAGGCTCGGTTGGATTTTGTCTGGTGATATATATGATCCAAATGGCCATAGTCCAGGTATGTGTAACAGTGTTATTTTGAACATGCACGTGTCATTGTGTGAAAATGACAGTCTAAAGAAGTTTGGGGAGTCAGAAGAACCTGCTTCGGTAGATAAAGTACTTCTTAACGAAGAGGAAGAAAAATGTGAGAAGTTGTTTTCGGAAACAACTAAGAGAGACGATTTAGGGCGATATATTGCCAAAATACCCTTTCGGGATGATCAGTGCAAGGATGGTAACTCTAACCATATTGCACGTAATAGAATCTGCATGCTGGAACAAGAATTACTTAAAAATCCTGAATTTAAGGTTCAATATGGGTCCGTAATCAAGAAGTATCTCGATTTGGACCATATGGAAATAATTCAGAATTCAAAAATGGAAACACAGGGTGTCGTATGTTTACCACATCATGCTCTTGTAAGAAATGACAAAGACACAACAAAGTTTTTTGATGCATCTTGTCAAGGAACAAATGGGGTATTACTTAATGAGTTGATGGTTGGATCAACACTACAACCTAAGTTGCGAAAAATTATTTTGCGATGGCGTTGTCATCTAATCCGCTTGGTTGCGGTTATCATACGGATATTTAGACAAATAAAGGTTGCTGAAGAAGATGTTGACTTCCAACGTCCCTTTTGGCGAGACAACTCAGATGGTGATCTACAGCATCTGAGGTTATCGCGTGTCACATTTGGCACATCATCAGCACCGTATCTTACTGTAAGATGTTTGCAGCATCGTGTAGGTGATGAAGAAAAAACTTATTCTTTGGTATCCAACCGCATCATGACAAAGATTTACGTTCACGATCCTATTACTGGATGCGAATCTTTTAAAGAGGGTATGCGTATTTATGCAAAAAGGGATAAGTTGCCTAGTCACAGCGGCTTTCAACTTCAGAAGTTCAAGAAACATGCAAAATGTTTTAAGAAAATATCAAATGAAGATGAAAGTAAAGAGAGTTTTGAATTAAAAATAAGTACAGTTAAGAAGAAAATATTAAGAATAACATTAAATTGGGAAAGAGAAAAATTTAAATATACAGTCCAACTTCCTCCGCTGAGTACATCTGTGACTAAGCGCAAGGTCACGTCAGAAACATCCCGCCTGTTAGACCCTCTTGGACGGACTGCATTGGTAATAATGAAGGCCAAGATCCAGATATTCTGGTCGAGGGTTCATCCGAGTAAATGGAAAAAATACGTTAGTAATAGGATATCAGATATACTTACCATATTAGAGAGTAACCAGTGGTCTCACGTTGACTCGAGGAAAACCCCTGCAGACTGTGTTTCCAGGGACATAAATCCAGAAGACTGCCTTGATGATGACCTGTGGATAAAAAGAATTAAAAGGTTGAAATGTAATGTGATGCATAACGTGAACAAAGATAAAATGGAAAAAAATCAAGTTAAATGTAAAAGGTTTAAAAGGAAGGAAGGAAGGAAAGAAAAGGAAAGGGAAGGAAGGAAAAGAAAAGGTAAAAAAGAAAAAGTAAACTTACCTGTTTGTACTTAATCACTGATGGATGATACACTTACTTACCTTTGTCCAGTTTTTTTAACGGCTTTAATTCTTGGTTTTTTCGTTATTAGTTTTGACAAGCACTCTGGACCAGACAACGTCACTGGTTGTTTAATATAAGGGAAATGTAACGAAAATATGTGTCAAAATTAATTGTTTTGCCAGTTGGGGAGAAAGGTATGTAAGTTATTGTATTTTTTTGTGTATTAATTAGTAATTTAATATATCCACAAGTATTGTTTGGACCCTATATGTCTGTTGATAATTTTTAATTTGTAGTTTAATTTTGATTTATTTGTGAGTAAATTTATTCAGTCATGGTGGGCGGTACTAAATTTTTCGGATAAGATTTTATATGATGGTTATTATGGACATTCTGTCCATGGTGGGCGGTATGTTAAACGCTAAACAGTACTTTTATTATCTCGTTTACTACTACTGGCCAATAGATGTCGCTGTACATGGTTAAATTAAATCGATATCGCGCTAAGAAGATTATTTGTCTCAGACATAGGTAGGGCTATGAGAGGTAAATTAAATTGAGATTTGTATTCTTGCGATTGTAGTTTCATTTCTCCTAACGGCTCAGTGTGGGTGCGTTCACTATGCCTGGGGATATATACCGGAACGTTGGACCAAAATTAAGGTCATGTTTATACCGAAGGCTGGAAGGAAGGACTATTCCTCTCCAAAATCCTTTAGACCCATCAGCCTCTCCTCTTTCCTGCTTAAAACTATGGAGAAGGTAATTGATCGACACATTAGGGATGAGGTTATAATATTTAGACCCATCCATAATAGCCAACATGCCTACTGTAGAGGCCGTTCTACGGAAACTGCCCTACTATGCCTTATTGATAGGGTGGAAAAGGCACTGGAGGACAAGGAAGTAGCCCTGACGGCCTTCCTTGATATTGAGGGGGCTTTCGACAACACCCCTATCCGAACGCTGGTGCGGGGCCTTACTAGGAAACTGGTAGACGGAACCACAATTGCTTGGATAGAATCGATGCTCACTAACAGATTAGCTAGACTAGAGCTAAACGAAGTAACAGCTGAGGTTTATACAACAAGGGGCTGCCCGCAGGGCGGCGTACTTTCACCCTTGCTTTGGACCTTAGCCGTGGATGAATTATTGTATAAGATGAACGACCTCCGCATTGACACCCAAGGCTATGCGGATGACTTGGTGGTGACGGTGAGAGGCAGCAGTCTCAGCAATATATCGTATCTTATACAAAAAGCACTAATAATAATTGACAGATGGTGTACAGAGAACGATCTCTCCATTAATGCCGATAAAACTGTCATTGTTCCTTTCACTAGACGAACTAAGCTTGAAGCACTTAGGCCGCCCCAGTTGAAAGGAAAAATTATACCATTTTCAAAATAGGTCAAGTACCTGGGTATTATCCTAGATCAAAAGCTAACTTGGAACTCACATGTTGATGGTATACTGAAAAAGGCTAAAATGGCCTTAAATACATGCGGTCGGCTAGCGGGCAACAGATGGGGACTCAAACCAAAAGTTGCTCTGTGGCTATACACTGCCATCGTGAGACCAATAGTCTCTTACGCGTCAGTGGCTTGGTGTAGGAAAACGACGCAAACAACCATACAAACTAGATTAGCTGGCCTACAAAGAACAGCCTGTCTCCTAGTTACCGGAGCCATGTCTACTTCACCTGGTGCTGCACTGAATGCCCTGCTGAATCTGCCCCCGCTCCACTTGTATGTCGAAAAGGAAGCAAGGGTCAGCATGTACAGAATCACCCACCAGGCTAGAATGACATGGCAGTCTAAAGTGTTGAGATCTTTTCAAGACACAATACTTAATATACCAGTTTTGGGCATGCCGTCAGATATGGTGGTCCCCAAATTTACTTTAACACAAATTTACTCTAACAGCTCTATCTACAGAGACCACAAAGTCGAGGCTGGTTGAAAACTGCAAAAATTTACTCAACACCCTGGGCTCTGGTAACAGGGTGATACTACGTTGGGTTCCAGGACACGCAGGAATTCCCGGCAACGAAATAGCCGATGATCTTGCTAAAGCAGCTGCCAAAATTCCGCAGATGGGACCGGAACCAATCTGTGGAATTCCAAAAAGTTTGGCCATGCTTACTTTGGAAACCTATTGCTTCTATCATACACTTAATCTCTGGAGAAATTGTCCGGGATTAAAACACTCGAAAGCACTAATGAAAGCCTTTAACAAAAGAGCTACTTGTAAAATCTTAGCGCTTAGTAGAACCAACTTAAGTAAACTAGCAAGGGCGCTTACAGGGCACTGTGGACTAAATAAACACATGTTAAACCTGAAGCTGTCAGACACAGGATCGTGCAGACTCTGCCTAGAGGCGGAGGAAACACCTATGCATATCCTGTGCGACTGTCCTGCGCTGGTTCACATTCGATACTCTCTCCTAGGGTCGCATTGTCTACACCCAAAAGAGGTGAAGGAACTCGCTGCCAAGAAGATCCTGGAATTTCTGGAGATCACCTGCATTGGCAGCGAACTGTAGTCAGTGGCGATCACAATAGATCAGTAATGGTCAAAGTGATACTGGGCCTTATGGCCCTGCAAAGCCACTACTCCCAGAAGAAGAAGAAGAAGAAGAAGAAGAAGGGTCGGTCTACAACGGATGCGGGTGTGAGATTGGTGAAACACATCTTTGATGCATGGGAGAACTCACAGAATGCCATAGGGGTATTTTGTGATTTGTCCAAGGCATTTGATTGTGTTCAACATGAGACACTGTTGCTAAAGCTTGGTCATTATGGTATCACAGACAATGCGCTTCGACTCGTGGCATCCTATCTTCATAGCCGAATTCAAAGAGTGTGCATTAATGATGTGCAGTCATCTGGATCGGCCTTAGTTATGGGTGTGCCTCAAGGTTCAATCCTTGGTCCTTTTCTGTTTTTAGTATATATAAATGATTTGCCGTATTTTATTCAGAGTATATGCGATATTGTACTGTTTGCTGATGACACATCTTTGATATTTAAAATAAATAGAAATGACGACAAATTTGACGAAGTAAACAGTGGTTTGTCGCAGGTTGCTCATTGGTTCAGACAAAATAATTTAGTACTGAACTCAAATAAAACAAAATGGATAGAATTTGTATTACCTAATGCTGCTAAAACAGCAAATACACTTTTTATAAATAATGTTTCACTAAAAACAGATAATGCAACTGTATTTTTGGGAATGACTTTGGATACAAAACTCCAATGGAGCACACACATAACAACTCTTGCAGGGAAACTCAGTTCAGCAGCCTATGCCGTTCGAAAGATTAGACAGTTTACTGACGTCGAAACGGCAAAACTTGTTTATTTTGCTTACTTCCATAGTGTTATGTCCTATGGAATATTGCTATGGGGTAAATGCGCGGATAATGAAAAAATCTTTGTATTACAAAAAAGAGCCGTACGTGGCATATACAATTTAAGTCCGCGGGATTCCCTGCGAGAGAAGTTTAAGGAAATAGGTATTCTTACATTTGCCTCACAGTATATTTTAAGTAATTTAATTTTTGTATATAATAATATAAAGAATTATAAAACAATAGGCGATGTATATAATAGACAAAGTAGGAACCGACATAAGCTTGCGGCCCCTGCTTTGCGCCTTGAAAAAGTACGTAAGTCGTTTGTGGGTTTGGGTATAAGATTCTATAATAAAATTCCACAATCAATTTTAACTTTGCCATTACAGCAGTTTAAAAACACTATTAAGGAGAGGCTGATACAGAAAGCCTACTATACTGTTGAGGATTATTTAGACGATAAAAATGCGTGGATATAAATATTGTTCGACCCTGTACAAGATAGAAACATTAAATGTAACTAGCATTAAGAATTGTATTTTTAAAAAGAGCAACCGCCGAGTTTCTCGCTGGCTCTTCTCGGTAGGAACAGCTTTCCGAACCAGCAGTAGAGTTGACGATTCAAAAGCACTTGTTTACAAGTTTATTTGAATAAAGAATATTTTGAATTTGAATTTGAATTTGAAAAGAAAAATAACAGCAATATAATTACGAATTTTAACGTCACACTGGGCCCTTGAACGTTAGTTCCCTAATTGCTTTGGCCTGGACAACAACAATTACACTTACCGCAGTAACGTGGCGATCCAGACCGAGTGCCTGGCAGCCTCCGGCGGAGGAAGATGGGTCTTCTTTCGATGCAGATGGCACGTGGCGGCAACGCCCTATGCTGATAAGTCTGAACTTTTGATGAAACCACTATTGTCCACACACATAACAATAGTTGTTATGTTGCCTCAACGTCTTAAAACGAATATGATAATAGAAAACAAATAAGCGTCCCTTTTCTCGAATTTTTTTGCAGTTCGCACACACGATAGTAGACTTCGAGCGCGAATGGATGCGTAGCCGGTCCCAGCGACCACTCAGCTCGGTCCGGGGCCAATGGTGACGCGTTACTGCCGTATGCTCACAGAGCGTTGTAATTGGCCAGACCGAGCGCGCGAGATTTGAATTCACGAAGAGTGAACAAACACATCGTGAATAAAAATAAGTTCCATAGGTTTATTATAGACTAGCGGCCAGCCCCTGCTTCGCACGGGTATAAAATATATAGCCCATGTCACTCAGTGAAAAAAAAAGATTAAAATCGATCCAGTAGTTATGATTTATTCATTACTGCTCGTGGCCCGTAATCTTTAAATTTGGAGAAAAACAATTCCCCTCTCTCTATACCAAGAAGATTTCCTGCCATCTTTGGAATATCTCAATTCCTATACTACATATTAACTTATTTATTTTTACATTTTTCTCTATGAATTTTATTTTTACAATTAATTACAGAATGTCTTTATACACAACATTCATAGCTTTTTTATCATTATTAGACAATACAAACATGTTTTCTTTAGAGTTTACTCTTGAAGGAGCGATAGTTGCGACGATCGCTGCTAAATTCGAAGTGCTATAGGGGCGAAGGGCGGCCCCTTCGCGGGATTTTAAATCTGTGATATCTCTGAAAATATTCAGTTAAATTACATGCTGTGAAAGGCCATATTGATCTATGTTAAATCAACAATTTATTTAAGGTACTTAATTGGATAATGCTGTATTGCATAAAAATTGCTTTGAACATAAGGCATTATTTTTCGTAAAAAGTAAATGACAAAAAATGCTATTGTGGGTTATCCATAAGAGGTAGACATATACCATCGTGGGCTTTTCTGTAGACCTTTTCAAGGTGTACAAATACTTAGTACATCATTTTGATAAATCATGTAGAGTTTAGCTTGCGTTTGCAATGTAAGCGGAAAAAAAACGTATCTTATAACGAATTAAACATACTCGCGTGTGAAGCCGAGGGCTAACGGACGTCCGTCGAACGATCCCGAAGATTTGGTACTTCATTGGAAAAAAAACACAATTATTTTTCTATTTACTCTTTATTCGTCCCACAGGAGAGGCTATTATAACAGAGTTTTCGTGATAGAATAGTTTATGATACGAACTATCTCTTCTCAGTCGCAACACTCTTGACAGAGTGGTCGTGGTTGACACTAAGTATTTTTATGGGTGGCGGATGTCACTCGCCTCACGATGTCTCGCCATTTCTCCCTGTTATGAACTATATTACTACGAAAATTATTGTCGGGAAAAGGGGAAGGGGGGGGGCGCACGGCCGCTACCGCGCCGACACGTCCGGCGCGGAGGCGTCGCGCCGCGTGCGGTAGCGCGGAGGAGCGGCGCGGGGCGGCACCGCCAGCAGCGCCAGCGGCTCGGCGGGCGGCGCGGGCAGCTCGGCCGCCGCCGCCGCCAGCGCGTCGCCACGCTCCAGCGACCACTGGCGGCGCAGCGCTCGCGGCCCGCCCCACCTGCGGCACGGGCAGTCAGTCGGTACCGGGGTAGCGTCGGAGGGTAACGCTACCGTCGCGAGTAGGCTTGGGTATGATTGCTATATAAGAATCATATTCGTTCCACGATATGATCGATTGTAATCACGTGATCATACCTGCTATTGCTAATGCTATTGGAATACAAACAAATGTATTCCTTATGTCGTATGCAGGGTATAGGACATAAAGACTACATTTGTTCGTATAAGAAATGCTAATGCTGCTAATGCTATTGGAATACAAACAAATGTATTCTTTATGTCGTATGCAGTGTATAGGACATAAAGACTAAATTTGTTCGTATAAGCAATCATTTAGTCCATTAACGTAAATAATATAATAGCGGATAGCGTTTTTGCTAATCAATGTTGCTAGGCAAAATTATTGTTATTTCAAACAAATGTAATTCTTTTATCTTATATAATACGGTCGATAATTCGGAAAGATGACGCACTTTTACGTTATTCTAACTGAAACTATATCCTAGAAATATCGACCGTATTGAATATGATTTAAGAATTACATTTGATTGTAATAGCAATCGCTTTATCAAGTAATAATATTATAACGAATAGCTGAATAATGTAATAGCGGAAAGCGTTTTTGCTAATCAATATTACTGGGTGAAATTATTGTTATTACAAACAAATGTAATTCTTAACTTCTGTATAATACGGTCAATATTTCTAGCTTATAATTTAAGTTGGAATAGCGTCTTCTTTGGAACAAACAAATCTTGTCTTATTTTAATTTATTTATTTATTTAACCCACGTTTCTTTGCATGTGTTTTTGTTCAATATCAGTGAATTAGTCTCAGTATTAATTTATTATTTTACTTTTTCATAGAATATCCATAATTTTGTATAGCAGTATAGCAGTTACTCTAAAACTCATTAGCAGATGATGCTATATGAAAAGTTTTTCATATCATGATCATTAAGTGATTAGTGATTCTGTCCATAGCCTAGTCGCGAGGCGCTCACCGCTCGGCAGCGCGCGGCGCGTCGGGCAGCCCGCCCGCCGCCGACACGGCCGCGCGCAGGTAGCGGCCGGCCCGCGCGCCAGCCGCCGGCGGACTGCTCTCGGCGGACAGCGCGCCCGAGCGCCGCCACGCCGCGCCCGAGGTGGCGCTCGGCGCGGGGACTGTGCGAAGGGAAAGTTTGACGACAAGCCTCCGAGTGCGCCCATGTAAGCTTTTACTCGACTTAAACTATTACCTATATATTTATCTAAACCGTTCCTCACCGAACTCGGGGACGCGGCGGGCGGCGCTCGCGCTCGTCTCGCACTCGTGCTCGCAGTCCGTCTCGAACAGCACCTCCTCGGACCTGCGCGGATCGCACTCGAGTTGCAACGAAATGAAATTACGGACGAGAATAACGTATTTTACGAGAGCCGACGGCTCGGCCAGAGCGGGTTGCGATATCGTATCAGATAGTGCGATAAACGTGGAGGCCGCGCGACCGTCGCGAGCTCCGTCGTCTCGATCGTGGGTCCTTCCGTCGTTACATATTCTGCCAAGCGGTCGGCGACTCTGTAGACGCCCGCGCCGTTCTATCGTGCCGCCGCGCGGACGCGTGTCCTCCTCCAACGCTCGACCCGCGGCGGCGGACCGCCCGAGCGTCGGGCCACCGATGAATACTGACGTACCACTAACGCTCCTCACTGACGGACGTATCGATCGGTCTCCCGGTGGCTCACCCGAGCGGCGGCGGCGCCGGCAGCGGCTTGTCGAAGCCGTCCTTGCCGAGCAGCCAGTACGTGTGCATGGCGCCCTTGCCCTTGACCTGCGTGAGGCCCCGCGAGCGCAGCCGGTAGCCGCCCGCCGCCGCCAGCCGCGCGCCCGTCGCGCCCGACACCTGGATGCGCCACGCCGCGCCTGCAACCGCGCGCCGGTCACCGGGCCGGCCGGGCCGAGCGGGGGGCGGGGGCGGGGACAGGGGGAGGACTCACCTGTGGACTCCATCCGCGACGCTGTGTTGACGGTGTCGCCGAACAGGCAGTAGCGCGGCATGGTCAGGCCGACGACGCCCGCGCAGCACGCGCCCGTGTGCAGCCCGATGCGCAGGTGCAGCGGCGTGGCGGGCAGGTGGCGCACGCGGAACCGGCCCGCCAGGTGCAGCAGGTGCAGCGCCATGGTGGCCACGCTCTCCGCGTGGTCGGCGCGCCGTACCGGCAGCCCGCCCACCACCATGTACGCGTCGCCGATGGTCTCCACCTGCGGACGGCCGGCGGGTGACGGCGGGTGACGGCGGGTGACGGCGGGTGACGGCGGGTGACGGCGGGTGACGGGGGCGGCGGCCCCGCGCACCTTGTACACGGCGTACTGCTCGATGGCCGCGTCGAACGTGGTGTAGAGGTCGTTGAGCAGGTCGACGACCTGCACGGGCGTGGAGCGCGCGGCGATGGCCGTGAAGCCCACGATGTCGCTGAAGTAGATCGACACCTCCTCGAACTCCTCCGGCTCGACGCGCAGCCCCAGCAGAAGCCGCTCCGCGACGGTCCTGCGGACGGCGGCGCCTGTAGCCCGGCGCCCCCCCGGGCCCCGCGCCCCACACCCCTCTCCCCGCGCCTCACCCGGGCAGCATGCGGTTGAGGAGTTGTTCGGTTTTCTTCTTTTCCATGTCGAGCTGTTCCGTCCGGTCCTTTATTAGTTCTTCTAAATTATTGCTATATTTCTCCAACATCTCGAACATGGAATCGACGATGTTAGTTTTTCTGAAAGAATTTCGGCGACATAAGTATTATTCGGACGGCTCCACTCCGCCCGGGGCGGCTTCCGGGTCACCCCCCCCCCCTCACCTCCCGCGGTGCAGCTGCCGGAAGGCCTCGTCGAGGCGGGCGAAGTCGGGCCGCAGCTCGGGCTGCTCGGCCCAGCACTGGCGCATCACGGCCACGGCCTCGGGCGGCGCCGCGCCCCGCGACACCGACGGCCGGATCAGGGGAGGGGGGCGGATCAGCTTCTCGACGATCTCTGAAAAGGTCGCAGCCGGAGAGTCCGCAGGGAGCCATCCGCGCGCACGACCCGAGTCGCGTCCGGCCCGCTCACCCTCCGGCGTCAGGGCCAGCATGCAGTAGGGCTCGCCGCGCACGATGACCTCCTGCATGACGATGGCGAACGAGAACACGTCTCCCGCCTGCGTGCCGGCCGGGACCGGCGCCGGGCCGGCCTCGCGGAGCAGCTCCGGCGCGGTCCACAGCAGATCTACGACCGAAATCCAAACGAGAATCGATCCGTTCGACGCGATAGAGAACGACGTCGCCGAACCGATCGTTCGAAAATGACTAATATTCGAACTGTCGTTCGAACGATTCCATAACGCACGCACCTCTGGCGGGGCGCGGCGGGTACGGCAAGCCCTGCGCCGCGGCCAGCGCCGGCAGCCCGTAGTCCGACACGCGCAGCGCCCAGCGCGCGTCCACCACGCAGTTGCGCGACGACAGGCGGCCGTGCGCGCGCAGCGGCCCGCCGTGCAGGTAGCGCATGCCGCGCACCAGGTCCGTCAGCAGCGACAGCCGGAACGTCCAGTCCAGCGCCACCGCGTCCGCCATCAGCACGTCCTCCAGCGAGCCGCGCGCGCCCGCCGCGAACACCAGCGCGGGCCGGCCCGCCGCCAGGCAGCCTGCGGCGAGGCGCTCTCGAGGGGACCGGAAGGGCGCCGATCCCGGGAGAGAACGGGCGTTACCTATGAACGGGTTCAGGTTCTCGTGGCGGAGGCCCTGCATGACGAGCAGCAGGTCGATCGTCTTCCGGCGCAGCTCGAGCGACGCCGCCGGCAGGTACTTGACGTGGACGGGATCTCCCTGCGCGCGAGACGGGGGGCGTCACTCCGTCCTCCGTCGGCGAGGGGCCTCCGCCGGTCGAGGGACGCGCTCGCACCTTGTACCTGGTGCGGTGGTCGGGCGCGAGCCGCGCGACGCTGCCCGTCGAGGAGGGCGCCGACCGACCGAGCGCCTCCGGCCGCTTCAGCAGGTCCGGCCGCTCGGGCTCCGGCCCGCCGAACTCGTGCAGGTGCTGGAGCCACGAGAGCATGCTCTCCATCCCCTCCCCAACGCGGCGCCGCTCGTCCGCCGGGAACTGGAAGTCGGTCGGCGCGAGGACGGGGACGGCGCGGGCCCTCCGCGGGCGGCGCCGCGCGGCCGCCAGCAGGCCTGCCGCCGCCAGCAGGCCGCCCGCGCAGCACAGCACCGCCGCGAAGACGCGCGCCGCCGGCGGCCCGGCCGGCGCCCGCCCCGCGCCCCGCGCCGCCCGCCCGCGCCGCAGCGCCGCCTCCCCCGCCGGGTCCGCCGCCACCTCCGTGGTGCGGCGCTCGGGGTCGCCGAGCGGCTGGCGCGACGCGGCCGCGAAGGTGGCCACGCGCTCCCACGCCGAGATACCGTCGATAATTCTACTTCTATATAGATAGAAATCGTTCCGGAAGTGTTCGATTTTGTTCTCTTTCGCTTCTATATAGAGACGTGCCGCCTCCAGGATGTCGTCGTAGGCCGCCTCGGCCGCGAACTCGGCCTCGAAGTCTTCGTCGCTGAGGACCAGTAAACGATCGGCCGCTCCTTCGTCGCCGTCGACCGAGATCGCGAGGCGACGCCGACGGTCGCGGCGCGGCACCGACCGTCGGCGCGACGGCGAGGAGCGGACTCGCTCGAAATTTGTAGCGTCGGCTGATTTAAGAATTTCGGTTTGAATCGTTCCGTTCGGCTCGAAAAGTCGCTCCTCGGCTATGACGGGTCGCGTGCGAGGCGGGGTATCGTTTCTTTCGCGAGTCGATCGCGACGAAATCTTTGTCGAGACGGAGTCCAGGTAGCGCGACACGAACGCCCCCGAAGCCGCGAGGGCGGTCCCAGCCGACGCCGCTCCGTCGCCGTCGCGGTTTCGCGCTTCCGCTGAGTCTTCGACGTGCAGGAGCAATATTTCTGTCTCGTTAAGGGAACCCGGCAGCAGGACGCCGTCGCCCGCGGGATCGCACACGATGACGACTGGAAAGATAAGTCACGCGTGATGCGAGCGAAAACTGACAGAAGATCCTACGCTCGTCACGTTTCCCTCCGATAGCTCACCGTGCGGCCGCGGAGCGCCGTCGGCCGGCGGCGGCAGGCGCGTCACGAACACGCCGGCGGCGGCCAGCGCGCGCTCCGCCGCCAGCAGCGCCGGGCCGCAGTCGCCGCCGCCGGCCGCCAGCGCCGCGCGACGCCAGCGCAGCGTCCGCGCCAGGCGCGTCACGGCCGCGCCGCGCCCCGCCGCCCGCGCCTCGTGCGCGCAGCCGCCGCTCAGCGGCAGCCGCAGCGTTCGCGCCGCCGCCCGCAGGCCGGCGCAGGCCCGCGCGCCCAGGCCGCCCGCGCCCGCCACGCCGCCGCCCGCCGCCACCGCGGCCAGCGCGGCGCGGCTCACAGACGACTCCCAGTCGGCGCCGCACGTCTCTACGACGTCACGCGTGGCGTTCTCGAATGATTCACTCTAGTCCGTCACCTCTACTCCGTCACACGAACGAGCGAGCGCAGCAGGCGCCCGGGCGCACGCAAGATTATAGAAATATAATTACAACAACTTCGAGTCGTCTCACCGTTTCCATCGACGAGCACTACAAGATTCGAGCGCCGTCTGCGCGGCGCACCCCCCGCGCCGTAGTCGAAACGGACGTGAATCGTTTAGCCGGGTCGCCACACGTCCTCTCTAGCGGAACTTCGTTTCGAGAATCGAGACTAATGCTGCTGTCGATACACGGCCGGCCTCTAAAATACTACCACCGTACGTAGTGCTAACGGACTACAATCGACCGAAGCGCACTCATTCATCGAGAACGCCGCTCGCCCTTCGAGATATAATGTTACCTTCGTAGCCGAGCAGAAGGTAGGAGCGGGGCAGCCGGGCCGGCGGCGACGCGGCGGCCGCGTGCCGCTCCAAGCGCGCCCGCGAGAACAGCGCCGGCGAGCGGCACGCCGAGCGCAGCACCAGCAGCAGCCGGCCGGGCTCGGCGGCGGGCAGCGGCGCGGTCGGCGGCGCGGTTAGCAGCGCGGTCGGCAGCGCGGCCGGCAGCGCGGCGAGCAGCGCGGCCAGCAGGGCGGCCAGGGCCGCGGGGCGGGCGGCAGGGCGCGCGCCCGCCCCGCGACGCTCGACCGCGTCCGTCGCTCGAGCGCGCGGGATCAAACGGCCGGCCGCAAATAGAAGGGTCGACGGAGGGCCTCGCTAGGGTGATCGCACAACATGATATATTATAATTTGTAACAGTAGTACCGTCGATCGTTTATTAATTGACAGGGAACTACATGTAGGTAACGCGCGAACGCGAGGATTATTAAATATAACAAGGTCGTAGGAGGCGAAACGAAAATAAATCGAGACGATATTCCCTCAATTGGGTTTCAGGAAGGGCCCTCGGGGACGAGGACGAATCCTGACAATCGACCGCTAAAGATCTTCGCTAAAATCGTGTTAAGACCGTGCAGAGTAGGTCGTTCTCCGTACGACGGGTAGAGACCGCGGGTAGTCGCAGGCTCTACTCTACAGGCGGCGCGCGGGAACAGTCGGCCATGTGACTTACCGTAACACTAGCTTGTAGAGCCGGATTATAGATTATAGAGGACTCGTGTGCCGCCGCGGGATCGCTATTCAAAGTGTGCAGGCGCACTCTAGCCCTCCACCCGGAGCCGCCCGCTCGCGTCGCTGCGACAGACAACACCAGTAAAAGGTACTTGCAAACTTTTTTGTGATTTTGTACGAAAGTAATGGATTTCACATGCCAAAAGTACTCTGAGACTTGTATACGGTTAGAGATACCGGAGGCTAGACGGGGCCCTCGTAATCTGACTTACCGATTATAAACTGAACTAGTGTAATATGGGGTGTTGGGATTCAGGGGTGTCGACCTAACGTAATCGAGTTAAGATTTTAAACCAGTAACTCAACTTTGTCACCCGACTATTCGTGTCTTCTAAATCTAGTGTCGAATGAGGAATAAATGATAATAAATAGTTCGGTCGGTTGTCTCCGAGGCATTTCACTTCGTTCATCGCAGCATTTTGCTCTTGAAAATATGAGCCTCCGGCATGAGGTTTTGGCAGTAGGTACTATGCACGGGTGGTTAGCCTCATGCGTGCAAAATAGAAAAATGACAGTTGTACTCTGAGGTCTGAATATTCGACATCGTAGGTACTTTGCTAAATCTGGAATATCTGTAGAAAGCTCCTAGGGCTGTACTTTCTGTACGAGCCTTCGAGTGGTTCTTCGGACTCGCTTGATTTAGTTTGAATTAGTTTAGATTGAATTAGGAAAATTAATGGAACGGTACCCAGGTAACCCAGGTACATTAAATAAACCTATCACTCCTTCGAAACACTCGTGCGCTAAACTGACTCGGCAGACTCGGCACCGACGGACGGAGTGGGAAAGAACCTACACTGCAAGTGAGGAGGTACACGGAGATATTTAGTGGCTCACTCGTCACGTTTAAAACTAAGTCGAAACATTGTTTCGCTCGGTATCTTAAAGTAGGTTCGCATTATATTCCTGTAATTCATCACCACGCGATTTTACCTTTTACAGCGTGTATTTCTTATGTAAAACCTATCAAATTATGAACTCGAACGTATAACGCGGTTCGTAAAGTAATAAATGAAAATTTTTTAATTAAATAAATAAATCGGTAAATGCAGCTATTATGTCAACAGCGAATCGTAGCACGAAAGCGGCTCGCGCGACATGTGCGGACGAGCTCGCCGGCTGGACTGCCGCCGCGCACTGCCGCCGCGCACTGCCGCCGCGCACTGCCGCCGCGCACTGCCGCCGCGCACTGCCGCCGCGCACAGTCGCGACGGCGGCAGTCTGCGGGCGGGCGGCGGACACGGATACCGAATGCGTGTTACCGTCGCAACCGAACTGCAGCCGCGTTAGAGCGCCGTACGGACTCAACGTATTCGGCTAACGGTGAAATTAACGATTTCAAATACAAATTTCGAAGTTAAAAATTTCAAAAATTATTACTGGAGTAATTTACCGACGACATCCGACACCGGCAGAGTCCGGCACGTTTCATACGCGAAAACATTTATTATCAGAATCCAACCGTCGCACGCGCGCTCTTCGTTCCGAACGCGTCGTCCCTATGTCCCTAGAGCACGTCGACATTCACGTACGTAACTGTAAGCTTACGTCGCAAGCGAATCGAAAGCATTAATACAGAATATCCTAAACGATTTCATCGAAACTGAAATAAGAGACGTCGTATACAAATATGCATTTTATTACAGTAATTCAAGGTACAAGTTCTAGCAAACACCGGCGCCCGGCTCCAGCAGGCGGCCGGCGGCCACCGCGGCGATGTGCGGCCCGTCCAGGCGCAGCGCGGCGCGGCCCTCGCTGGCGGCCAGGTCGCGCGCGCCGAGCCGCCCGTAGAAGGCCAGCGCGGGCGCGTTGTCGCGCAGCACGTGCCAGTCCACGCGCCGCACGCCCGCCGCCAGCGCCAGCTGCGCGACCACACCGCGTCACGCGGCACGAGTCATCCGACTCGAAACGCGTACAAATAAACCTCAAACTTTGATGGCTCCTCTTAATTAATAAAGAATTATAAAACAATAGGCGATGTATATAATAGACAAAGTAGGAACCGACATAAGCTTGCGGCCCCTGCTTTGCGCCTTGAAAAAGTACGTAAGTCGTTTGTGGGTTTGGGTATAAGATTCTATAATAAAATTCCACAATCAATGTTAACTTTGCCATTACAGCAGTTTAAAAACACTATTAAGGAGAGGCTGATACAGAAAGCCTACTATACTGTTGAGGATTATTTAGACGATAAAAATGCGTGGATATAAATATTGT
Source organism: Morpho achilles (assembly GCA_947086495.1). Classification (NCBI taxonomy): domain Eukaryota; kingdom Metazoa; phylum Arthropoda; class Insecta; order Lepidoptera; family Nymphalidae; genus Morpho; species Morpho achilles. The sequence goes on along the minus strand of CAMTZB010000011.1, from coordinate 20,110,990 downwards.
TCGACCCTGTACAAGATAGAAACATTAAATGTAACTAGCATTAAGAATTGTATTTTTTAAAAAGAGCAACCGCCGAGTTTCTCGCTGGCTCTTCTCGGTAGGAACAGCTTTCCGAGCCAGCAGTAGAGTTGACGATTCAAAAGCACTTGTTTACAAGTTTATTTGAATAAAGAATATTTTGATTGATTGATTGATAATAATCAAAAATTACGAACGATTAAGGGCGAGCACGATCGAAGGAGAACATATTCGTAAACATAATATTTACGAACATATTCGTTAAATATCAAATAAAATAAAACATGCATGCATCGTGTAGACGACAACATATGACGCCGCCTACGAGTATTTCGACCAAAGTTCCGACGCGCCGAGCGCACCGCACTCGCCGGCCCACCTTGCACAGCTCCTGCATGAGCGCGCGCGCGACGCCGGCGCGGCGCTCGGGCGGCGCCACGTACAGGTCCTCCACGTAGAAGGCGCGCCGCGTCCAGCTGGAGTAGGCGCGGTTGCAGAGCGCGTAGCCCGCCAGGCGCCCGCCGCGCTCCGCCACCAGCCCGAAGAACCAGCTCGGGACGCTGTCGAAGCCGTCCTCGACCAGATCTGCGGCGGACATGTGGCGGCATCACATATATATATGTGAATTTTTTGAATTCAGTCAGTTATATATATATATATATATATATATATATATATATATATATATATATATATATATATATATATATATATATTCTTTTTTTTAATTTGATAAGAAAGATAGATGGTGATGCTTTTTGTATAGTACCTACCGTCTTTCTATTTACAAACATATACTATAGGTATCGGCCGAAACGATCGTGAGTTCGAATATGTAGTTTCTTTCCTCCGGCACGCGGCTTCCTCCGTCGTTGGACGTGCACTGACCGAGTGCAGCGGCAGCGCCGCGGGCTCACCTCGCTCGCTGAGCTGCGGGCCCTCGGGGAAGCCCTCGAACGTCGCCAGCTCCTGCGGACAGCGCGGGCCGGCTGACGGTAGTCCCGGCTATAGTGGGGACGAACAGTTTGAAGTCCACCGTGGCGCCAATGTCTGTCATTTTTAATTATTAAGAGAATGGACTTATGGGAATGGTTCAGTAAATAGCAGCTCACGCGCCCGCTCGACCCTAATAGCAATATCGAGCCGCGACGTTGAAACCGTTCAATTTAGGACAGCAATGTAACACCTGGTGTACTTAATGGTGATTGCAATAAAAGTCCTCCTCGGAACGACATCTCTTTTACTTACAACATCGATCCCGTCGCATGTAATCAATATTGTACGGACTAACACGTACATTAGCAATATCACCATATACGCCATATTTTTCACTAGCGGCCTGCCCCTGCTTCGCACGTGTATAAAATATATATCCCATGTCAGTCAGTGTAAAAAAAATGATTAAAATTGATCCAGTAGTTTTGATTTATTCATTACTGCCCGTGGCCCGAAGCGTTAAATTTGGAGAAAAACAATTCTCCTCTCCCTATACTAAGAAGATTTCCTGCTATCTTCGGAATATCTAAATTCATATAGTGGAAAATACCGACCCCTCCCGGTTTGTAAGACCGGGCGATATCACTAGGCTTAAAATAAAAGACCTGGGATACCTGAACTAGTTGGTGGTATTTATTGGTACTTGAACTGATTTGACCTGATCTGATCTCAACTTACAAATTTGATCTACGGACTTATACTAATTACATTGCACACTCAATAGCGTGGGCTATAAATGTACAGCGCCATCTATGTTTGGACGAACACAACTTAAATTAATTAGATGCTCTATCGGTCATGAACATATAGTACATTTTTACTTATTTACTTTTACATTTTCCCTATGTATTTTATTTTTACAATTAATTACAGAATGTCTTTAAACAAACTCTTGAAAGAGCGACATAGCTGCTAAAGTCGAAGTGTTATAGGGCTAAGCGCGGCGTCCTCACGGCATTTTAAATCTGTAATATCTCCGAAAATGTTTACTTAAATTACATGCTGTAAACGGCCATATTGATCTATATTAAATCAACTATTTATTTAAGGTACTTAATTGGATAAGTATTAATGCTGTATTGTACAAAAATTGCTTCAAAAATAAGGCATTATTTTTCATAAAAAGTAAATGACAAAAAATGCTATAGTGGGTTATCCATAAGAGATAGATATGTACCATCGCGGACTTTTCTGTAGACCTTTTAAAGGTGTACAAATACTTAGTACATCATTTTGATAAATCTCGTAGGGTTTAACCTGCGATTGCAATGTAAGCGGAAAAAAAATGTAACTATTTACGGAAACCTCAAAAATTACAATATTTCTCTACTCCGTATTGAATTTTATTATACGTACAAACCTTTCTCTGGAATCACTCTATGTATTAAAAAAACCGCATCAAAATCTGTTGCGTAGTTTTAAAGTTTTATGCTTACATAGGGATATATGGATAAACAAAGAACTTTATTTTATAATATGTAGTGATATAAATATCTTTATTTAATTTTTATTTTTTCCCGAATTGACTATATGCTCTTAGCCCTGACGGCTTTTACGAGCGGACGGGCGAGCGCAGAAGCTCTACTGGCTGTGGGGAACTGGGGAGCGGGCCGCGGCTCGGGGCCACGCGTAGCGGAGGGCCGATAGTATGTCCTCATGGCGTCGGCGGTACGCGAGAAGCCGCGGCCGACCGACGTCAGAAAACTATGGCCTCGTCTTCGCCGGGGAAGACGCTGTTTGCGAGTATTATACGTGTGCGTGTTTGCGATCGTTATTTGATCGTCAGGGTCGGTGAGGCGGTGCAGTTGTCGAACACAGGTGTGTTTTCGACGACATCCGAACTGTTCGTTGGGAGATTATAAGTATTGACTACGGATTTTAACCGGGCGAGGATAAATCGCTAGTATCTTTTTCCTAAGCTGTTTAATAAACTAATGGGACGATAGCTAATCGGAAGACTTCGTGGCTTCCCGGTTTGGGATACCTATAACTGTAGCTTCTTTCATATCGCAAGGAGGGCATTAAAAATCAGTACCAGTTAGAGATAGCATCGTTAGAGATGGAATCAGGACCGGGAGTTTTTTTTGGGCGGAGGTTTTTAATTACGGTTCCTTTTCGGCGTTATCAAACGCAGGCGGGAGATTCGGGCGGAGTAGCGGCGGGGTGGCTGCGTACCCATAGGCTTTTAGAGATTTCGCCGAGCACCAGTAGGCCTGGTGTCCTGGATCGATCTCCGAGAGCTTTCTATTCCAGGAATCGTTCCGGAAAGAGGTTAACTTTTCTTGAATCTCTTTCTGTAATCTATTGAGCGCGCTCCGGTTCTCTCGGGTCGGATATCTGTCGGGTGCCCCACCAGTGGCAGCACGTTGTTTAGCAATTAATTCTCGCGGATCATCTGGTAGTTCCCGACGACGGAAGTTATCGTGAATCTCCCTGCAGCAATCATTGAGACTATCACATAAGCGAGCCGTGAGATGAGCGGTCGCTGCTTTCGCAGTTTCCACTGAATCTTTACGGTCGGGAATCTTTTAGAGGTGGTCTGAATCGAAAAATTGGGGACGCTCGCTAAGTTTTTTCAATACGATAATGGTTTTGTTTCGAGAAACCGCGGCTGGAGGGTGAAATAGCACCGGGCGTTGGTCCGAATCCGGGTCACGAACGACACGTACGCCGTGCAGCTGAAGGGTAATATTTTGGATTAGTGCCATCTCTATAGTACTGGCAGTCGGAATGGAATATTAGTATCACAATTGATACGACGTACTTTCCAATGAAATCAGTACGTTAGCGGCCGCGCGCGTTCGACGTTAAATTGAAACCAAAATCATATATCATATAAACAAATAAATAAGCGTCGCAGTCTCAGTATTGATCTATCAAGAAGATCAGAGAAGATACAAGGTACGGGGTGGGAGCGGCCCGTAGATATAGTTTATCGTCGAGTTATTTCGGTTTAAATTCTAGTTCATTCGACAACAGTGTCGAGATTTCAGTAACGGTCAGTCCGTACATATTATTTATTTGCAAAAAAAGTTAATTAACTAACTTCTATCTAACGGCTCGCTCCTTCCATCTACCGGGGTATTCTCGAACTACGATATTATATATTTCATATAAGCCGTGTAGATGTCGCTTACGAAATAAAACGTAATTTTTACATACTTCCAACTCGACTACTTTCACCGCTGACAGGTAGACACATATAATACAGTAGCGTCCAGTGTCCACTGTCCGCTCGCCGCCAGTCGCCAGCCGCCACTCACGTGTATCATGCGGTGCACGGCGGGCACGTCCTCGCGCCGCATGGGCCGCACCAGCACGCCGTCCGCAGCCATCGCGCCGTCCTCTGTGACAGTGTGAGTGCCGCTCCGGCGCCGCTCGGCCGCAGACTGCGCGCGGCTGCAGCCCAGTGTTGCCAACGGTTGAACAAGCTTCCCACCAGATTCAACTTTCAATAGCACCAGAAAACCACTAACAAACAGAAATTCTACAGTCTAAATGACCGCTGACCGCTAAATTTTCAACTAAAACAATTTTTGTTTCATGAAGTAACAAACAATAAGTTTCCTTTTGTTATTACTTATTAAAAAATAAACAAATTTATATCACAAAATTAACATTTTGCTACTCGACCCGTGATATTTTGGAAACCCACGATCCGAAAATCCCGTAACTGTTGCGTTTATTGTGATTTTTGCGTAGTTACGCGTTAATAAATTCGCTTAGTTAACACAAACCAAAATAATAATTATGAGCCCATGAGCTTCACTGAACGGTGAACGCTTCTAACTTCTAAATATATTTATCTTAAAAATTGAAGTGAGAAATCCCCGCGTATAAAGTATAAGTTAATAAGAAAATACTCGCGTGTAGATAAACATAGACCGATCCGTCTTGCCGGTCAGCTATGCCTACTCAAGCAAAGTAAATATCTTCCAGGTATACAAGCTTAAATGCCCTTTTTTTTCGAGAAAAAATCTTTTTTTCATAGGAAGGAAAAAGATAATTTCATTCAAAATATTGGCAATTGCTATCTGCATATTTTTGCCATCTCTCAGGTATTGTATGGATAACATACCAAAAAAATTGATCCTTTTTCGAGGCAAACCAAACATCGAGCCAATTTTGGGCGTCTCGCGTAAGAATCGAACTGCTGCTCAGCAAGCAAATGACACATCGACGAATACAGATGATAGTCGGATGGGGCCAAGTCTGATGAATAAGCGGTATGGAGTAGTATCTAACAGTTGAGCGTCTCTAAGTTATTTTGAATTTTGATGTGTGTGACGGATCATTGTCATGGACAAAAATCAGCTTTTCATGTCTTAGCTGATACTCTGTCCTTTTTCCTTCATAGCACGCCACAATTCTATTATCTGTCGTTGGTAACGGTGCACTTCGATAGTTTCACCAGGTTTCAGCACTTCATAATAGATAATAATGTCCCGCTGATGGCACCGCATCGTCTTCCGCCCGAAGCGACTCGGTCTTCGAGTAGATGTTTATGGTCGGCCGGGATGAACACACGTTTTTTTGTTTGGGATTCTCAGAATAAATCCCTTTTTCATCCCCAGTCCCGTTCCGAAACAAAAATATTTTTTTTTCTGACTGGCGAGCAAGATTTCGCATGTGTTGTGGCGTTGCTCCACCTGCCTATCATCCGATTCATGTAGCACCCATTTTCCGATGTGTTTAACCTTACCCTTTTGTTCAACGCTACACATGGAAACTTCTTATTGAGAAAAACCCAATTTCGAAGCGAGTATTTTTGCGATTGGACTTCTTCCTGGTCTAAAAGAACCTACAATTCTTGGTCTTCAACTGTTTTAGGCCGATTTTCATGCTCTTTAACGATTAAACCTGGATTACCGTCTTACAATCGACGATACCAAGCTGGGCAGGTTTTCTCCGATAATTGATTGTAGATGTATGCCTCTACAAGCATTCAATATGATTTAACAACTGATTTCTCAAGATTGAAGCAGAAAAGAAGAGCCGTAAATGCCTTTTTTCTTCTACAAAACAAGCCATAATTATGGATGCAAAAAAGGATGATTTTGTATGAAATAACAAATAATGTTGACTCAATATTGTTGACAGAGGTCGTACTCTTAAAAATAAGAATATGGCATGGTTATGTGCGATTCATATGCTCATTAACATTTAACACCAACAATGAGCAAACAGCGGATTTAATCTTGTACACCTATGAATATATGAATATTCAAAAAGAAAAACGAACATTTATATAAAGATCATCGTTAAATGGAAGTAAATCTAACTTTTTAACTACTAATATATTTTACCAAAACCACCAAAAAAAACCACTAGCCACTAAGAGCAATGTTTGGCCACTAACTAATGGGTAGTTAAAACCACCAGTTTTAGTGGAAAATCCACTAAGATGGCAACACTGCTGCAGCCAGGTGCGGCGGCCGCGCGTCACGCGCCGCGCTCCGCGGTCTCTGGCGGCGACGTGTAGATGGCGCGACCGATCGACTCATTTATTATTTTATATGATTGCGTAGTTTCATTACTCCTATGTACGTTATACGTAATTTAGTCTTGTGATTGTTTGACAAGAAATAGTATATAATAGTTTTTTCGTATGGAAAAATATTCATACGTATCGAACTAAATTTGATGTAAAGAAAGAAAGAAAAATAATTTTATTTGTGCCAACACACTACACGAGTATAATAAACACATAATAATATATTAGAACAAAAAAAAAAGAACGCAGTACAGTACGTAAGTTGCATAGCGTGATGCCCCAAATTGGTGTAATCTCTCAGCTTGGTCAGTCGTGATCAGTCCCTACCGACGCTATGTTCGAAGGTCACCGACTGCCATCCTCGTGCGTCAGCGACTACACGCGCGCCTCCGTTGCGTCTCCGACGTATACTATAACATCACGATCAGCGCTCACGATCAGCTCGCGATTCCTGTGTCGCGACTCAGCAGAGTTAGCGTCTCATTCGTCGGTTTCGGTATTCGCTTCTACAAAAAATCTGCAAACCGCAGAAAACCTGTTTACGGAAAAGTTTAAATCTATAGTAAGAAATATGTTTATACGTAAAGCGATCGAAAGTTATAACAATGGTTAAAAAAAAGCTTGGATTCGAGAAACCTTTCAGCTTCATGCAGGACTGCGGTTTAATAGTGTAAATCGTTTTCCGTTTGCAACATTCCGAACCAGTTCTTGTTTCATTACATAAATAAATATATGGGACACTTACACACGGTCGTCCGTCCCCAAAGTAAGTAACTTAATACTTGTGTTATGGTAGACAGGCAACTGGTGAATATATACTTACATATTTTTTAAATACATACTTAAATACAAATATACACCCAGGCTCAAAGACCAACAAATTCATTTATCAGAAATTGTTGGCCCTCGGCGGGAATCGAACCCGCGACCCGAGGAGCCGAAGGCAGGGCCACTACCCACTGCTCGAACGAGCCAGTCAATCAATCGTTTTGAAATCAATGCATGATTTGTTTTACAATCGCGACACCTGGCGGCGCTCGAGTGCACCGAGCGTTGCAGGGGGGTCTTCTCGCATACCCTTGAGGGGTAGGCGGGGTACGGGCCTCGAGGCGAACCTCTTTGCCCGGGCCGGTCCTCGCAGGCTTTGTGGCCTGGACTGTGTTCGGGCTGTAGGCCCAGGTCACCTAGGTGACCTACAGGATCTCTGGTTCGGGGGGGTCTGGGAATGCTAGCTCCCAGACAGACCGAGCGTTGGATCGGGCTGCCGGTTGCGAGGCGGCGCGCCGGCAGATGGCGCGCGGCGACCGAGCGGAGCGATTGTTGCGATGACGTCACACTTTAACGGGCGTGTGAACACGAGAATGTGAAAAAGGAACATTTTCATTGAGTCAACCTAAACAACTTTATAGACATCTTGACTCGTGAGAAGCTCATCGTGACAATTTCCATTAGAGCTAGCATCCGTATGTCGGCGGACGCCGCGCCCGTCTGCTACTTCTGGATGAGCTCTGAAGTCTGAACACGAACGGAACGTTCCACGGAACGAACTGTCGCCGATTTCATTGGACAGAATGATTCACGGTGGAATTTTTTGTAGATATAGGGTTACTACAAAAAATTCCACAAATTTAAGTTTTTAGGTTGTTTCGAGTAGGAGAGAGACCCCCTGGACCTTCAGTCTATGATTTATCACCAAGAAAATTTAAATACCTTCAGGTATGCGATCTAGTTAGTACCTTTAATACCTTCCGGTGTGCGAGATGGAACTCATATGCTAAATATAAAAATAATAAACAATCGGTATATTTAGAAGTAATCAACTTTTATTCATTTATTTGTCTTAAACGTAACTTTTAATTTTATTAATTTAATTAACTTTATCATTAAAATTCGAAGACTAGGAAAGATCAGTCTAAAAAATTAGCCTCCAGTACCGACCGGCGAACATATCGTCCTATCCGAAGAATAAAGTCGCATGTCCCACGTATGAGCGTAGGAAATGCGACTTTATTCTTCGGATAGGACGATATGTTCGCGGCATGCAGTAATCGCAAAACGCTGGTTCCTATCTGCCATCCCGGCCGAGCCCGCGCGGCTGCCTCCTCCTGCCTGCATCCCGGCCGAGCCCGCGCGGCTGCCTCCTCCTCCTTGCATCCCGGCCGAGCCCGCGCGGCTGCCTTCTCCTGCCTGCATCCCGGCCGAGCCCGCGCGGCTGCCTCCTCCTCCTTGCATCCCGGCCGAGCCCGCGCGGCTGCCTTCTCCTGCCTGCATCCCGGCCGAGCCCGCGCGGCTGCCTCCTCCTCCCTGCATCCCGGCCGAGCCCGCGCGGCTGCCTCCTCCTCCTTGCATCCCGGCCGAGCCCGCGCGGCTGCCTCCTCCTCCTTGCATCCCGGCCGAGCCCGCGCGGCTGCCTTCTCCTGCCTGCATCCCGGCCGAGCCCGCGCGGCTGCCTCCTCCTCCCTGCATACCGGCCGAGCCCGCGCGGCTGCCTCCTCCTCCCTGCATCCCGGCCGAGCCCGCGCGGCTGCCTCCTCCTCGTTGCATCCCGGCCGAGCCCGCGCGGCTGCTTCCTCCTCGTTGCATCCCGGCCGAGCCCGCGCGGCTGCCTCCTCCTCCCTGCATCCCGGCCGAGCCCGCGCGGCTGCCTCCTCCTCCCTGCATCCCGGCCGAGCCCGCGCGGCTGCCTCCTCCTCCCTGCATCCCGGCCGAGCCCGCGCGGCTGCCTCCTCCTCCCTGCATCCCGGCCGAGCCCGCGCGGCTGCCTCCTCCTCCCTGCATCCCGGCCGAGCCCGCGTGGCTGCCTCCTCCTCCCTGCATGCCGGCCGAGCCCGCGCGGCTGCCTCCTCCTCCCTGTATCCCGGCCGAGCCCGCGCGGCTGCTTCCTCCTGCCTGCATCCCGGCCGAGCCCGCGCGGCTGCGTCCTCCTCCCTGCATCCCGGCCGAGCCCGCGCGGCTGCCTCCTCCTCCCTGCATCCCGGCCGAGCCCGCGCAGCTGCCTCCTCCTCCCTGCATCCCAGCCGAGCCCGCGCGGCTGCCTCCTCCTCCCTGCATCCCGGCCGAGCCCGCGCGGCTGCCTCCTCCTCCCTGCATCCCGGCCGAGCCCGCGCGGCTGCCTCCTCCTCCCTGCATCCCGGCCGAGCCCGCGCGGCTGCCTCCTCCTCCTTGCATCCCGGCCGAGCCCGCGCGGCTGCCTCCTCCTCCCTGCATCCCGGCCGAGCCCGCGCGGCTGCCTCCTCCTCCCTGCATCCCGGCCGAGCCCGCGCAGCTGCTTCCTCCTCCCTGCATCCCGGCCGAGCCCGCGCGGCTGCCTCCTCCTCCCTGCATCCCGGCCGAGCCCGCGCAGCTGCCTCCTCCTCCCTGCATCCCGGCCGAGCCCGCGCGGCTGCCTCCTCCTGCCTGCATGCCGGCGGAGGCGCGGTGCACGCTCGGAGCACGAACTGTCTCTTCGTCGCTCGATCTGCAGGATGAATCATGTTTTCGATTTGTTGCTAACATTACATCTCTTCCTGAACCCAAACTTTTACCTTTCTCGCTAACGTCTGCTCCACGTGTGACGCTGACGTTACTTACTTTAAATATCAAGGTAAAACAAGAGAATCTGTAAAAATCTTAACAAAACAAATATTAATTTGATTTAAATTAAAAAAAAACTTAATTAATTCCATAATTATAATCTTGTAGTGTCTTTTAACAACAGTGTACGTTAGATCAAATTAATACTGTCTTGTACTAGAATTTTCCTAATAACGGTACCTAATAGTTCACCGCGACCGTTATAATGTAACTTGTAAATTTAATTTCTATTTTATGTATAACTTCTCCCTGCATCATCGATCACCACTCAATTCTTCTATATCGCATTTCTACCGTGTCCGAACTACGACGAGCCGTCGCCCGGCTTCGCGAAGGCTACAGGCTTCCGCAGCTGCGGGCGGCGACTTCGGCAGCGGAACGGGGCAGTGGCATTAAACAAACTGATTGAGACTTTCCTGATATTGTGTAGTACATAAAACCTACGACCTCGCTCTCCGCGGTTTTCTTTCCTTATACTTACAATATAATCCTAAAATTTAAAAAATTGTTATATCACTTATCTAAATAAAGTGAATCCTTCTGACGTCTTTCTCTTTCTTTCTTCTTCTGTCGTAGCGATTCTCACTGCTTAGAAGTTAGAACGCGACACTCGTGACACCTTTATGTATCGGTAGCAACTAGGGTTGTCACCTTTTTTTGAAGAAAAATAGTCTCTTTTAAAAAAAAAAAAAAGTACTTTTGGAAAGTTCAGGAAAAAAAATATTATCTACTTATCTATTTTCCAAATCGTGTGCCAACATGTTTATAACATGTAAATCGAACTACTCAGATGAAGATAGTGCAGTTATAAGCGTCACAGGCGTTATTATCGTAATAACTTAGTAACCATAGTAACAATGTTATAATACGACCTTCACTGCACGACTTCGCCTGCTCGCTCGCGGAGCTTCAGAGCTTCAGTAGCGATCGAGCGCTGCACTCCGTGCATCGTGAGAGGGTTTTCATTTCATACAGCAATACTACATGCGTCTTTTGCATAGTTTTTCTTTTCACTCTAGCGTGGAGAGTTGTCTCTTTCGCTTTGAATTTGTCAATAGCAGATAAGTGAGAAATTTTATTATTTTCGTTTTGTTTATAGACATAGACCATAGACCATAATAACTCTATGATTATTTTAGTTAACGAGCTAATATGATTTATGAACCGGGCAAACTATTTCTATTTTACTACAGAATATATTTATACTCATGTATACTAAATATTATAAAGAGGAAAGAAATGTATATATGTTTGTAAACATCGATTTCAAAAATTCTTTCGCCGTTGGAAAGATGCCTTTACCGAGCGACGTAGATATATTAAATGAAATATATATTAAATGAAATAAATAAATATTGTCTATACGATGTTAGGGATTTTAAATTATATTAGATATCTGTATATTAATTGGATTAAAGTAAAACTTTTATGTCAATAAAAATAAATCTATAGTAAACTGACTTTCCACTACCACGAGATCGGTAAGCACGCGGGTGACACCGCGGGGCGTCGCTAGTAGACTAATAAAATGATAAACGAATTTTAACTTTACAAATTAAAAGGTATCAAATCGATTCGACGAACGGCAAGTCGGATGGCGAGCGGTCCCGTCGGTCGCCCGCCGCCGGCCACGGGGCCGGTCGGGGCCGGGAGGGCCGCCGACGACTTGGACAAACTCGTACGCGGAGCTCCGTCCGGGCGGCTGACAGTTCTGGAGCGTAGCGGTCCCTACCGTCACGTCAGAAGCGCTGCCGAGGTGGGGTCCCGCGGGGCGGAGCGGACCCCGCATCGCACGAGAGCGCCGCGCTCCGGCCGCGGAGCGTCCCGGGGCTGACCGGCAGCGCTCGGGCGGCGCGCGGCGCTCGCGGGCCGCGGACTCGCGCGCCGGCCTCCGCAGCGCGCGCTCGCGACTCCCGCTGCGCCAGGCGATGCGTCCGGCGGCCCGCAGCGCAGCACCCGCAGCCCGCGACCATGGCCGCTAACGACGAGAATCTCTTCGGTGAGTGGCGCCCGGCGACCCGAGCTCGAGCTTCTCTAGTGTAGTCTGCAACGATGTAAATGTGCGATCGCTCGAGCGCGTCGCGGCCGAGTCGGGAGCGCCGTCGCACCGCTCCGGCGGCGAGGCGACGGCGCGGGCTCGGCCGCAGCTCGCGGGAGCGCCGCTTATCTTCCGGCGATTAGATAAAGCGAAATCGGTCGCGCTGCGAGCCCGCGGCGCGCAGTAGGCAGGCGCGCGCGCCGCCCGCGGCCGCTTCCTCGTTGCGAACGCGCTCGTCTCCGCGACCGACGGTCCAGAGCCGCTGCCGGCGTCGCTCGACCCCGTGCGATGGGACCGGGCCGGGTACCGTCCGCGGCGCGCCCCCGGCCCGCCCGCCGCCGGCCGCGCGGCGCGTCGCGGTCGCCAGCCGTGCCTTCGGAACCTCCCTTTGAAAAGTAATTAAAAAGGTTTCGGACGTCGGATGCTGCACCGGTGCTATCGAGACGCGTCCCGGTGGCGACCTGCCGAGGTGAGATTGATTTATCGCTAGGGATTGTTATACGGGGGTCGAATACGACGGTGCCGTCGCTCCGAGCTGGCCCCGAGCTCCGTACCGTCCGAACCGACGCCTGCCGCTCGGCCGCGCCCGCTCTATATCGCCTCAGACGCCGGGCGCTCCGTGCCGACGGCGCGATAGGTCGTCTCCGAGAGCTGACTTTCCTCGCAAACTCTGGATCGCAGCAGTGAATTAATTCTTCTTTCTCCCTGAGTCCCGCCGGCGGCCGGCGACCGGTCCGGCCGCCCCTGCCGGCCCGGTCCGGCCCGGTCCGGCCGCGAGCCGCCCTATACTACTTTTCGTTTACTGCAAAAAGATCGATTCTTAAACGATCGAACGAGCGGTCAGGAGGTACGCGCCGACGCGTCCCGATCCGGTGAGGTCCCGGTCTTCACAGCCTCGCCGGTCCCGCAATGCGAACTTTATTTGCGCAAAATTATTTGATTTAACATTTACATCGTCCTTTGCATCGTCCACTGTACTTCTGATACCTAAAGTTTCTTCTACCGCCAAGAAAGTTTCCTCTACCGCCCGGCAAAGAGACGGTCGATGTTTTAATTTAATTCTTATCTTTATTATTTAATTGAGTTAATCTTGTATATTAATATATTTTCTGAATCTCGGGCACGGGTGAAACGATTTTCCTGAAATTCAGCACGTAAGGAGTTTTAGGACAAAAAAATTCATGGAGCTAGGTTTTATTTAAAAAAAATCTCGTTTTATCCTATATTTTGGATACTAAAAAAACTGCTAAAATTTACAATTGAATCCAAGAGATATTTTTGGCTGTCAAAGGTAAAGGTAGGTAAGGTATGGGAACGGGTGGATCGAAACAGTTCGAGGTTCCGGGTTCGAATCCCACATGTCACCGGCGCTTTATTTCTTTTTTTTATTTGCATTTTTTTATATCTTTAAAAAAATTACCGAGCAAAGATCTCTCACCCAGGGACTCTTTCATTATCCATTATCACTCTTTGTGGGAGTTCGGAGTACGTTTCGATCGACGCATTCCGTGTATTTAACTGATCCTCTACAGTAGGTATTAAGTTTCAACGTCAGTATCCTTGCAATCCCGTCCCATACCTGGGGTTCCCGAGCGTCCCGTTGGTCATCGTCCAACGGAAGTTCTAAAATATATTATTGAAAACATTAAATTAATAAAATACCGTTCCATTTGTTTAATATTCTTCTCAGACGTAAACGTACTTTTCGGTTCGAACCCGAAAAATACTTTATTTCTTGCAAATAACGACAATACTACTCGTACCGAATATCGCAGTCCAATACTTGAGGAATTTACGGGACCCACGGCGGCGGCCCCGAGCCCGGCGGCGGCGGTCCCGAGCCCGACGGCGGCAGTACGCGACGAGGGAGGGGGGCCGTCCGGTCGCACGGTGTCGGTGTCCGCTCCCTCCGCGCGGTTGTTTGGTCTGCGCGGCCGCGGGCTGCCGAGTTCCGAGAAGCCGCGTCAGCAGCCGAGCGCCGGCTCCGGTTTCTCTTCATTCACAGCCGCTGGCGTCATCGGACCGAGGCGCGCCCGGCGGCCGCCCGCGCTCGTCCCGCGCTCGCAGCCGGGCGCGGCGGTCCCCGACGGTCCCCGCCCGGTCGGGCCCGCGGCGCGCGGTCCCGGCGGCCTAGCTTCGGCACCCGAAGGGCGCGCGAACCGCTGAACTGCCACGAGATGTCGACCTCGATCTCATTCCCACTCCAGCTATCGGTTCGCTCGACTGGTAATAAGGAGTCGTCGGTGGCGAGCGCGGCCAGGGTCAGGGTCGAGGTCAGGGTCGGGGCCGGGGCCGCTTGGAGATATGACCGGTGCTAACTTTCGGTAAAAATGTCTACCGTATCCGGGATCGAATACCCCGGAGGACCGAGGACCAGCACCGAACTGAACTCCGGGGGAATCCGGGGGTGTTCGAGCCTCGAGAGGTCGAAATCTATAGGTACCTACATATTTCGATACGAGTTGTATTTCGGTTGGAATGTGTGTACTCGTAAGGCACTCGTAAACCGTCCGTTGGTGCTTCGCGAGCGCGTCCGGAGGTCAGGCTGCGGTATTCGATACGTACTACCGATATGTAATATCGATATCACTCTGTTCGTCGCCATCGTAGGTTCTGAAACGGAGTGAACCAATCGTTTTGTAAAGCAATTAAAACTTCAAAACACGTATATTTCTTACGAAGCCGTGTAACGACGTGTTACCGATTAACTTACCGACTTAAGTTTCGTTTTCAAATTATATGATGTTTTTAAACAACGAAAGGGTGGAGGGTCCAACGGAGCTTCATCACTACATATTATAAAACAAAGTCCCTATATCCCTATGTGCGTATAAAACTTTAAAACTACGCAACAAATTTAGATTCAGTTTTTTTTAATGGATAGAGTGATTCCAGAGGAAGGTTTGTACGTATAATAACATTCAATACTGAGTAGAGAAATACTGTAATTTTTGAGGTTTCTGTAAATAATTACATTTTTTTCCGCTTACATAGCAAACACAGGCTAAACCCTGCGAGATTTATCAAAATAATGTACTAAGTATTTGTACATCTTGAAAAGGTCTACAGAAAAGTCCGGGATGGTATATGTCTATCTCTTATGGATAACCCACTATAGCATTTTTTGTCATTTGTTTTTTACGAAAAATAATGCCATATTTTTGAAGAAATTTTTATACAATACAGCATTAATCCTTATCCAATTAAGTACCTTAAATAAATATTTGATTTAATATAGATCAATATGGCCGTTTACTGCATGTAATTTAAGTGAACATTTTCGGAGATATTACAGATTTAAAATGCCGTGACGACGCCGCGCTTTGCCCTATAACACTTCGACTTTAGCAGCGATGTCGCTCTTTCAAGAGTTTGTTTAAAGACATTCTGTAATTAATTGTAAAAATAAAATACATAGGGAAAATGTAAAAGTAAATAAGTAAAAATATACTATATGAATTAAGATATTCCAAAGATAGCAGGAAATCTTCTTGGTATAGGGAAAGTAAATTATTTTTCTCCAAATGTAACGCGTGCGGGCCACGGGCAGTAATGAATAAATCAAAACTACTGGATCGATTTTAATCATTTTTGTTACACTGACTGACATGGGATATATATTTTATACCCGTGCGAAGCAGGGGCAGGCCGCTAGTTTTATATAAAGAGGGCGAGAGCTTGAACTTTACTAAGTTAAATGAGAGCGATGCAAAATGTAATTGTCGGCGATATTCCAACCTCAGCCAGCTCTATTTATGCTGGGAGCGCCGCGGGCCCGCGCACGTTTGCTATAGCAATATCGGGCGCGAGCATTTTGTACACGTTGTATTACATCTGTAGTTCTACCGAGTAGCCTCGGTCCAATTGCAATATCCGCATAGTTAAGCTTCGACAAGACAGAAGCCTCGCAAAGTATGACGCGCAGTTTAATGCTTAGAAATGATATATTCTGTATAAAACTTATAGCCTATAAAAAAAATCGAATCACTTCATTTATATGATTTCCAAATCGTAGATTTTCGTCAAATAAATTTCATTTTTTGCTTCTTACCCGATTTATACATACACTTTTTATAAAAACTAAAGGTTTTCTACAACGTATACTTTTAACTTGTTCTTTGTACCCAGTAACATGTAGGTATTTAGTTTTACATGGATTCAAAACTAAAGTATTCCTTTCTGACCATTTAGAAATTGTACTGAGAGCATCATTTAACTTCATCGTAGCCGCGGACGTCTCGCAGGGGTCAAAAGACAGGTGAATTTGTATGTCGTCCGCAGAAATGATTACTACAGCATGTACATAATGAAAACAACTACTAATGTCAGCACGTATCACTACATAGTATAAAACAAAGTCGCATTCTTTGTTTGTCCCTATATTCCTATGTATGCTTAAATCTTTAAAACTACGCAAAAGATTTTGATGCAGTTTTTTTAATAGATAGAGTGATTTAAGAGGAAGGTTTATATGTATAATAACATTCAATATGGAGTAGAGAAATACTGTAATTTTTGAGGTTTCTTATGTGATGTCATAAATAATTTCATTTTTTTCCGCATAAATTGCAAACACAGACTAAACCCTACGAGATTTATCAAAATGATGTACTTAGTATTTGTACACCTTGAAAAGGTTGACAGAAAAGTCCGCGATGGTATATGTCTATCTCTTATGGATAACCCACAATAGCATTTTTTGTCATTTACTTTTTACGAAAAATAATGCCTTATGTTCAAAGCAATTTTTATACAAACAGCATTAATCCTTATCCAATTAAGTACCTAAAATACAATGTTGATTTAATATAGATCAATACGGCCGTTTACAGAATTAAATTTAAGTGTACATTTTCGGAGATATTACAGATTTAAATTTAAGATTTAATATGTAGTGTATGAAGTTAGATATTAGATATAGCAGGAAATCTTCTCGGTATAGAGAGACGGGAATTGTTTTTCTCTAAATTTAACGCGTGCGGGCCACGGGCAGTAATGAATAAATCAAAACTACTGGATCGATTCTAATAATTTTTTTTCACTGAGTGACATGGGCTATATATTTTATACCCGTGCAGGGGCTGGCCGCTAGTAATACCTATATAAAGAAAAAGCTTATCGTGAACAGTTTAAACAAATTGCATGCTTCTTCGGAGTTAAGTTTTGACAGTACACCGTGAGAGGCATCGACTTGCAGTTTGTTCGAGCTACCTGAATTTACCATAAAATTCCAAGCCGAGTCAAAGCGGGAACATTCCATCAACCGATATTCATCAGTTCATATACATCGGTAAGTCATCTACTCGACTCGAGTCGTTCCCATCTTAAACTTAACTTGTCGCTCGGGACATGTCCCGACCTGCCCCGGCGTGTGTACTAACACTACACTCGCGGAGGGTCACGCTGCAGCGAACACGTTTTACGAAGCGAAACTATGGAGTACTTCCAAAGAGCACTGCATGTTAAGATGTCCTCTATACACTTATAGTACGTTAAAGAGAAAGCGTCTGCGGACGTCCTCCGTGTCGTTTCAATATATTAAAGAAAATTTCAGACGTTGGCAGCGGGACATCTCGGAGAGCGGGCTGACGATCGGAGCATCTTTTGAAGAGCAATAAATATATCTTAAAATTGAAACGAGCCTACGCTAATAAGTATTTAAAAAATATATTGTGGAATTTTATTATACGAACATATATACAAATATGTATCGAGCTGTATGTCGAACTGTCGGCCCGAGGTCTGCCGCAGAGGCACGTAGGGAGGAAGAGGCACGTTCGCAGAATTTGGCCGGCTTCAGTGCGACCGACGCGCGCCTCTCGATACCTTCGGTGGCCGCAGGGCTTCCGGGGGCCCCCTGGGGGCCTCCGGGGGGCCCGGCGCCGGGCGACGGCGGCTCGCAGGACGAACCGATCGAGTCGCGGAGAACGCCCGAGGAGCCCGCGCAGCTCCCGGCCCGAGCTCCGCCGACGGTCGCATCCCTCCCGCGAGCTGGCGGCCGAGGAGGCCGCTCCGCGCCATACGTCGACTGGGAAATCGATCGCTGAAATAATACCTCTAACATAGGAGTGGAATATTATGAAAAATATCAGAGGACGCGACGAGCCGCGAGCGGCGCGAAGCCGTCGACCTGATTCACGTCGCGGGCGAGCGCGGGGCGCGGGCGGCGCGGGGCGGCGGGGGCGCGCGATAACAGCGTCCTGCGCCACCCCCCGCCGCGCCGCCCGCCGCCCCGCGCTCGCCCGCAGTTCCGTGACTCTACGTTTGCGTCGCACCGTACGTGATGTCGAATTTGTCAACCGCAACTGTGGATTGTTCGAGTAGTGCGCGAGCGGTGCGCCGTCGCGGGGTATGTCCCGGCCGCCGCCGCTCCTGAGGACAATAATTAGTAGGTATATCGGAAGCGCTTTCGACACTCCACCTGGCGCTGGCCCGCGATAAGGCGAGTCGGCCGCTTGCGACACCCGCCGAAGGCCGCGTCGGCCGACGGCGCGCGAGCACGCGCTCGGCCGCGGGACGTGCCGGGCCGAGCGCCGCTCCTCCTCGGCCGGCGTACGAGTCAGGTCCTACGTCGGGAGCGGCTTCGCCGCGGCGAGCTCGGCCGTCGACGGCAGTCGGGAACGAGCCGATAGTGTTCTATCGCTCGCACGATTATCGCGCTGTCAGTATGTCCGGTATTAAAAACTTAAGAGATGATATTTGACTTCTTTCGTTCGTTTACATCAATATCCAAACCTACATAATAAAAGTCGGACGGTCCGGTGTCCTCGGCGTCCGGTCTCGACCTGAAATATAAACATGTGCAAAAAATATTGTCATAACGTTTCGGTAATGGAATTATTCTGTATTCGGGGGAGGTCTGCATGCATCTGTTATGCCTCTGACGGGTCTGTATGTGTGTCTGTATGTCCGGAAACCTGAACGAGTTCGAGACGTTTCTGAGATGACGACGAATGTCTCGTCGATTACTCGTCGACGTTCGAGTGAGTCCGTTTGCATTATTCGTGTCAACGAACTACAATGATTTCGAACCTTCCCTCCCCGCAGTGGAGGCCGCCTCCCGTTACGCTCGTAACTCGTAGGTGCCGACTGCCGGGTACCGCTCGTGTAAACATCCTTTTGTTTCGGTCGTTATGCAATCGCGTTATAAACTAGCGGCCGCGTCGCTAAAGGTTTCCTGGCCTTTACTGTGATGCTTTCGTGGAATCCAGTGCTCCGCGAGCCCCGACCGAGCCGGTGTCGATACTTAATGACGCTAAATTTTTATTTCGATTCTTACAGCCTCCATCCGGTCGCGGCCGCGCTCGAGAGGCAGCCGACACTTCCCCGTATATCACAGGATATTCATCCCGACAGGACACATCGGCATCGCAGCATCCATGAGACATGGCGCGCGCGGGGGATGGCCGCGTGTCCTTATCGCGAGCTTCAGTATATGTTAAATAGAAGTATAAACGAATCGCTCCGGAATGTACGATATCTCACGCACTTTATAGCGGTCGTTATAATATATCGAATATAATAATGCAAATCGGTGGCGGCCTGTCGGGCGGCCGGTGCGGGCTGCGGACACGGTCATGTCTTCCTCATACTCATTGATAAATTCTATAAAATGTTAAATCGCGCAATACATAATCGTAGAATCGATAAAGCCCGCCGCCGCCGCTCCCCGCACCCGTCTTATCTCTGTCTCGCTCCTTCTGTTTCTGTTTGCACAACCGCCGCCGCGGCGCGGCGCAACTCGCACGTCGCGGCGCTATCGATGTTGGAAATGACATGTACCGTGCGCTGGATGCGCTCGATGCGCCGCCGACACGTACGTGGCCTATCGCGACGTGCGACCGGACGGCGGCTTAGAGTCAGGAATCGGTCCGCGGTCCGGCCGCGAACGAATCGTAAACTGTGTCGACGAACGCGCGGGTTCGCAGGTTTATTTCGACACGAAGCGACATCGGAGCGGCCGACGATCTCGCGATTACTCCTGGACGCTCCTCCCGACTATCTACCGACGCCCCTCCTGGAGCGCGATCTCGTCCGTGCGAAGGCCGCAGGTCGGCCGCCAGTCGTCTCCGAACGAACGAGACACGTCGGTATCTTTCGGCAGCCTGGCTCGGACTTCCAGTCTGAATTACCATCCTTTTGGTGCTCTCGGACGCCCCAACACGCCCCCGGCGGCGGCGGCCGGAGCCGGGGTCGCGAGCGGGTCCGCAATTAAAATTATAAATAGCGACACGAGCGTAACATTTCAAACCGTCGAGTGTCGCGAGCGGCGCGGGCGCGGGCGGGGCGCGGGGCGCGGGCGGCGGGCGGCCGCTGATAACGAGTCGACCTCCGGCCTGCGCTTCAAAATATTAATATCTTATTTATTTAAAACTGTCGCTCCGACCCCGGCCCGCGGCCCGCGCCCCGCCCCCGCCGTCGCCCGGCCCCGGGCCCTCTTTGACCCCGGGGTTCGCGCCGACGCCGCGGGGCCGAGCTCTGGCGAGACGCGAGCTGGAGGCTCCGGGGGCCCGCCGTAGCCGACTCGAGACCGACGCCGGCCGCGGACCGGTCGCAGTCCACGAGCAGCGACTCCGCCGAGGCGGCGACGCCCGCGCCTCCCGGAGTCCGCTGCGGCCGCTGCAGTCTGCACGCCGGAGCAGCAGTAGTCATGGTTGCGTTTGAAGCACAGCATAGCATCTGACAGCCGGCACGGGGAGCGGTCGCGCGGGCGGCGCACGAGCGGTGCCCTAAGGCGATAGTAGTATCTTTTTACTTTAAGTACTTAAGATGTGCTTAACCGACAGCCCGTTAAAATACCTTTATTGACTGTCTAATTCGATTCAACGTCCGCACTAAATGACAGAAGTCATTAGGGTACCGTTGTTCGGGTGGAAGGTTAATCGACGACGACGGCGAACCGGACGGTCCGCAGTCGACCCGGCGAACGAATTCGTGATCTGTTCGGGCACCGATGGGTCTCCCGAGTTACCAAAGTAAACACTCACTAATTATGTTATCGTTTTACATCCGATAACGACATCGGTTCAAATTTATTGAGACAGTAGAAAAGTAAGCGAGTAAATTATCAAGAACGAATCGGTCGTTTCAAAAATTACACGCCACCTAATGTTCTCCAGTCAGATGACACGACCCGGCGACGCACTACAGCTATTGCGGAACGTCGCCTGCGCCTCTCGCTTTTTGAACGGGATCGTATTTTACGTAAAAATATGTGGAACGGGCGGCAGTATCGGGGAGGGGAAGGGAGGGGGTCGGGGGCGGCGGCTGGCGGCGAATAATGAGGGAAATATTTAGCGGAAGGCCTGCGCCCTTCGTGCCATTATGTCCGGCTCGAGTCATTCCGAGCGGATTAGTCACGGGACGGCGGAGCCAGGTCGGGAGACGGCCCCGACACTGCCGGCCCGGACCCTGACGGCGCGCAGCCTCCTGGCGGTCCCGAGTGCCCCGTCGTTTAGCAGCTCCCGCGTTCGGCTCCGTCAGAGAGGTCGCGGTGGCTGAGACCGTCGCTGTCGTGTCGACGCTCGGTGACGAGATGTCGTTACTGTAGAATGCGAATATTTTTGGACTTCAGTACAGCTTTTCCGTTATCGACACTTAGTTCGAGCGATAAACAATTTGATTACAAACTAAAGCACTCCACCGACTCGCTCTTCATTTCGAGACGTCTCGTACTCGTGTTCGTTGGCAGCACTCGCTAAAGTAAACTCGTAAACGAGTGCTTTCGAATTGTCATCTGTACTGCCGGTTCGGAGAGCCGTTCCTACCGAGAGGAACCCGGCCCGTCTCTCGCGAGACTCGGAGAACTTGCGACGATCGGAAAAGTCGGGCCGTTCCGGGGTACGCCGCTGGTGGAGCCGGCGGCCATGAGAATAATTAAAAAATATCTTAATTTCGTTCGTGTTGTCGTCGTTACCGACATTGTTCGATTACGATTTGACAGCGAGCGATCTCCCGAACGCACCACGCGTTACAAACGTTCGTGCCTCGTTCCGAAGCCGAAACCGAGCCGCAGGTTCGTGTTCGGGTCGCGCCGTCCGTATCGCGCTCAGGTCGGAGGGCGCTTCATCGCGCGCACGGCGCGGGAGGGCTGCGGCCCCGAGCCGCCCTCCGATCGTCGGTCACGCTCCGGCGGCGCGCGGGCGTTGTGCGGGCGTCGCCATCCACACGAACGCCGCTGTCACCGCGTACGGGATATGTTACCGTTCCATTATAATTAAACAACAGATTGTATTTAAAAAGGACCTGCAAGTACATATATAAGTTCTTATTAATAGTCGTATACCACTGCGACGCGATGCGAGCCTCCCGCAGTCGGCCGGGTCGACCTGGGGCCGCTAGTGTAAACGATATGGTTTATTTGGCCGTCGGCAGGCCGTCCGTCCGATGCGTGCCGCTGGATTCGGTCGGTTCTACCGAGCGTCGCTGCGAAGTTCCCCGCCGCCGGCAGCTCGTCTGCTTCTCTGCACTTCAAGACCATCAATCGACGCGCACGGCGCCTCGTTCTGGGCTCGATCGGGACTCCAACACGGGTCCCGCCGTAGCAGCCTACCCCCCGGCCCCGGCCCCGGCCCCGGGCCCGCCGGCACCGGCACTGATCCGGATCGTCCCACGTGCGCTCGCCGGAAGCGGGCATGCGGGCCGCTCGTTGCCGGGACGCAGGGCCCCCGACCCCCACCTCGGCCCCCTCCCCGGCCGCCACTTTCCGCGAACTCGTTACCGTATTGCGTTTTCCCCGTAAATGTATTAGCGCTAACGACCCGCTCGAAACACAATGGCTCGGTCGTGCTTTTCGTAAAATAATTCTTATAATCGAGCTACATTTCTTCGTTCCCTTGCGGTGCGCGGTCGGGCCCACCGGCGCTGTTATCGTTCACTTATTCCTCGCTGAGTCACGGAGCTCTCTCTGTGAGAATAATGTCAATAATGACTTCGAACTACGTACAAAAAACAATAATTTCTCGTACCGTTTTATTGCACGCTCGTTAACGCGGCGAACAAACTATTTCCGCAGTTGGAGCGCGGCGCTCGGAGCCCGCAGCGGCCGCTACCTACATACATAGTACGGTGCGCCGGTACCTTGTCCGTGTGTTACACCTATTGTTATACCTATTGTTGACCGAGTTACTAGTGACGTATGCCGTAGGGTGTGTAAGTCGTTTTCTTTAAATAAATCTGGTAAAATATGACGATACTCGTTAAGAATGTTGGAAATTCAACCCACCGGAGCTTTTTATCAAAAATGCTACCTTATCTCTCTGAGACACGGCAGTAGAACCCGCGGCGGCACCTCCCTCTTCTGTAGGTCTTCGGAACGAGTGACGTATGTCTACTGTTGGGGCGGGGTACTGTACTCATTACACTCGTAACTAAAGACAAATGGTCACATTCATTCGGCAAGTTATCTATTATTATCTTTATCATATTCAAATAGTAGATATTCTTTATTCAAGTGTACTGTTTTTAGCACTTTTGATTTATCGGATGATTTTAGATAGAAGCTTACCGTTCATTCGGAGGTTCGATCCTAGCGAGAAAAACTATGTCTGCGAAAAATAATTATAATGCAATTGATTGAAAAATACAATTGCATCGATCGATCGCGTGTCCGTCGCAGTCGCAGCAGCTGACCGCTGTAAAGTTTGCTGCGAGCTATCACAGCTGTATGCAGCGACGTCGGTTAAAGATACTTAGCGATGTCATTTAAAGGCAAATCTAAATATTCTTGATGAACATGCTACGAAAATGTATACCGAAATCGTTAAATGACAAACTATAATAGATAGGTACGTAAGTTGCCCGAAGCTACATAAACTGTGTTTAAAAGCTATATCATACTTCCTATCCTATCCTACTGATATTATAAACGCGAAAGTTTGTGAGCATGGATGTATGTTTGTTACTCCTTCGCGGCGAAAGCGCGAGCTGCCACTCACCGGGGCGGCGCCGCACGCGTTAGCGAGCTTCAGAATTAGAATTGGAATCTATTAACATTTGAATCATCAGTCCTTCCGTCAGTCGCCGGGGCCGAGACCGCATGTTCGCCCGTTCCCATGCCGATGCACGGAGCCGGTTCCTGCCGATCGTCCGGGTTTTGTTGTCGTCGATTCGTAATTTGTTTGACAGCCTGTCAGCGTAAATCACTACACTCGTTTGCGGGTAATCCTGCGTAATCCCCGGGACGAAACAAAGGCCGGGGGGCGTCGGGGGCTGCCGGGGAGTGTCGGGGGGCGGCCGGGGCGCGCGCTCGCCGCGGGGCGTCGCGCGACATTTTTTTCCGAAGCGGTTCTCGGTAGTGAGAAAAACAGCACGGGCGCAGATTTACGGCGTCCTTACGACTAACGCGGCAGTGTCGATGCGCTCCCGAGGGACGGCTCGTTACCGGGCGGCGCGGGCGGTCGCGGGTTCGGTGCCGGCGTCACGGTGGATCTTTTCGTTCGCGACCGGGTAAATGTTTATATTAAGGAGTCTCCCCGTATTCGAAGCCTAGGTCGAGCGACCGCGCCGGGCCGGACGGTCGGGGATCGACCCCCGGTGGAGGCCGAGTCTTTCGATCTGATACTGTCAGTCGACACTAGCGGCGTCCGTGCCGTGCGGTCGGGGCGACGGCCGCTCGCCGGCTCCAGACGGACACATTCACCGCCCGCGAGCCGAACGCGATCCGTCGCGACGCGTCCGACGTCCGGTACGGCACGGTACCACAGCACGGACGCGGCCGGCGGGAGGCTGCAGACGCGGTCGGCCGTTGCTTATATCGAGCTAAAGTAATAGCAGACCGTATCACGTTCCGGCCTCCTGCCCGTTTTTAATCGGGACCGGCTCTCCCCACCGAGCTCCTCCAGAGCTCGGTTCTGAATCGTCGGACGATGTTTTGATAATTGTCTTGTTTTAAATCCCTCAAAGTCCAAATATATGATGATAGGGACGAGGAAACAGATAATGAATGTAGAGTTGAATACACTTCGAGTAAACATTAGGGGGGCAGAGGTTGATCGAGTGTTCGTTCTTTCTAATTATTTAATTATTGAATCAGCGTTTATGGTCCATGTTTACTTCAGAGGTCTTTACGTCTCATTCAAAGGGTGCAGAACGCGTGTGCAAGATTTTGTTTTAACATTCTACCTCGAACACACGTAACCCCCTTTTTGAATGACGCAAATATCTTAAATATGAAATCACGTATTCCTCTTCACTTTGCTACTTTGTTATTTGGGGTCATTAAATGTAAAAAAACCAGATTACTTATATGACAAGCTAACCTGGCTTTCGTCTAGGTATTACACCAGAGCCTCACTTTATCGCTTGGCATGTTCACGTCACAGGTCAGCAGCTTTTAGGGGGAATTTCAGATACCTGGCTACTAAATGCTGGAATAATATCCCACTCCCTCATAGAAGTCTAAAATCAGTTGCCAGCTTTAAATATAACTTTAAAAAAATTCTAATTTCTAACCAAAAAGCTACGTAGTTTCAGGATCTGAATCTCGTAATACTCTTACTTTTACTTAAATTTTAATGGTTCTTACTAACTAAATTTCTAATAATTACTAAAGGTTATATATTACTATAAATTTTAGTTACATATTTCTGCAAACTAAGTTAACTTTATTCTTTCATTTTAACACCAATTTAATTTTACTCTAATATAATAAACTATGATGTAATTATTTTCATTTTATTGCAATGGAACTGTAAAGGTCGCGAGCTCGTGCTCCCCCGTTACTCCCCGGTTCGGGCAGAATACCAGCGCTCAGGGAGACCTGCAGCATTTATGCTGAGTTTGAACCCTTTTACTACTGCGATACGTGGATGCAGAGTGCGGATAGTCTTAACTCTTTTTTTTTTACCTTTTATTATTTGATGTACCTAACTGCTTTTTTTTTTATTTAACTGTATTTTTTATTGTATTCTCGTATTGTAGTAGTAAATAAAGCATTCATTCATTCATTCATTCATTCATGTTACTCGGGTTCCCCGGCTGTTTTTTTTCAGAATTTTGTAGTAATGCGGTCTGACGATCTCCTCGCGCGGGGCCGCACCGGCGCAGCCGCGACTCTCTCGGCTCCTCCGCGACGGGTCCACCCCACGAGCTCCCCTCGCGTGGCGGTCGGGGCCCGCTCTAGACGTGCGACTCCCGGCCCGTCTCCGTGACGCGTACTGGCGGCCCGTGTATGTCGGATCCGTTGTCCCCGACCGTTCGTTACTTCGGGTCTGCCGGCTGTTGTACAAAGTCGTCCCTCGGGCCGCGGGTACTCCGGCACCGCAGAGGACCCGTCGAGCTCTCCACTTTTGCCAACTAAATAACATACAAAATAAAATAAATAAAAATGAAACTACGTAAAAACATAGGTATGTCTGGTGGCCAGCTTCGACAGGTGGAATCGCGAGCAGTTTGTAAGTTGACTTGATATGCATTACCGCGGTTTGAATGATCGGATGTCATAATATTTCATCATGCGGACATGTGTGTCTGTGTAACTCAGTGCATGTACGTCAATGGCTGCAGCGCCAGAGAGGGCTCGCGCCGACTTCATTTCGATCACATAGCATTATAACAATTCGTTAGATAACTTGGGAGGTACCTCTCTCTTGAGGTAAAATCACCGTTCTGTATAATATTCACGAAACTTAATTTCAAATCAAATCAAAAACCTTTTATTAACAACAGTCACACTACCCTACGTGAACATTTACACTTACAAAATAAACAATATGAAATAAAAAATTCTACCTGTTGCGATGAAATTAAAAATCTTTTTGGGAAAAACTTCTTTTACTATATCTTCAATCACAGACAAAAGACAAGAGAAACGTTACAGACAATTAGCAGCAGGGTTAGACAGGTACAGACAATTAACTTTATAACTAGTGCGTTTTCACAAGCTATTTTTATAGTAAACGCTACCTATGCAGAGAAATGTGACGTTGCAAAAAGGAACAGCACTCAGTATACGTTGAGGTGGCCCCCAACACTGGTTTTCAGTGGCGACCATACCCTAAAACTAAACTAATCCGCCACCAACGCCAGCGACAGCTTAAACAATGAAATGTAACTTTGTACATCCCATTGTCCACCTATTTACATCATATATTATATTATAGTAAATAATAAAATTAAAAAATAAAAATTATATGAAGTATGTACTATAGTTATTCATTCATCTTTTAATCAGAAAATAAGCGACTCTTTTGACATAATTATTATTTGACATAATTTCATATTTAGGTTCTCGTATTGCTATGAACGTGAAGGTGAAGGTCGCGTCACGATAGAATCATCATCATCATCCTCCTGCCCTTATGCAACTACAAGTGGGGTCGGCGCGACATGTTATAATCATGTTGTCACATAATTTGGCTTATGTATTTTACGACCGGCCATGACCGACGTCAACTCACCGTAGTCGCCTTTTACGACTAGTCGGTAAGAAAGCCGTGTGGTATTCGACTGAGTAAAATAGACCACCCTGTCTATTTTACTATTCGGATACCACATGGCTTACGTCGCGATAAAGTCGACCTACTTCAATACCAGGTTGGACGTTTCAGAATTGAAGGAAATAAAATTTATGAATGTACTATTTATCTATATAATAATTTTGCCATATTTGTTCGTATTCTTCGTTCGTTGCCAATACAATACGTTTAGATAATTGTCAAATTATTCCGTGTTAGTAGTTGGCGATACAATAAAAACAAACTGAATGTTGTATTTTATTTACTATGAACGTCCTGCGACAGACTCGTTGGGCTAAGTTCACCACAAATATACCGACTGCACGGCCTCCTGCGCGCCGCGAGCCGCGAGCGACACAGTTGTAAAACCCAGGCTCCAGCATCTGGAACTTAATATTTAATTCACTTATTCATACTAGTCCACCCCGCGACCTCGTGCGCGGCAAATTAGGTGTTCGAATGAGTTATGCGTTGTTGTTTCCGATTGCCGAAGGCAAAACGGAAATATCGTTATCTCATGTGTTGGCCCCGTTCGTGGGCTTCGGTCGCGACGAGCGGCTCCATGTCGCTGCGGAAACTGTACACGGAGTGCACGCGGGGCGAGGGGCCTGGTGATGGGGGCACGGTGGCGATGGTGGTGGGGCCCCAGGCGGCGGCGGGCGCTCTGGCAGAACGGGGCGCCGCCGCGGGGCCGACAGGGTGGCACGGGGCCGAAGGACTCATTGACAGTCGCCGCGGGTCCCGTCGCCGCCCGCTCGGCGGAGGCGGCCCCGGCCCCGTCGGACGTGCGCTCTCAGGTACGATGGCTGCATTTTCTCACGCACTATTGAGAAATGCGCTCGTATAGATACAGCATCGGCCGCGCGGGCTCCGGCCGAGCGCGGTGCGCGGCGCGGGCGAGTAGGGGGCGCGGGCGGGGCGCGGGGGGCGCGCGCAGGGGGCGGGGCGAGCCGCCTGCGCACGCGCGGCCAGTACTCTCGCGAGCGCCGCGTTCTTCGCACGCGTCGGTCCGTCATGCTGCACGACGCGTGGCCCGCTCACCACCATCGTCCCGAGACCTTCGAGTTGGACGCGTTCATCGCCGAAGTCAACAACAACTGTCTCAAAGGTGAACCGGCGTTCCTCGCGGCCGCGGCCTGGTCGGAGGAGGTTCGTCCCGGTCGCGATCGCGGGCGGCCGACCCCCGGCCTCCGGCGGGGTCGGGGGTCGGCCGGCCGCCGCGGCGCCGACGTCGCTGACGCCGTCCGTGTGTGCGCAGGCGCAGAGGGCGCGGCGGACGCGGAGAGCCCCCCGCCGTTCGGCTACGCCCCCGGCGCGCTGTCGCCGGCCCACTCGCGCAGCTACCAGGAGCTGCGGCCGGCGCCGGCGCACGCGCACGCGCACGCGCCAGTCGCGCGCGACATGCAGACGTACGCGCACCTCGAGGACGCGCTGTTCAAGCCCGCGGGCTCCACCGACGGCGCCTACCTGCGGCGCAGCGCCGAGCGCAGCCCGTCCCCGGAGCGCCGCGACGACTACCGCGCGCTGCACTACGACGCGTACGCGGCGCCGCCCTACGCGCAGGACCACCACCACCACGTCGACAGGTGAGCGCCGCCCGCCGCCGCCGGCCGAGCGCCCCGAGCGCCCCGAGCGCCGCCGGGAGACAAATATTTGTCAGGTAGTTAGCGGCGGGACGATAACCGCGACGGTGCAGTTAGCGTTAATGTGTAGGGAAACAGAATTAGTGTAATTACCGGCCGGAGTAAACAACGCGGCCCTTAATGAAGTCGGAGTGAGTCCGAACGAGCTCGCGACGAGAGTTCGCTCGGCGAAAGCAGCAGTTACGCAAATACGGATCCGATCGCATCGCTCCGTCGCGATCGGGTCATCTCCGAGAGCCCGAAGCTCGGAACTGACCGACTGAAACTAACAAGTAGAACGAGTACGACGGCGATCAAAATCAATTTGAATACACAACACATTCGTACGACATAAGCCCCCTGAGAATCTTTAAATTGTGCGAAAACCGTATTCAGCGTACGACACTCGTGTAGTCCAAAAAGATTTATTTCTGTCGAAGCGATGTCGGCAATCCTCTAGCTTTGGTACTGGTAGGTGCTGCCAGGTGTACCTCGTGCTGCGTGCGGCCGGACCCGCGTAGGGGCCCGGGGGCCAGGGGGCCAGGGGGCCGCCGCTCGCACTGACTAAATCGACTGTAACGGCTTCCGTTGCGAGTCCAGTTTCTGGAAAGACATCCGACCATCTTCCCGAGTCCCCCGACACTGCAGCGGAGTAAATACTGTGGTACCTCGGCATAAATTCAAATTCAAAATATTCTTTCTACAAATTAACTCGTATACGAGTGCTTTTGAATCGTCAACTCTACTGCTGGTTCGGAAAGCTGTTCCCACCGAGAAGAGCCAGCAGGAAACTCGGCGGTTGCTCTTTTCAGATTAATACTTATATCGAGTTACATTAAGACATTAGCATCCCGTACAGGGTCGGACGGTAGCTACATCCACGTATTCTTACCATCTAAATAGTCATCAACAGTATTTTTTCACATTGTGTAGGTACGAACGGAACGTCCTTTAAGCAGTATATTTAAATTGGTTGCGGAATTCGATTATAAAATATTATACCCGAACACACAAACGGCTTTCGTACGTTGCGAGGCGCAAAGCGGGGGCCGCAGCCTCCGCCGCCTCGCGTCAGTTCCCACTTCTATTATATACATCACCTGTTGTACGATAACTTTTTATGTGCAAAAATGACGATGAAAGACGACTTTATTTCTTTCCGTAACCTCAACCTCGCTCGAATGTCAATCTACTCGTGTCTCAAAACAATTTCCTCCAGTGAAGTCAATTGCAACGCCATCAACCCCCCATCCAAGACGTCTCCGGCAGTCGCCGCAGGTCGCTCGTACCTTCTCCCGCACGACGCTTCGGGTTGAGGTTCCTCCTTATAGTTTCACGCTTTAATTTTATACACATCATTTTCTTCTTGTGACCCTTGGTTATACAGATAAATATGGTAACGTTTTGTAAACGCACATAAAGTAGAGGACGCGAACCTAATTTATCGGAAATGCTTCGAAAGCGACGGAAACAAGCGCACAGTATCCCTCGTATCTCAGATCCTGCTCGCATCTCACAGCGAAATACAGCTCGTTCGGTCGCTCGTATCTCAGGTACGCCGCAGTTCACCGAGCGCGCGCCGCGCTGTGCGGGGTCGGTCGAGATGATGTTAAGTCACGAGTTCTATTTCATTTTATTGACGGCCGATTTGGGGACGATATTGATATCGAGCAGCCTCCCCTACAGGGGGGCCGAAGACGAGGTGTCGGGTGTCGTGGGAGAGCGGGCCCACACTCCGGCGCGCGAACTAACAATATGGAGATAGTACGCGGCAATTGAAAGGCTAAAACGCGTCTTAGGATCGATACATATTCTGGCAGTCTACCGGAAGGCACCGCGCGCGCCTAAATTTATGAGGCTTAATTTAGAAAATTATCGATTAAATGTACTCTCCCGTACGAACCGATACCGTTATCTGTTTAAAAAAATTTAAACAAAATTCGGTAGAACAAACCTGTTTTAAAGATTGTGCTTTTCGCTACAGGTACGAGTAATAATTAATAGTTATTTGAGTTAACCGCAGAATTGATAGTCGTTAAATAACATCGTGCGCTCGTTCACTATATTCGGTCGGCCCGAGATAGTTTCCTTCATTCGAACGTCTGGCGCTCGGCTGAAGAGAAACAAACAGAGGTGAAACAGACAGAGGGGTCATCGATACGCTGAATATCGCGCGCGTCCGCCGATACATTCCCAGCCCGCGGCCCGCGCCGGCCGAGCCGCGGCGGTCCGTCGGCGGCCGCTCGCAGCCCGCAGGCCGACCGCGCGCGCCTGCAGCCGGCCGCTGCTCGGCCGGACGTGCCGCGCCCGCACACCTCGCCAACGGTACTTTTCACCGGCCGCAAACAAAATTTGCAAAATACCATACGGTCTCGGTACATGTCTTTCAGCAGAGCGGTACATCTAGTCTCGCCGCGCGTTGCGACGGTGTGGTGTTATTCGACTTAACACTGTGCGAGAGAAATTCCTACCGTATTGTGTAGGTAGCGTGCGGGACGGGGCCGGGCGTCGCTCGCCGTCGCGGCCGTCGCGGCCGTCGCGGCCGTCGTCGCGCAGAGCTCGCCCCGCGGCGGGCCGTGTGTGCGCGCGGGGCCGGGCCCGAGCAAACAGCCGTCAGATCTACAAACACAAAAAACAATTTTCGGTCAAACGGACAAATAGCCTTTTGTTAAATGATTTACAATATCGTCGGACCGCGTGCAAACAGCGCGCGCGCTGCACGTGCGCTGTTTACAGTTTGTGCTCGAGAGATCGTTCGCGGCTCGCGTCGTCGGCGACACGTAAGGATGGGAATCCGCACGTCGTTCGTGTCTTTGTTTTGAAAAAATATTCATTTAATTTATTTTTATCATATTTATTCCAAAAACTTAGAATTTAGCTTATAAATCAGTTTAAATTAAAACGTTATTTAATTGTTCTCATGCAGCAGTCCGGACACTACAGCTACACCTGTCCCCGGCCAGCTTCGAATCGCCTTTTAAAGTTATCCGTCCTCTGTCGAAAATTACTTTACCGGCTACCCTCCTTCGAGCCGAGAACGGAGGAGGAATAGACCGGGTCCGAACTGACATAGACAATGTTTTCAACGAGCTTACATTAGATTATAATAAAACTAGCGGCCTGCCCCTGCTTCGCACGGGTATAAAATATATATCCCATGTCAGTCAGTGTAAAAAGAATGATTAAAATCGATCCAGTAGTTTTGATTTATTCATTACTGCCCGTGGCCCGCACGCGTTACATTTGGAGAAAAATAATTTACTTTCCCTATACCAAGAAGATTTCCTGCTATCTTTGGAATATCTGAATTCATATAGTACATTTTTACTTATTTTATTTTACATTTTCCCTAAGTATTTTAAACAAACTCTTGAAAGAGTGACATTGCTGCTAAAGTCGAATGTATGTATTTAATTTTTACAATTAATTACAGAATGTCTTTATATACAACATTCACAGCTTTCTTGTCGTTAAACAAACTCTTGAAAGAACGATATAGCTGCTGGATTCGAAGTGCTATAGGGCCAAGCGCGGCGTCCTCACGGCATTTTAAATCTGTAATATCTCCGAAAATGTTTACTTAAATTACATGCTGTAAACGGATCTATATTAAATCAACAATTTATTTAAGGTACTTAATTGGATAAGGATTAATGCTGTATTGTATAAAAATTGCTTCAAAAATAAGGTATTATTTTTCGTAAAAAGTAAATGACGAAAAATGCTATAGGGGGTTATTCATAAGAGATAGACATATACCATCGCGGACTTTTCTGTAGACCTTTTCAAGGTGTACAAATACTTAGTACATTATTTTGATAAATCTCGTAGAGTTTAGCCTGCGTTTGCAATGTAAGAGGAAAAAAATGTAATTATTTACAGAAACCTCAAAAATTACAGTTTTTCTCTACTCCGTATTGAATGTTATTATACGTACAAACCTTCCTCTGGAATCACTCTATCTATTAAAAAAAACCGCATCAAATTTAACACAGATTATTTTATAACCTAGCAAGGGGTACAGCGCATCACCCACTTGATTGAATTTACTTGTACAATCATACTTATAACACCGAAATGTTTTGTAACCAATTTTTGTTTCTCTGAATAAACTTTATTATTATTATTATTATAAAATCGGTTGCGTAGTTTTAAAGTTTTATGCGTACATAGGAATATAGGGACTTTGCTTTATAATATGTAGTGATATTTCCCCAAAGAATAATGCGGAAAAGCTCTGACTTCCTGACGGTGTCAATGTAATGATTCTTCTTTATTAAATTCATTTGTTCGTAAATCAAAGCACTTGTCGAAATACATAGAATATTTACAATAATTAATGTCGATATATTATAATTCAATATAATTTCGATGTTTATGTACTACTAGCTTTCAGCCGCTACTTCGTTCGCGTGGACTGTAGTTCTGAAACTAACAGTAGCTTCTGTCACTCTCCAACCCTGCAAATATCTCCATCACAAAAATGAGATCGATCCGGAGAGACTCGGATCTGAGAGATCTGTTAAAGGAGATTGCCAAAATTGATCCTGTTACAAATACCTCATATACATTAAAAAATTCTTAATCTGTTAATAAATGACACAAACACAACACTATAAGCATTATAAACTTTTAACGGAACCGTGCTAGACAACTTATTTCAAAATAACATTTATACGTAACGTTTCAAATGCCAATTGTTACTTTTTACTTACCTATTAATACAGCACTGGATTCTAACGTTTTTAGCATAAATAAGAAAAAAAAATACTTTTTAAAATTATGTTTTTGTGAACATAATATTTTAAAATAGATATATGAATATTATTATTATATAATTATTATTATTAGGTGTTAGCATATATTTGAAAATGATGTTTCGAAATAAAATATATTTTTCATGGGCTGTATACTGACACTGTTAATCTCTATGGGATGAAATAAAAAATATCTCCATACATGTCAATTATTAGTCATTCATTTCGTGCTTGCCATAGACTACTAACTAAGACGTGAATGTGTTTTCTCGAAACGTCTGTTTTTCTGACGACAAAAAAAACAACTTTTAATTCAATGATTATAGCTTATTTTATACTAGCTTTTACCCGCAACTTCGTTCGCGGGGACTGTAGTCTTGGAATTACCAGTAGCTTCTGTCACTCTCCAACTGCAAATATCTCTATAGAATAATCAGTATAGTCAGAGAGATTTATAGTTTAATCAAGAGCATACTTTTATTATTTTAGTAAATAATCCTTACATGAAATAAATATTATAAGGAGACTTCCTAGATTGGGCTTATCTGTTACAATAAACTCCATATATGTACATCAAAATTGTTTTAATTTTTTTCAGGTATTAAATATCATTATAAATATTATAAACTAATAACGCGCAAGAAAACTTTAATAATAACATTTATATGTAACGTATGAATTGACGATCTGTTTTTTTTAATTACCTATATAGGTTCAGCGCTGGATTCCAAGTTTTTAGTATAAATACGAAAAAAATATATTATTACAGCATTTTCAAATTATGTTTTTGTGAACATAATGTTTTAAAATAATTATCTGAAAATATATTAACGTCTCGTTATTAACTGTAATGACTTTTCAAATATTAAAAATGGTGTTTAAAGTAAAAAATACATGTCAATTATTTACTTGTTGCCATAGACTACTGTTCTAAACACTTATTCCGTTTAGACGTAAACCGAAAAACTTGGAATCTAAACACTTTTGTAAATTCAGATTTGACTTGATTTTGACATATCGTGAATAAAAAAATCCTTAGTTTTATTACAGATGGCGTTTTGAATGTCATCCTATTTAATTCCTGTTGAATTAAAAGAATTTCTATAGCCTATATGTTACCACAGTGCATAAGGAATAATGTGCCAAATTTCATCGATACTGGTTCAGGGGATACAGACAGGGACATACAGACAGACAGACAGACAGACATACTGAGACAGACTTTTGCATTTTGTAATATTAGTAAGGATAACGATAGATTAACTATTTAGAACCACTCTATATTATGAAACACCAATATCCCCGCAGCAATCTGTCTGCTTACAATAAACTTAACAGCTAAATAACGGTCTTCACTCAATAGAAAGAATCTATACTAATATATAAAGCTGAAGAGTTTGTTTTGTTTGAACGCGCTAATCTCAGGAACTACTGTGCCGAATTGAAATGAAATTCTTTGAGTGTAAGATGGTCCATTTATCAAGGAAAGCTATAGCCTATATAATATCACGCTAAAAATTGTTCCCCTCTAGCAGTTCAAAATAAAAATATAAAAGTCTGCGACAGCATATGTATTTCTAATTTTTAAAGTTTTACCCACTTTTACCATTTTAAGGTAATCAAAATACTATATTAGGTACGGTTTTAATCTTTGGTTGGCAATTGCCCACGCGGGCAATTGCCAACGGCAATAACGAAATGAATGCCTTTAAGGAATAAAAAGTTTCAAACATGCACCCTTCATTAACAATGATATAACTTGGTTTTACGAAATCCTTACTCTTAAATCTTACCCGTAAGTGTGACTCACCGTTCAGTTTAGCCCGTGCATTATAATGCTATCGATAAGTGTATGTTACCCTATTGTTATGCCTAAAGAACTCAATTAAAAAATGGGAATTTCTTAAAAAAAATCAGCTTCAGACCCGCCTTCAGATTATTTCTCATAAAAAGATTTTTGTGCTTCTCTTGGTAATATATGTAATTCAGTAAGTTAGATCGCTTCAGGAACGGCGAAAAATGGAAAAAATGAAAGTGAAAAAATGTAAAACCAGTATTTGCTGACCGATTGAAATACAAAATACCCTATATGTTGAATGAGGTTTTCTCCTACATATTAGTGAAAAAAGCGTCTAAGTCGGGTCAGCAGTTTCTGAGATTAGCGGGAACAAATGCACAATGGCTAAAAAGCTGGAATAAAAATGTGAAATTCTTCAAAAAAGTCGGCTTCAGACCGGCCTAGGTCTCATAAAAATATTTGTGCTTCTCTTAGATATGGTAATATATGCAGTCCAGTAAGTAAAATCGCTTCAGGAACGGCAAAAACGGAAAAAATGCAAGTACCAGTATCATAGCATATGACCTTTCAACTTAAAATTGACATATCTTTTTTATTTGTTGACCGATTGTAATAAAACATACCCTATTTGTTGAGTGAGGCTTTCTACTGCATATTAGTGAAAACTGCGTCCAAATCAGATCAGCGGTTTCTGAGATTAGCGGGAACAAACGAACAGGCATACAGACAAACAGACAAAATTTTTAAAAACTATTGTTTCATGTTTAGAAGCCTGTTTTGAGACGACAACACTAAGTTTTTCTAAAAAATATCAAATGTACAGATTTGGCAGCTCTACGATTTTATTGTATGTATATTGATTGATGATGATATTGATGATGATTGATGATGATGGTATATTTAAAAAATATATAAGTATAATATAAAAGACGACGATATTTCTCCTTTATACTTATTCAATAAATAAAAAGCAGTTTTCCCAAAGTCAACCCATTTACTCTTTTTCAAAAACCCAATGACACAAATAAAATATGACAGCCACAATGCTTTTTCATAATAATGACCAACTCTATGAAGGAAGTTGTATTAAAAACATTTTGTAACAGTCGACCATCTTGACAACATTTGCGACCCCGCAAATCTCATAAGCTGACTTCTGGGAATGAATCTACCACCGATTCGGAATGCTGATTGTACTGAGAAGAATCGGCAAGAAACTCAATACTTGCTCTTTTAATCTGTAAAAGAACACCGCACATGCCATGCCATGACAGGACTACGCTCACGCTTTATGCTCAACTCTTTAAGCTCACGCTTTATGCCCAACTCTTTAAGCTCAACTCCTTAAGCTTTTTGCACTGTAAGCATTTCACACCTTAAGCTCACCCTCAATCACTGTCATGGCATAACACAGCTCAATTACTGGCAACCAACTCAGCAGATACACACGTAAGCAGACTCGCAAATAACGCTCAAAGAACAATCACCACTTCCAGGCAGAGCCTAGCTGACAGTCGTTGCAGATGTCCAAAGCTTAGGAAACAATCGTTACAACTGGAAAGATCCAGAGAACAATCGTCATTCTAGCGGACAATCCCATCGAACAAAAGTCACAGGCGCGTCTAAGGCTTCACATCGTCATGTTGATCTTACAGAGTTAATAAACTAAATACCAATTACCATCATTAACCTCTCCAATAAAAACTCCATTTTTTATTCCATAGCATCACATATCGCAACTATCTCTCAAACTATACGAAATTCGCACTCTCCGCGTCGTCTCAAAATATTGATCGTCATTGGTCTTTTCTTAGAACTTAAAATTTCAGATATTCCTTTTGTCCACTCTATTTGTGACTTTAGGTTACATCCCCTTTTGAATATAATTAACAACGATATTGCTCCTTTATTCTTATTCAATACAAAGCTATTTTCCCAAATTCAACCCATTTACTCTTTCGCAACAATTCAATGACACATAATGACGGCCACAATATTTTTTCATATTATTGACCAACTCAATGAAGGAGTTCTTAAAAACATGTTGTAAAATTGTCATATCTTTATTATTCGCTGACCTATTGAAATAATACATACCCTATATGTTAAGTGAGGCTTTCTACTACATATAAGTGAAAACCCCGTCTAAATCGGATCAGCGGTTTTTGAGATTAGCGGGAACAAACGCAAAGAGGTTCTCAAACGCAAAGAGGAAGAGTTCTTAATCTCAACGATTTTATTATATGT
Source organism: Morpho achilles (assembly GCA_947086495.1). Lineage (NCBI taxonomy): Eukaryota > Metazoa > Arthropoda > Insecta > Lepidoptera > Nymphalidae > Morpho > Morpho achilles. Next base: position 20,072,992 of record CAMTZB010000011.1, on the reverse strand, counting down.
ATAGAAGAAGATAGAATAGAAGAATAGAATAGATAGAAGAAGAATAGAAGAAGATAGAATAGATAGAAGAAGATAGATAGAAGAAGATAGATAGATAGAAGAAGAAGATAGAAGATAGATAGATAGAATAGAAGAAGAAGAAGAAGATAGATAGAATAGAAGAAGAAGATTCCTCTTGAATCACTCTATCTATTAAAAAAACCGCATCAAAATCTGTTGCGTAGTTTTAAAGTTTTAAGCAGTCATAGGGATATAGGGACAAACAAAGAATGTGACTTTGTTTTATACTATGTAGTATGTGATAATCCCAATAGCATGATTCAGTATTCACGCCCGATGGCTTATTGTTAGCGTATTTCATGTATAACTTTGGTGTTTCTATACCGATTTCAATGATTCTTTTTTTATACAATGGTTAATACTATTCACTTTTTTATTTAGGGATGAATGAGAGTGATATAAACGTAGGAGTAGACAACTATAACCAGAAAGCGTCGAACTGCTAAGCTATCGGGAGTTCCACGTGTTATTGTGAGTCAAACATAAAAGATAAACATATGCTGTCGTGGGATATTTTTTACATAATTTTAAGGAGAACATTTCCGTCATACATGATTTCTGTGTAGCTTTAACCATCAAGGTTGCACACGCGACGGAAGCTTAAAAAATGGAGTAACTTCTCCCGTTTTCCCGACATTTCCCTTCACTGCTCTGCTCCTATTGATTGCAGCGTGATGAAAAGTATACTATAACCAGCCCAGGAGTATGAAAAAAAATTCTACCGAGTTTGGTTAAAATCCGTCGAGTAGTTTTTGTTTCTACAACGGTTATACAGACAGACAGACAGACAGACAGACAAAATTTTTACTGATTGCATTTTTGGCATCAGTATCGATCCCTAATCACCCCCTGATAGTTATTTTGGAAATATATTCCAGTTACAGAATTGACCTCTCTACAGATTTATTATAAGTATAGATGTTCATTACAATTCCTATCGTTTTAATACGTGTTATTATGGTATTTAGCTTGTACTCGTACATAACCTCAAACTATAATTCTTTTTTTTTATAGTTCCCCATAGAAATTAAATAATAATTAATAATTAATAATAAATAATAATTGTTAGTAAGATAACAAAAAAAATTCTATTCAACAACATAAAAATTATTATTATAACGTCTGCGCCCAAAGATTTTCTTAATTAAATAAACAAAGACTAGAGAACTAGGCAAGAAAACTAGAGTATGCTATAAATCTTTCTCAAAGGTATGTTATCCCGGTATATAAACATTCATTGTGTCAAATTTCATCTACATATTATATTGGTTCAGCTAATCATAGATAATACACTATATAGGATACAGCTAATTGGCCATGAATGTAAGACGACAGACTTCGGCATTTGTAATATTGTTAGTTTATTTATTTTAGTTAATAACCCGTATTACTTATAATTTGGTTTTTTGGTTTTTAATATTTTTATTAATTCAACTTTTAACATTGAGTCGTCCACATTTTCTCCATTGTCCCGAAGCCAATTAATTATTTCATGCTTTTTATTAGCCTGTGTTGGCATTTTGTCAATTTGACGGGAGTGGTAGGGCGCATTATCAATAAAAATTATTGATGGTTCTTCCAATGAAATGAGCATTTTTTTGAACCACTCTTCATACACATTTGCATTCATTTCTTCGTGGTAGTCATTTGATTTCTTCGATTTAAATGCCAACAGTGCGTCTTGTACAAATCCTTTTGCTGTACCTGCATGGCAAATGATTAGGCGCTCACCTTTTCCCATTGGTACTGAGGAAGTGGAATCAGCAGTATCATCAGTCCAGAAACGAGATAGTGTGTGGTTAGCGTTGAGCCATGTTTCATCCGTGAAAACAATATTTGCCCAATCTTGTATTTTCTTTGCCTCTCTTAAAAAATCACAACGTGCTATAGCTATATCTGTGCGTTCCATTAATAATTTTCTTTTATTTAGCTTTTTATATGAAAAGCCAATTGTGTTCAAAACTTTGACCAAAGAAGATTTTTCACCATGAAATAGACCACTTCTTTTCAAAGAAACAATAAGTTTTCTCAAAGTTGGAATTTCTTTTCTCAAGTAGTAATCATATACATGACGACGAATAGCGTCAGCGTCAAAGTCATCAACAGCTGTCACCTTATGAGCCCGGCGCTTTCTTTTTGGTGTAGATGGTTTGTTTTGCTCCAAGCCGCTCCTGCCGTAGGCATCAGTAGTGATTTTAGTCACAGTTGATAGACTGATCCCCAACGCGGCTGCAACACGGTTTCGGACTTGCGTGATAGGTATAAGAGGTCCGCCATTTTGATTTTCTTGCTCAAAATACTCATGAAGTTTTAACACTAACTGTCTCGATTGTGCTTTCAACACACGTCCTTTCGGCATTTTCACGATCAATTAATATAAGTTTCACAAAAGTTTTTCCGAGGAATAAAGCTACTTAACTCAAGGTGTAACAGATGCGAGAGAACACTCAGCGAACGTAAATGCGTGTGACTATCACGGGCGTTTCGTTGAGAGTGACAGATCACGTCAAAATGGCGGCCGAGCGGAAGGTCTGTTGATGTTGCCAGTTGATGTATAATATATTTTTTATGATTATAATAAATACACACGGATTAACATTTATTTTCAAAAAACTAAGGCAATATTAAATCAAAATGTTGATTTCTATATCTGTTATTAGTTTACGTAGGTTATCATTAATCGAATTACTTAGGTACGTAATTCGATTAATGATAGTAGGTACTATAATCGGAATGGTATCGCATACGAGAATCTTTAGGACATCACTAAATATGTAAATCGTCAATCTGTCAAAAGATGGTTAATATAATGGACAGTGTATATATTAATTATCCATTGTAATAGCTCAGTTAAATCTATTCATTATAGTGAAACGAATGAATATAAATACTCTCGAAAGGTAACTCGAAAACATGGACTGCAATTACTTTTGTAAATACAGATTTTGACACATCGTGAAAGAAAACTTCCATAGGTTTATTATAGATGGCGGTTTTGGATGTCATTCTATTTTATTTCTCCTGAAATTAATTCCTGTTGAATTAACAGAATTTCTAAAGCCTATATGTTAACCCCGTGTATATATAATATATTGGTTCGTTGATATTTTTTACGGAACGACGATATGAATATATGTATGTTTATAACACTTTATAATTAAATTGCTACATTTGCGATGATGGCATTGCGATAGTATAAAACTGCGTGCATATGCCATCCTCACAGTCAAAAATTATTAAAATAACATAAAATATTAATATTAAAAATTTAAAAAATAAGTAAAATAAAATATTATGAAATGAAAGTGCGCGAGGTGTGTGAGTGAGTGTGGAATTATGTGTGGTTGATGAAATAGGTTTCAGGTATTTGGCATTAAATCTTCTGTTTTATGATGGTTGAGTTGCTTTAACCAAGCAATAATATTATCTTTGGATGCACCTTTTATTAGGAGCTAGATGTTCAAATGTTTGTTTATCTTATTATATACAAAGGATGCTAAAAATGGATGTTGATGTTCAAAGAAGGATGTTCGATGCCTTATAGATGGAAAAACAATAACGATTATTACGATTGTACGATTATTAATCAAATCCAGCTGATGTGTGTGCCCCGAGTGGAACGGTCACATAGAATAACTGACACACAGTTAGTACTTTGGTAGTAGAGTATAGTATAGCAGTTGGGAAACGGTAGTGTTTACGGTACATAACTTTTAGTACAGATCTTTGTGCCCTTTCCAGGTGAATTAGATTCGTTTATTAGTTCATCGGACGTGAACACGGAACAGACGGTAAGGATTATACTAATGATGCGGTGGAACGACGGGCGCCGGAGTCCCGGAGCACCCGGGGCGGCCCGGGGCGAACTGTCGGAGGTGTCCCGGACGGCGAACTGACTCGGGCATCGTGCCGTGTCGTGTCGCATCGTGCCGTGTCGAGTCGCTTCGTGTCGTGTCGCGACCCTCTTTTTGCGTGTCCACAAACAAGCGCTGTTTGCCTGCGGTGTCGTTTATGGCGCGCTAAGTGGGTGAGGGGCGAGCACGCGGCCGGCGGGCGCCCGCTCGGCTTACTATTTCTATTTCTTTTACAAAACGTACCTTAAATCGAAATAAATATAATACGCGAGGTCGCAGTAAAAGACCTTTGTCATGATATCTTTCAGTAATTACGAACCCCGCTCGTGACGGTCTCGGCACGCGGCATCGTCCGACGCCCGCGCGACACCGCCGCGGCGGCCGATAAGTTCCGCCGTTTCTAGTCTGCGCCGCCGCGGACCCTCCTCCGTCGCAGCGGGAGGTACCTACCGAGGTGCGGTCGGCGTTTTCCTCGTTTTAATGAGTGCAGCGAGCGGCGGCCGACAGGAAAACTGAGTGCTGTTGCATAACGGCCGCGGACGGGGCCGGGGGCCGGGGTGGGGGCCGGGCGGGGGGCGCCGCGTCGCACGTCTCGAGGGCCCTCGGGATCGTTTCTGAATTTGTATTATTTGTTTTTTTTCGTGTCAAGTGACGACTCGAGTGTTCCGAAATGAGTTGTTTGCTCGGGACCGAGCAAACACGGCTGGTGGCTCGAGCCGGGGAACGCTTCCGGCTCGCGATGACGACTCCCCGGGGACCCGAGCGGCCGCGCCGGGGTCGGCACGGTCGGGGGAAATTGCACGTTTCGAACGACAGCGGGCGACTCCGCCCGTTGGCTCGCCTCGATGACGAAGCTACCTCGGACGACAACTTGCGACATGTCGTCCGGCCAGTACGCGTACGTCGCTACACGCACAGCACGCTCTGTACTTGAACTATCGATTACCGGTGGCGGCGACGACCTCGCCGACCAAAGTAACGTAAGTAGGGGAGCCCGACCGGAGATTTTCTGCGTTACCAGACCGCGTCAGAAAATTATATGGGGAGAAACGTTGTACCCTGTAATGTACCCCTACTTATATGAACCTTTAATGTAGGGGCCTGCGTTGAGGACAGACTGTCAGATTAGTAATAAAAAAAATCGTTCCTCGAAAAACTCGAGCGCGTCAGATTAAGGCAAGTTGAGTTAAGTACGTGCAGAATAGCTTAGATTTCAACAATCTGACGGTTTAAGCGTGGTATGAGGAAGTAGGCGAGTCACAAAGATGTAAAAAAAATACGTTATCTCGAAATACTCGAGCGTGATTAAACTTTTTTTTTATTTTGAAGGAAATCTTTTAAGGATTACGGAAAAAATATAATCTGACGATTATAAAGGGGTTATGTAGCTAGAACCATAAATAACGTGTGAGGCGTGCGGCCGCTGAGAACTGTGTACTGTATAGCTTTAAAAAAAATGTATAACTTTTTTGGAATATCGTGAAACCAGTTCGAAGATACGTTTTATTTTTAATACTGTAATATAAAATTAAAAAAATATATATAGATTTCATAACCATTTCTTCTTAGAAACAAGAGGACAACAAAATTGATCAAATTGAAACCAATTTCGATGACGATGGCAGAGGATTAAAATTCTTATTTTAATTTTTTCATTTATTTATTAATAAATAGTAAAAAAAGACAATTTTTTTTATTGTCAGATTAACGATATTCCTCCATATTATTGTCCGATTATCATTTTGGACGTTGAGGACATCACGTTGAACTACCGGTATAAATATCTGACGCGCTCGAGTATTTCTAGGTCACATTTTTTTTACATTTTTAAAACTCTGTCAGGACTTTTGACCGCGTCCAAATTGTCAGTCATTTAAATAGGACACATTTTTGAGTTTACTTAACATTCCCTCTAAATATCTGACACGCTCGAATAACTTTTTTTCCTTTTTTTTCTACCCCTTTTTACGCCTACCATTCACTAATTACTCGTCAGATTAATATAGCTCAGTTATCAGAAGGACATAGCGCGTATACATTATGAATATCTGATGCGCTCGAGTATTTCCATGTAACTGTTTTTTTTTATATTTTTGAAAATTTGTACATTTGATTAAGTCCTGAAAGGAAGAAAAGTTGAAGAAAAATTCTTTAACTTTTCTTCCTTTCAGGACTTAATCTTCACAATCCTATAGGTTCCCATGACGCTTTAGTCACTGCAAATTTAGCATCCCGGGCTCCCCTACTATAACGATAATTCGTAATTTTAAATTATTAGTAATTTTGACATGCTGGAGTTATCGTTGCTTTGGTAGGCGACGTGAGGTAATATCTAAATATTAGCGAAATCTGCCCCCACTTCGGTAATCGGGCAAAACAGCCTCCGACGTCGCGGTACTGGTGAGCTCCCGGGTCGCGCCGCTCGAGGTCACTCTCCGGGCACGGGAGCACGGCCCCCCCCGGGCCCCCTGGGCTCGGCCGAGCGAGCGCGCACGTGCCCGCCCGCACCGTGCGCCACCGGCGCCAACCTGCGGGCCGGCGGTGCGGGCGTCGGCTAAATACTTCTCCCTTGCGATTTCGAACGTTCCCAGTTTCCGGCCCGCACGCCTAGCACACCGTAACTGCGAACGATCTTATTATTAGACCTTATTGTTCCCGATACCACGCGGTCGACGAAACCATATCGAAGGGAATCGGTACTCGGTGAAACGTTCGTACTGCTAAGGAATCGAGTGCCTGTCGGCGAACGGGGACGCCCTTATCCCGGTCGTCGGAGGCGCATCGCCTGGCGCTATTCGCCTCGCAACCGAGATTTTCGGGATAGATGTCGATAACGTAAACTACAATTCGATCCGTTCGCACGCGAGGCCCGGACGTCCTCCGGCGCGGGGCCCGCTGCGAACAATGGCGCAACCCGAGAACCCGGACGTAATAAACCTTGCGGCCCCGATCGGCCGGTGTCGACGCTCGCCGAAGTGGGCCACGGCTCGCAGCGCGGCTAGCGGGCCCTTATCGCCGCCCGAACGATGCCGGCCCGCACTCGGCGACGTGCCGCGAACCGCCGCGCCGCTCGCACGGAAGGAAGTGTCGCGCGCCGATACGCAAATAATGGAATTTCTTCGCACCGACGATTCCCACCGAGGCGGTGCGTTCGAACCCGAAGGAGGTCCCGAGATAGGGGATATTTAATCTTACACGAGAATGAAGAATCCGTTACCGGATCTGTCAGTCGCTATTGAAACTTGTCGGTATTCGCATCGACTACGATGATTTCGGTGCCGGAGCCGAAGTTGTCGTCGTCGGCCCGTCCGTCAGTAGGGAGATCGCGGGTCCTCGACCTCCACGAAACGTTAACGGACGGTATCATCGACGAAACCGTATTCCATATCGGAAAAGTATTCAAAGTACCATATCGAGTGCCCGTTCGACTTCGTGCGTCCCGCCCGTGTCCCGCGGCCGTGAGTCACGCTCGGCTCGGTGCAGCTGCGCCGTGCATCACCCGGCGGCGCGCTTCCGCGTGTCTCGTGCCCGCATTAGGCCGCGGCCTCGGCCGGCGCTCGGCGCGTGCCGTCGATGAATACCCGGAAGCGCTCGGCCGCTCGCGGTACCTGCGCGCCCCGGCCGCGCTCCGGCCGCGCTCCGCCCGGCGCCGGCCGCCCGCCACCGAATGACCCCATTTACAAATCGACACCGTCATTAACCAGAGCGTACTTACATTCTTGTAACGTGTACCTCTCCGTCGCGCTCCCCGCGATGTCGACTGCATGTTTCCTTCCGTCCGTCCGGCGCCGGACCTTGTACTTTTTTTAAAAATAAATAAACTCACTCTTTTGCCGTAGCTTAACTTATTAATATCTCCTCAGCAGCACGTCCCTCTCCTCTACAGGAGACGCCCTCTCCCCTACAGGTAGGCTTCGGTACGCTTACGCTCGCTGTAGACAGAATGCTTTGGATTTGAGATCGGGTACTTAGTTTGTATTTCCAATTTTTTGTGATTGCCTACTATTATTTGTTTATCTAATTGTATATTAGTGGTCGTGTATAACTCTCCGTTCGTTAAGGTGTCGGCCGAACGCAGCCATCACTTCGGATATTATAATTTAAAGTACAATAAGTAGTGTTAGTAATTTTAAATCAAATAATATAATGTTCTATTTACGGCGTGTAAACATTCCGAGCGCGTCGTTAGCCATTACCGTATCGGCCAACAGCGCCGCTCTCGACCGTCGGAGGATAATGTATTGTTTTGTCATCTCTGAGTTTGAAATAATTGAAACAAAGTTAAATATAATGATGAGATGTCCCACTTAATTTTATTCTTTTAAGTCGTTTCAGTATATTTATCTATTGTAATCTATTTATATCCATCATACTTCGTCACCACTACTACAAACGGGCCTGTCGTGTGCTGCTATACGAGGATAGTTCAATTTATAATCAGTATTACGTATTACTAGGTATTACTAGGGTAGGTCAGAGTTTTCTCTGAAAAGTCTCGCGGCTCTTAACGAGGAACGTAATTTCGATGTTCTATCGAGGAAGCCCTATCCGGGAGTCGAATATGGAGTCTGTGACGCTCTGAACGATCAGGATGATACCTACAATGGAATGTTCCCAACTTCGCTCCGTCCCCAGCGGCGGCGGCGGCGGCGGCGGCGGCGGCGCGGTGTACGCGCGCTGCCCCTACCCGGCCGGCTCGCCGTACTTCGGCAGCGGGCCCGAGCTGGCGCCGGCGCAGATATGGAGCTGCACGTCCAGCGCGGGTGAGTGACGTCACAGCTCGCACGTCGCCGCGCCCCGTCACACTTCACAGAGGGCCGAACATATTATTTAATATTTATTTCAATTTTATTTTTATCGACACTTCATTGTGTAAATAATAACGTTATGTTATGTTACGTCGTAGGATGATATTTTTGTAAAGGTAAACGATAAGGTCGGGAGTCAAACGATCGTGACCGTGTCCGCAGGCGGCTCCCCCGGGTACGTGTCGGCGGGCGGCCTCGAGGAGTACGGCGAGGCCGAGGGCGAGGCGGGCGCGGCGGGCGGCGCGCTGCCGGCCTTCAGCGCGCGCTTCGGCGGGGCCTTCGCCGGCGGCGCTGCCCGCCCCGCGCTCTACGGGCCCTCCGCGCTGCCCGCCGCGCTGCCCGCCGCCGGCTACGCGCAGCCCGTGAGTGAGGCCCCCCAACCCCCTAGGGCAGCGCCGCGAGGGCGGGAAAAAAAGAGATCGCCGCTCGAGATTACTAGCGGCAACGAACGGTTAAGCCCTTCGGTCCCGTAGCGTCCGGTGAGGGTCTGTAAGGCGCCACGACTCGGGACCCGACGGACGCACCGCAGGCCGCGCCCCGGACCGGGGCTGCAGACGACGACCTCACGCTTTAGTTTTCCCGAACTGAGTAGTCGTCTCTAATGTTCCCGGCGGCAGTCGACGGAATCCACGTCCGGACTCCGCGCCGAGCCGGTCCGTCCGCTCCCGGGCGCGACCTCGGCCGGTACGGGGGACCGACGCACACTTATTTGAATTACCTATATTATTGGGCGTCAACCGATCCGCTCTCGTTCGTTCACAAGTGCAACCATGTAGCCATGAGCCGCCGTGACCCGCTGTCCGTTGCAGGAGGTGTGGGGCCTGGAGGGCGGGCGGCGCGCGCAGCTGCCGGCCTCGGCCAGCCTCTCGGCCAGTGAGTGGGCTCGCTTCTACTTTTACGCTTCTTCTCATCACTACATAGTATAAAACAGAGTCACATTCTTAGTCTGTCCATATATCCCTATGTATGCTTCAATCTTTAAAACTACGCAACAGATTTTGATGCGGTTTATTTTAAATAGATACAATGATTCAAGAGGAAGGTTTATATATATAATAACGTTCACTACCGAGTAGAGAAATACCGTAAATTTTTAGGTTTCTAATGTGATGTCGTAAATAATTACATTTTTTCCTCTTACATTGCAAACGCAGGCTAAACCCTACGAGATTTATCAAAATAATGTACTAAGTATTTGTACACCTTGAAAAGGTCTACAGAAAAGTCCGCGATGGTATATGTCTATCTCTTATGGATAACCCACAATAGCATTTTTTGTCATTTACTTTTTACGAAAAATAATGCCTTATGTTCGAAGCAATTTTTATACAAATAGCATTAATCCTTATGCAACTAAGTACCTAAAATACATTGGTGATTTAATATAGATCAATATGGCCGTTTACAGCATGTAATTTAAGTGAACATTTTCGGAGATATTACAGATTTAAATGCCGTGAGGACGCCGCGCTTCGCCTTATAGCACTTCCAATTTAGCAACTATATGTCGCTCTTTCAAGAGTTTGTTTAATGACAAGGAAGCTGTGAATGTTGTATATAAAGACATTCTGTAATTAAGTGTAAAAATAAAATTCATAGGGCAAAAAGTAAAAATAAATAAGTAAATATGTACTATATGAATTTAGATATTCCAAAGATAGCAGGAAATCTTCTTAGTATAGGGAGAGGGGAATTGTTTTTCTCCAAATTTAACGCGTGCGGGCCACGGGTAGTAATGAATCAAAACTACTGGATCGATTTTAATCATTTTTTTCACTGAGTGACATCGGCTATGTATTTTATAGCCAGGGCAGGCAGGGGCAGGCCGCTAGTATAATATAATGTCTTAATATATCTTAAAAACGACCCCGACCAGCGCGGGTTAGAATCGTGAGAACGGTGTTATTGCTATGGACGATTTTGGAAACGTGCTCTAATAATTATTTTTTTATATTTTAATCATTCAGTTGTAGGTTTATCGATGTGTTATCTCTGACGCGAGCGCTCGTGCTCGAAAGGACGCCACCCCCGAGCATACCGTCCCCAGGTTCGGCATCGGCCGCCTCGCCGGGAACCGCCGGCAGCCATCGGGCACGGAACTCGGAACGGAACCGGCCCGCGGAACGTGACGCGCCGGGCCCGTCCCCCCACACCCCGCCCCGCCCCGCGCCGCCCCGCGCCGCCCGCACCGATAAGCCGCGCCACTCGAACCTTCGTCAGTCCTCGGGGACGGATAGCGAGTCGATATATTTCACTTTAGTGGCCCATTAAACGGTTAATGGGTTTTCTTTGAAAGGTCGGCCGCGACGTTTTTTGCAACCGAAGTGTGAGGCCATAAAGCTGTCACTCCCTGACAGCGAGCGCGTCTCCTCCGCGCGGCCCGCGCCCCCACTGTGCCCGCACTGCGCCCGCGCCCGGCGCGCCTCGCACGGTCGTTCGTTCCGTTCACGTTTTCGGTCGTGTCCGGGCCTCGTCCCGCGGCCGACGTCCGTCCGGGCGGTCGAACGATCCCGATGTTTCGTTTCCCTTCGCTTTTCCCCCGATGTTTCGTACGATCGCTCGTTCAAGACGACCTACTCTATTGACCGAGGTATCATAAATAGATAACGGTAACGTAGTAAAACCATCGAGCTGCACGTCCCCCGCACCGCCCGGTCCCGGCCCGCGACCCGTCCGGTCTCAGGACGGTGCGGAAGTGCCCCGGACTCGAAGATAGTATCGTGCCTCCGATAGGTGTTCTACTTTGTTTACATTATTTTCTTTCGTCCCGCCCGGCCCGAGCCCGGCCCGCGCCCGGCCCGCGCCGCTCCGTCCCCGTCGCGGCCCGCGCGGCACGCTGCGTGCTAATCTAGCGAGCGAGTCGGCACGTCCTCGCGGACGACGACGACGTGCCGATCCCTCCTCGATCCGGAGAGAGGCGAGCGATCTTCGCTTCGTGCCAATGTAATCGTTCACCGTGCGCGGGTAGAGCTCGTGTTCGGAGACGGTGACGAGATTTAGCTCGAATAAAGTAAAATCAAATCAACGATAACGTATAAAACGACTAAGTATATAAATAGTAATAAAATCCGGAGTTCGATGCGTTAGTTCGTCATCCGACCGGCGCGATCTCGACACACGTGCCATCGCCGGACCGATGACACCGAAGATACGGCGCGGCACATGGCCGTAACGCGACACCGCGCCGCCGCGATAAGCGCGCCCGGTCGGTGCGGCTCTCGGCGCGGGTTCGATTCTCGCGCCGCGAAGCTGAAGCGACACGGCCGAGTCGCGCGGCGCTCGGGCCCCGGCGCCGGCGGCGAGGCGGCGAGGCGGCCGCCGCGGACGGTATGCTCGGGCCGGCGGGGGCGAGGCGGTGCCAGCTGATGGTGTGTTGCGCAGTCGAGATGGCGGAGTTTTTCACGGAGGGCCGCGAGTGCGTGAACTGCGGCGCCATCCACACGCCGCTGTGGCGCCGCGACGGCACCGGCCACTACCTGTGCAACGCGTGCGGCCTCTACAACAAGATGAACGGCATGAACCGGCCGCTGAAGCAGCCGCGGCGGCCGGTACGTCAGCGGCTCGCGGCGCCCGCGCCCGCCCCCGACGTACGCACCGCTCCGGTTGGCCCCGCCACACCCCCGCGCCCCGTACCGCCCGTACCGCCCGTACCGCCCGTCCCCCGCCCGCCACCCCGCCCGCCCGCAGACATCCGCGCCCGAGCGTCCGCGGGCCGTCCGTCTGACGCCTGGTGTTGTTGCAGTGGCCGCGGAGGGGGCCCCGCCGGGCGCGGATCTCTACAAGGGCTTCCTGTTTAACGGCGTCGCCGCGCACGCGCTCCCCGCGCCCGCGCCCGCGCTCCTCGCCGCCACCCCCCCCGACTACAACAAACAGAAGAAAGGGGTACGTGCGCCCCGAGCCAGACCGACCGCCGCCCCCGCCCCGCCCGCTCCCGACCTTCTCCGGCCCCGTCCCCGTCCCCGTCCCGGATCGGTTCCCATCGAACCCCTTTTTTGTATTCATTCTACTCGCTTACTGACCCGCATCGCTTCCGCAGCGACCTACTAACCTCCATCTACCATTACCATTCTAACCGCCGCATTGAAATATATCATTCGCACCCACCGCCTCGCCCGCCCGCCGCGCACCCGCCGCCCGCCGGCCCCCGAGGCCCCGGCCCGGGCCCCGGAGGCCCCGCTCTGACAGCCGCCCCCCGCAGATGGGCAGCAAGCGGCCCGGCGTGCTGTGCAGCAACTGCCAGACGGGCACCACCTCGCTGTGGCGCCGCAACGCGCAGGGCGAGAACGTGTGCAACGCGTGCGGGCTGTACTACAAGCTGCACGGCATCAACCGGCCCATGGCCATGAAGAAGGACTCCATCCAGGTGAGTGCGGCGGCGCCCCGGGACCGAGGACGGGAATCAAACTAACCAGTGTCGAAAATGCGCGGGACGCCGAACCGGGTCGGCAGAGATCCTAAATAGTTATTTGTATCTCTCGCTCCGAGCGGTGGACTCACGATCTCGTGCCGCTCCAGGAGTCCGCCTCTCGGGGGAGCGCGGTGGACTCCGCGTCGGGGCCGTGTCCGCGCGCCGCTCGCTGCCGTCCGAGCCGGTCCCGGCCGGAGGCGATCTCTCCGTATCGAACGACACGGGAAAAGAACGAAATTAAGCCGTGAATTAAAGTCGTTACATATCTGCCCGCTTTGTCGAGTCTAAACTCGATATCGCTATAAATCGGGTATATGCGGTGCACGGTTTGCTGAGTTGACGCCATCCCCCTGGTGGTGGTGGGCGGGGACGTCCGGGACGACGACGGGACGGGACGGTCCCGACAACATTCGTGTCGTGAATGCGTGGACGTGGATCGACGAGAATAGCATATTAAGGAACGGTACTGTTTTCTTTCCAGACGCGGAAGCGGAAACCAAAGAACGCCACGAATCTGAAGAATAAAGTTAACACCATTAAACTGGAGTGTGAGTATCGCTACGGGGCCGGGGCCGGGGCCGGGGCCGGGGTCGGGGCCGGGGCCGTACGCTAGAGCCGTGGCGGGCCACCTGACGTGGGGTAACGACATTGTATGTAGGCCGCATGTTCCAATTTTTTTGGCGGGTTACGTATAATCCAATAATCGCATCGTTGTTAGCTACAGAATGAATCACTACATAGTATAAAACAAAGTCGTTTTCCCTGTCTGTCTCTATGTCCCTATATCCCTATATCCCTATGTATGCTTAAATCTTTAAAACTACGCAACCGATTTTGATGCGGTTTTTTTAATAGAAGAAATGAAATTATTTATATCATCACATTACAAACCTCAAAAATGTCAGTATTTCTCTACTCCGTATTGAATGTTATTATACATATAAACCTTCCTCTTGAATCACTCTACGTATAATAACATTCAATACTGAGTAGAGAAATACTGTCATTTTTGAGGTTTGTAATGTGATGATATAAATAATTTAATTTTTTCCCTCTTACATTGCAAACGGAGGCTGAACCCTACGAGATTTATCAAAATAATGCACTAAGTATTTGTACACCTCGAAAAGGTCTACAGAATCACAGGTCCGCGATGGTATATGTTTATCTCTTATGGATAACCCACAATAGCATTTTTTTTTACATTTTTTTTTGCGAAAAATAATGTCTTATTTTCGAAACAATTTTAAACAATACAGTATTAATCATTATCTAATTAAGTGCCTTAAATACATTGGTTATTTAATATGGATCAATTTGGCCGTTTACAGCATATAATTGAAATGAACATTTTCGAAGATATTACAGATCTGTATATCTATCATAGTACAGCATAGTATCATAGCGCTTTTTGTTTTTCTCCAAATATAACGCGTGCGTGCCACGGGCAGATATGAATAAATAAAAACTCTGGATCGATTTTAATCTTTTTTGTCACTGAGTGCCACGGGCTATATATTTAATACCCGTGCGAAGCCGGAGCCGGTCGCTAGCAATAAGTAAATCTGTATCTAACCAAATCTCAAGCAATCTAGTCGGCAGTCGTAATGACGCCCGCGTTCCGTTCGCAGTGGAGACCGGCAAGGCCAGCACGACGTGCGTGGTGCGCTCGCCGCTGTCCTTCGGGTACTACGTGCACCACCACCAGCAGTACCAGCAGCAGCAGCAGCAGCAGCAGGAGCAGCAGCAGCAGCAGCAGCACGCCGCCGTCAAGCTGGAGGAGCCGCCGCCGGCGCACGCGCACTCGCAGTCCTATTACGAGGAGGAGTACCGGCGCGCGGAGCCGGCCGAGCGCCTCGAGCGGCCCACCGTGGTGTCGCTGGGCAGCTGAGCGCGGGGGCGGCCGGGGGCGGGCGGGGGCAGGCGGGGGGGAGGGCCCGCGTACTGTAAGAATCTCAATCGTGTAAGCTTAGTTAATGGCCGGCGGCGGCACGCTAGTTGACCAAATAGGGCGCCCGGGCCGGCCGGCGGGCCTGCGGGCCGAGCCGGCGGCGCCACTCGCTGTTACCAAATAGTTTCGTACCTACGTTTATACTAAGACTGCCGAGCGCCACGCCGCCACCCGGGCGTGGCCTCGACGCGAACTCCATCACTTCGAATACATTCCACGAATCCGTAGGTGACAGGATTCGATCGCGACGTCGACCCCGGATCGCATCGCACCGCACCGCATCGCACCGCACCGCACCGCAGTCGGGCGCGATACGACCGTCCGACCGTCGCGGGGATGACGAACGTACTGACGCCCGGTTTCGCCTTTTAACTAGTACTTTATAGAAGAACGAGCGGGAGCGTCCGATCCTCGCTCGGATCCATAGAGAGCGATGGCCGCATCTACGGCCGTCGCCGGGGGCGGGCCGTAGATGCGGTGACATGTAGTGACACGGGCGGCGCTCGACGTCCGTGCCGCTTCCCTCCGACGTCCGCACGTCGCCCCGCGGCGCTCGGCGATAGATCTGATACCTCTCTGGTAGGCCCGAATTAGGTGCAACAGGCCGCGGCGACACCGGCGGGTGAACGTGTTGCGGATAGAGAAATATTTTATAATGTTAAAGTTTAAAATTATAGTTATGTAAATGGATTTAAATGAATATTATTGCCAGTGTCCGCGGGCACGTCTGTATGTAAATATATTAAGTAATAAGCACAGAAAGTACACTTTTATTAAATGAACTTATAATTGCCTGTTGTGTTTCACTCCGCGCGCCCCTCGCCGACCGGGACTCCTATTGACCCCGGGACTGACCCTACATTGTGTGTCCGGAGCATCAGTATTAGAAATGGCCTCAGAGCAGACACGTCGCGGTGTGTTCGGCCATTTTACACGTAACAATAGAACACAAAAGGAATTACATTTTTTAGGTTTTCGTTTTACGAATTTGTACAAAAATGTACGTTTTAAGAAATTGAAGTGACTAGCTGGGCCGGCAGCTTCGCATGCTTCATGGAAATTAGTTTGTCACAATTCTTTTCTCGAATTTTGAACATAATAGTTATCGAGAGATAATTATAAAAGATTTTTGAAAACTTTCGCCGTTTACCCAGCGCACGCAAGAAAAGCTATAAGTTTGCCGTTTTCGTTTTCGTTGCCCCTATTCATCTTAGCGTTAATGTTTCCTAATTCGGTCCAGTAGTTCGTGAGATTAGCGCGCTCAAACAATCAGACAAACGGACTCTTCAAATTCAAATTCAAAATATTCTTTATTTAAATAAACTTGTAAACAAGTGCTTTTGAATCGTCAACTCTACTGCTGGTTCGGAAAGCTGTTCCTACCGAGAAGAGCCAGCAGGAAACTCGGCGGTTGCTCTTTTAAACATATAATTCTTAATACTATTTACATTCAGTCGTACTGTCTTATACAGGTCCAAAGAGAGCTATATCCACACATTCTTATCTTCTAAATAATCTTCAATAGTATATTAGGCTTTATATATTACATCTAAAAAAATGATTTTTTTAGATGTTGGACGTCATTATTGACGTCCAACGTTGCGACACGGTGAAGTGACCCAGCTAGTACTAGTACTAGTACAACCCACATTTAGTTCAGTAAGTGTGCACGCTCGTTACTCGAGATGAATTAGTTGGAATGATATAGATTTTTATCAAGCACTAGCTTTTCCCCGCAACTTCGTTCGCGTGGACTGTAGTCTTGGAATCACCAGTAGCTTCTGTCACTCTCCAACTCTGTAAATATCTCCATCACGAAAATCTGATCGATCCGGGAAGAATCAGAGGAACTCATAGTTTTATCAAGAGCATAATTTTATAATTTTAGTAATAACCCCTGAAATGTAACATATATTAAAATAGATCAGTAAAATATGACTTCCAAAATTGGCCTTAGGTAACTGTTATAATAAACTTCATATGTACCTACCTACACCAAAAATTCTTAATTTTTTCTGGTATAAAATATCACTACAGATACATTATTTCAAACTAATAACGTGCAAGATTACTTTAATAATAACTTTTATTACGTAACGTATCAATTGTCAAATTGCTTTTTTTTTAATTAACTACATATAGGTTCAGCGCTGGATTCCAAGTTTTTAGTATAAATACGGAAACAATATATTATTAGAACATTTTTAAATTGTTTTTGTGAACAAAATCTTTTCAAATAAGTATCTGAAAAAATATAAGCGTCACTTTATTAACTGAAATGACTTTCAGATATTAAAAATGGTGTTTAGAAATAAAATACCTATTGTTTTCTTTGGCTGTATGGATTTATTTATTTATTTATTTTATGGTTAATCACTATGGAATTAAACAAAAAATGTCCCAATACATGTTAATTATTAGTCATTTTTATCGTACTTGTTGCCATAGACTACTATCTAAAGACTTGTTTCGTTTATAAATGTTTTCTCATAACATATGTGTTTTTGACGACAAAAAATATAAATGATCAACTTTTACCTAAATGATTATACTTACTTTTTATATTTTCATGTAGTTTTATTTCTTTTTTTTATAGTTTTTTATAGTCTTAAAATGACTCTTTCGTCGATTTTATATGTTAACCCGTTATATAGACATTAACTGTGCCAAATTTCATCGATATTGGTTCTGCGGATTGGCCGTGAAAGCGTAACAGACAGACTCGTGTCACAACGTTAGTTACTCCTCCGAAATGGCTGGACCGAATTTTATGATATTTGATTGCACATTCGCTCGGACTGAGAAACAGCTACGATCTATTTATCGTACCCCAGTGATGAGAATTGTCCACCCATGACTTTTTTTTAATTTTTTAGGACATTTTTTAAACATTTGTATAATGTTCACTAAAAGTTCCATAGAAATAATTTATATGGCAAAAAAACTCGTCGTCTCTCGCTGCGAGTCGCCCAGCGCGGGCAGCGGCCTGTGCACCCACAGCATGCAGTATTGAAGCTGCTTTCTATAGTTTTCAACAAATAAATAAAATAATAAATAAATATTATCTATCGGTTCTGCGGAGAGGGTCTGTGGAGAAAACAAATACGTAAATAATAATAATAACTTTATTTGAAATAAAGCCTAATACATTGATCACTAAACTTATTAAAGATTTTCTAAATTTAGGCTTCATCTTTCAAACTAGGATAAACCTGTGTTTCGATACATATGATATATACAGGTGATACATATAGGTACATACAATAAACGTGAACTGTTGTAGGTTGTGACAATATAGGATTTCATATATTACATTTTAATATATTTCATAGTATATTTGTTCATATACATATATTCATTTCGCTCGGATTGCGTTATTATTTTCTTTCTTTTATATTGCTAACATTTAATTACAAAATAAATATTCAAGTTATGTGCATCGTAAATTACCTACACGTCAGTAAGTGACCATCGGGTAACTTAATACAAACATAAATAATATAACTATGCGATACAAAAACGAAGTAAATTTAAACTCTTAAAAGTAGACTTTTGAGGGTACACCGGTCAAGATCCAGCTCACGGCCGGCACAAACAGGTCGTTTCCGGAATGTATTTCAGTCGTATGTACTTCAGTTTAATATAGCGGACAGTCAGCAGCCAGCGGCGGTGGTATACTCGTGACTGAAACCGAATGGGTTTTCGGTATTTCAAATGGTATTCTAGTAATAATAAAGCGAAGTGTACTAAGTGACGGGCAGGAAGTGATTACGGTTTAAAAAAAAAAAAATCATAGTTTTACATATGGGATTGGGAAAGTATTGATATATTTTTCGGTTGTGCCGACTGCCGTGTCACAGATTCCATGGCATCATTAATTTTAATAAATCTTGCTAGAAACATTTCTTAAATTTCTACATATGTTGTTATTATGCCCCCTTAGTTGGCTGAAATAAATAAATAAATTAAATTAAAACATTTTGGAAGAGGAGATAAATCGTACATATAATGTAATAAAGGTTTCATTTGTTGTAAATAAAACCTATAAATTTGAACGTCGAGCCGCGCGCCGTCGCCAACCCGTGTCGGTCCGATCGCCGTGCAAATAAACCTTGGTGTGCGCGTAAACATGACGCTCCTCAGTACGAGCATCGTCGGTCGCACGTCGCAAAGGTTTTTGCTAGAAAACCGAAACCTTTTTTATAGCACTAAAATCCATTTATCCTTATTATAGCATTTAAAAAATGGTATAGTATTAAAAATTAACATATCCTCATAGATAGAACGCAGGGCGTCATCGGTGAGAGCGAATATGTTATGATGGCTCGAACTACAAAGGTTCGGGCGGTGTTGTGGTAACGTGTAATGATCCTGTTCGGATTCGAAGCCACCCGCTCCCGGCCCGCTGCCGGCCCGCTGCCGGCCCGCTGCCGGCCCGCTTCCGGCACGGGCACACCGCTATGAACCGGTGCATCATGTCAACATACGCAACATGCGAGTACCCGCCGCGATCGCAGCGCGGCGCCACTGGTTCCATTCCTAGTGGAGTGCCGCAGCAGTGACTCACAGCTCGTAGTTAGATACGAACATTGTACTGATTTGTCTTTGTCTTTTAAATATTGAATTGTTAGCGCACACATTATACGATGACACGATATAATAGAAATACTACAACTCCCGTTCCGAGATGCTCTTCTCTTGAAAGACGAAAAAGACTGCATGCAATTGAAACGTTTAAGCGATATAGAGGAAGACTCCACCGGAAACGACACGACACAGTGTTGTCACCATTTCAGTCAAAAGGGCGCGATACTCCGGTGTTGCTATACAAATACAAAGCGGAAATCATTGGCGACAACGGAATAAATAAAAAAATGTCCTTAGCTCAGTATATAGATGCGGAGTCAAGTTTAACACGAACATGTTCGTTGCTAGCGAGGCCGGCCGCGAGGAGTACTTGCGTGTGTTCGGGTGCCTACCCAGTACCCGCAGTATGCCGAACAAACCGACGCGGCGGAAACGGACTGACGTCACGGCTGCGGTTACTAGCTAGCAGCCTAAAATATTGTTAGCACACATATTACATTCTTGCTATATATAGTTGTATCTGTTGTACTTAGCTCGTGATAATCTTATATTTATATGTACCTACTTCTTAATTGCGGTAAATGGGAACTTAGCAAAACTTGATGATTAGCCTTAGCCCGAAGTCGGCATTATACGATGGTCACCATTAACCTGATTTTTATATAATATTTATATATCTTTAAAATATATTATATATTTATAGTTAAATCATCGTTGTAACACGGTATGCCTGCCGCAGACGGGTCGTGATCCGGGGGGGGGGGTGCAGTGCGCTCCCCCTGTACCCTCTCGTGTATTAATTGGATATAAACTCACGCGAGGGGGACATTTAAAGGGAATCGTAGGGACGGTCCAAACATGTCCCTCTATGTACAGACCGTACGCCATTTTGAATCCTAGTACCCTATCCTACTCATATATAAATGCGATAGTTGGTGAGTATGTTCGTTACTCTTTCACGGTGAATCCGCTGAACCAATACTTAGCGAACGCAAGGAAAGCTTTAAATTTTGCCGTTGCGTGATGTTAGCTCTTATTTAACTAATTTATAGCCGATTCACTCGATGGTCGGTCCGCTGCCGCCGGCCGACGTGTCCGCACTTGTCACCGCGATAATCTCTATACTCTGGTGTCGGTAGTGGCGAGAACGGCGACGCTATCTGTGACACCTCCACCGCTCCGCTGTCAGCCATCGGCAGATTACGATCTATGCCGCCTGCTATCGCCCACTATCGCCCGCTATCGGCCGCGATAAGCGCCGGTGTTTATCTCGAGCACACATCTGCGCCGACAACATCCATCCGATCGCTTAGGCCCTTTCCAAAATTCATATTCTTTATTGCAAACAACATGTTTAATATTTCGACACGTATTGTGATTGAAGATATACATTACCTCTAGTTATTTATATTCGATATACATTTATGAATGTAAGCACTCGTTACAAATGAGTAGATTTACAAATCGAGAAAAATAACAACAACTAATTACCTAATTATTTTGACTAATTACCTAATCCGCGACTAGAGAAAATGTATGTTAAAAAAATTTGGTGTATTTGCGTGTTGATACCTTTGGGTGCATGTTTTGCACGACATATGCTATACGAATCATCACACGACTCTAAACTAGCAAAGCACGCATTCACGACCACGATCTCAACAATCGTTCCGCGCCCCAAGCGGGGCTTCACCGAGGAACACGTCAAAGTCGAAAAGCATCGTCCGAGCGAGCATATATTTTATAAAATAATTGGGTCAACCCTTCAGGTCAGTTTTATTTGGGATTATAGATTATATATGTTGGGTAATACATATATCCTTACTAATATTATAAATGCGAAAGTCTGTCTGTCTGTCACGTTTTCACGGCCAATCCGCTAAACCAACATCGATGATATGTGGCACATTTATTCCTTATACGGCGGGGTAACATATAGGCTATAGAAATCCTGTTAATTCAACAGGAATTAAATAGGATGACATTCAAAACGCCATCTTTAATAAACTTATGGAACTTATTTTTATTCACGATGTGTCAAAATCAAGTCAAATCTGTATTTACAGAAGTGTTTAGATTCCAAGTTTTTTATGTCAAAAGAGTTATATTTAATGAGTTTTTATTCCGTTTACTGGGTAAATTTAAGTAAGCTATTACAATGGATTATTAATATAAGTAATACGGGTTATTTACTAAAATAAATAAAGTAATAATATTATAAATGCGAAAGTTACGTTTGTTACGTTACTGTTACGTTTTCATGGCCAATTCGCTGAACCAATATAGATGAAATTTGGCTCAATTAATATTTATATACCTCGGTAACATATAAAAATCTTCAAAAAAGTTATTTTTATTATTTTTTTTAATATATTAGTTTTTGGTTATTTATTACTTTGTAGTCTGTAGCAACAAGCATGAAATAAATGACTAATAATTGACAAGTGCTTTAATCCCATAGAGATTAAGCCATACGGCTATTGAAAAATATTTTATTTCTGAACATCATTTTAATAGCTATTTGAAAAGGCATTACAGTTAACAAAGTGGAGTCAATATATTTTCCGATACCTATTTTAAAATATTATGTTAACTTAATAAATACTTAAATTTAATTTTTCGAATTTATACTAAAAACATTGGAATCCAGCGCCGTACGTATAGGTAATTTTAAAAAAAACAATTTGACAATCGACACGTTACGTATAAATGTTATTATTGAAAGGAAAATTGATTTCGAGGGAAAATAAAAATGGAGTGATGATTTAGATTTTTGTTTATAATATTCTTTATTTTACGTGACACTGGCAGAGTGATCAGCGCCCAATTTGCACTGTACAGGCCATAAAGCAAGATAATAATAATAAATGTTATCTATCTTCTATACTTATAATAAATCTGTAGAGAGGTCAATTCTGTAACTGGAATATATTTCCAAAACAACTATCAGGGGGTGATTAGGGATCGATACTGATACCAAAAATGCAATCAGTAAAAATTTTGTCTGTCTGTCTGTCTGTCTGTATAACCGTTATAGAAACAAAAACTACTCGACGGATTTTAACCAAACTCGGTACAATTTTTTTTCATACTCCTGAGCTAGTTATAGTATACTTTTCATCACGCTACAATCAATAGGAGCAGAGCAGTGAAGGGCAATGTCTGGAAAACGGGAGAAGTTACCCCATTTTTTAAGCTTCCGTCGCGTGTGCAACCTTGATGGTTAAAGCTACACAGAAATCATGTATGACGGAAATGTTCTCCTTAAAATTATGTAAAAAATATCCCACGACAGCATATGTCTATCTTTTATGTTTGACTCACAATAATACGTGGAACTCCCGATAGCTTAGCAGTTCGAAGCTTTCTGGTTATAGTTGTCTACTACTACGTTTATATCACTCTCAGTCATCCCTAAATAAAAAAGTGAATAGTATTAACCATTGTATAAAAAAAGAATCATTGAAATCGGTATAGAAACACCAAAGTTATACATGAAATACGCCAATAATAAGCCATCGGGCGTGAATACTGAATCATGCTATAGGGATTATCACATACTACATAGTATAAAACAAAGTCACATTCTTTGTTTGTCCGTATATCCCTATGACTGCTTAAATCTTTAACACGTTCACTGCGAAGCGAGGCCTAAATGACCCTTGATGCAACTTCCCTGTGGTGCGGCAAGGAAAAACGTGAGTTTCTCTGTCGTGCGAATGGCATAGCTTTGGTTTGGTCCAGTGTAGGAAAGAGATAAATATAAATATTTGAGATGCACTAATGTTTCCGTACTCGGTGGTGTACCTACCTTGGTACCGGATGTCTTAGGCCTCGTGCCGCACTGAATTAATATAATTTTAATGCAGTGCGGAACGAGGCTAAAACGTCCCATAACCCCCCTGACCTCGTACCGCACCCAACGCAAGCTTCCCGCGACCAGTGTTGTGCATCATATCGATTGGAGAGCACGTCCTTTTAAAGCGCCGAACATGTCTAAACGATGTCGGAAGAAGTTAATTTTAAAAAACTCAGAAACAGAGCCAAAACAGGTAAGTTTTTAATGAAAAAATCTTCAGTAAGTACCTAGTTTTTTCTTATCTTGGTAGCTATGTTGTACCTAAAGTAAGTGTAAGATATTATTACTTAAGTATATTATACCTAAAGATATTATTGGTAATAACGATTATTGACGTACCTAATACTTTGCAACATATCTAGAATTACCTATTATTCTATATCGTGATAATAATGTTATTATTATTAGGACTTAACACTTAATTGATATTTTTGTAGGTTGTGAAAAACTCCACAAGAAACGCAAAGCAGCCGTTGACAAAACAGGTAAGTAATATAATTAATATTTCAGTAGTTCTTTGTCTAGGTTTTGAAAGTAGATATATAAATATTAAAGATTTTTAGGGTTCCGTATCGAAAGGATAAAAACAGGACCCTCTATTACTAAGACTTCGTTGTCTGTCCGTTTGTCGCGATAGATAGATAGTTGAAGTTTTCTCAAATTATGTAGGCCGCTATTACAATAATACTAAAAAGTTAAAAACAACAAAATACCTATGTAAAGGGATATTTTTAATCACCAAGTTTGTTAAGTGTGTTAGATTCGACTTATGTTAATTTTACGATATATGTCACGTGGTCGGAAGAGAGCACCAGGCGGAGTATATTATTTTACGATGGTAAAAGTACAGAAATTATTGTGTTAGTAATTTAAGAAACTCAATATTTTAATATGAAATGTTTTGTTTTTAGCCATCTTAAATAAAGGATTACAGTGTTTGTAAGTACGTTTTGTATAAGCATGCGTGGATATGATATTTCTAACATTTATCTATAAGATTACTTGTGTGAAAAGCTTGATACGAGAATTAATTTTGCACTAACTAATACACCATTTTTATATTAAACCTTTAACATAATATTCAACAACATAAGGTGCTGCCAAATGTAATCGCATGTAAATAATCTGGACCATAATAAAGCTTGAGAAGAAAAATGTAGCATACAGACTATTGGGTATAAAATGACAGTATATTATATATAATATACCGCAGCTTCACTCGCTTCAGTCTTCACTCGAAATCTAGGCTTAATGCGTCTCGATTAAATCTGCTATCGGTTCATGAATAAAGCGTTTACGGAGTGGTACTGGGATTTTAAGTATTTATTATAAAACAAATCTTAAAAACTTTCTTTAAAAGTGTGTGGTGTGTGTGTGTGAGTTTGTTTTTTGTAATGAATAAGCATGCCAAATTCATCTCTATTTTTAAACTGCTGTTTATATTTTGCACCACTTACATGAATAATAATATTCATCTAAAAAAGCGAACCCTCCTAGGTTGTAACCACTCGCGAAATAGAACAACTTTCATAACAAAACGATAAAAATACTTTTTTAACAAATGAGTGCACATTAGTGAAGAAAATTTGTATACAGGTAATATCAGTTGTTCCAACTGGTTGCCTTAATTATGATACCTATACTTATTGGTAATAAAATTAACTAGTCACACAAAACTTACTCTTGGGACTTTGTATAGGAAGTATTATATTTTTCCTTTCTTTTATTTTGATGAAACTTGTTTACTTTCACGAGTTGTATCACCACCTAAAGAGGTTTTTCATTTAAGAATAACACTTTGTTTAAACTATCACCAAGCAAAGGCTTTCTCTAGCAGCTTATTAATTAATTCTATTTTCAAGTGTACCGATCATACAATTTCTATTCTATTTTTTTACCGTGTTTTGATCAGTACACTCAATAAATAGCTACTGGTGGCTGAGAACTGCCTGTTTATGCAAAATACAATATGTGAGTCATTTTTTTCAGAGTCCACCGAGAAGTGATGTCCCACCAACCAATCGGCCAACATTGCCAATTGAAAATGTGTTTGACGATGAGAGTGATGAAGAGATTTTTCCAACAAATAAACGTCGAAAAACATATTTTTCTACTGAACCAAATATAACTGAAAAAATCGTACCTTTACATGAATTTAGCTCACAACAAGAATGTGTCATTGATAAACAACAGTATGACAATACAAAACAATATACTTTCTTACATGGGCACCCAAGCTCTATAATTATTGCAAATACAAGAACATTACAATACAAAGCAAAAACACGTGCTCAGACTGCCACTAAAAAAAATTCAATTTATCCTGATCAAGTGAAAGAACCAGAAGAAACAGTTAACCTCAGTCCAAACATCCGAAAAACTATTCAACTCAAAACAGAAGAAGAAACAGTGTATCTCAGTCCTAGTACCGGAAAAACTTGTCAAATATTGCAGAATGTTCGCTTGTCCGCTTCTAGTGCTTCAACCTCACCAATAAAAACACAAAATCCTATAGGTTCCCCTTCAAAAGATTTTCCTCATATAACTACGGAGAGCAGAGCTGGATCTTTGTCAGAAATCTCACGCTCCAATTTACTGGATTGTAATATATCACTTGACACAACATTCAACAATTACTTCGTACTCCGACACAAAAAAGACCGAGAGAAAATGTTACATCCAAATGTACATATTCAGAAGACTTTAATCCGTCCAAATCTAAAAAAAGTCATGAAATAGAGGTCTCTGTAATTATAAAAAGTATTCCTGATGACAATGTTAAAGCCATTTCAGATGTGTGTGTACCATTTATCCAATTTAAAGGAAAACGAGACATGAATAACAAATTGCCAACTGTTCTAAGATCACCTGATACTGTCGAATATGATATTATTGAACATATAGACTGCGAAAACAATAATATAATACAAACAAACAAAATATGTCACAGTGTGCAGAATATTCGAAAATTACCTGAGTTGGATGAGAGTAATCATATGGAAGATGATAATTTTAGCGGTACTGACAATGATTATAGTCCTTCGGAGGAAGAGTGTAGTGATTCGGAAGAGTATGCTTCAATGGAAAATTGCGTTCATTCAGATCAGGATTTATCTCTAGATAGTGAATATGAAGAAGCTACAGAAGATGACATTTTAGTAACGGACGAAACATTACCCGGCACGCAAGCTAAAGATCACGATGAGTGGGTAAATATATCGGAAAGTCCCATAACTTTTAATGAATTCGCTGGAGAATGTACGTTTAATTTATCCCCGTTTGTGGGAGTTACACCTGAAGATATATACAAGATGTTTGTTACAGATGAGATGATTGATATAATGGTATCTGAAACAAATGCTTACGCACAAAAGTATATACAAATAAATCAAAAAAATATGAAACGTAATTCACGCATGACAAAATGGAGTGACACCAGTTCTCAGGAAATGAGAACATTTTTGGCTGTTTTAATGGCAATGGGTTTGTGTAGAGTTCCTAATTTAAATTTATACTGGAGCAGAAACAAATTGTATCGAAACGAATTTATTTCTTCAGTAATGACAAGAGACAGATTTTTATTGCTACTTAAATGCTGGCATGTCAGTGATGTAAGTAATGAAGACCAAACTGACAAACTATATAAAATTAGAAATATGTTAACAAAGATTACAGAAAACTTTCGACGTATTGCAAATCCTGGAAAGTATGTGGTAATCGATGAAACCATGATACCATGGAGAGGAAGACTAGGTTTTCGCCAATACATAAAAAACAAATCACACCAGTACGGCGTAAAGCTTTATAAACTTTGCACTCCCGAAGGTTATACTTCTGAGTTAAAGGTTTATACAGGGAAAAAAAATCAGAAAAAAGAATTAGAACACAGTAAAAAAGTAGTGTTAAGATTGATGACAAATCTGACAGAAATGGGTAGAATCGTAATAGTAGACAATTACTACACTTCTTTGGGCCTGGCAGAAGATCTTCTATCACAAAAAACATTTTTATGTGGAACACTTAATAAAATACGGAAATATCTGCCAAAGCAAGTTACTAGATACAAATTGCAGAAAGGCGAAATTATTGGAAAAATGAACAAAAAGGGCGTAAAGGTAATGAATTGGATGGATAAACGGAATGTTTTGATGTTGACTACGTGCAAAGATCACGATGATAACCTGATAGATACTGGAAAAAAGAAGAGAGGAACCGACGAATGCATAAAAAAACCGGGATGTGTTTTGCTGTACAATAAAACAAAAAAAGGCATTGACTTTTCTGACCAGATGTCTTCTTATTATACAACTTTGAAGAGAGGAATCAAATGGTGGAGAAAAGTTGTATTGGAGCTAATATTTGGTACGGCGCTAATTAATGCCTGGATTGTGTTTAATTCAATCCAAACTGATGGAAAAAAATTACCAAAAAGATTCTTTGTGGAGAAACTTATAGAATCTTTAGTAAAAAAGGAAATCGATGAGACCCCAGGTAATGTAATGCTTAGATATATTTCTTGACAGTCAACGTGTTGAAGCTTTCATAAACTAAGCTTGACATTTGGTCATTATTAA
Source organism: Morpho achilles (assembly GCA_947086495.1). Taxonomy (NCBI): domain Eukaryota; kingdom Metazoa; phylum Arthropoda; class Insecta; order Lepidoptera; family Nymphalidae; genus Morpho; species Morpho achilles. The sequence continues at coordinate 20,044,891 of CAMTZB010000011.1, read as the reverse complement.
GTTATTTATTATTGTTTCCCTTTAATTATTCTGAATTTAAGCTACCTTACCTACTCTTTCAACATTTTAAGTATAAAACAAACACATTCATTTGATGCAGTTATACCTACATTATCATTGTTATTCTCATCTACGATCTAACCTAAGTAACAATGTCATTTTTATTACGTTATCTTTACATTTTTGTTATTTTTCAGCACCTAAAAGCGCACGCCATTGCCTCGAAAAGGGTGAAAAAAGGAGAAGATGTGTTGGTTGTTACCAAAAACTACGCACACTTTTACCATCTCGTGAAGCTGATAAAAAATCCAAAAAGATTTTGACTCAGTGCACTCAGTGCAAAAAATTTTATTGTCTACCCTGTTTCAATGAAAAACACTCATAAATAAGTACAACATATATATTGAGATTTTTATAAAAAAAAGTATATTGATACTGATTTTTTAATGTTAATTCAAGTTCTAATAAGTGTATTTTTAAAGCCCGAGGCAGAATAAATAGGACAATTTCTTTTCTACTTCTGGTTGCCTTTTTTTTTCTATTCTGTGAACCGCATTAAGATTTTCATATACAAATAGATAGATAAACCTTATGCATAAACCGTGATCCATTATTTTCCAATAATAAGTCTGTAATAGGTGCCTCTTTATGGTATAGAATGGAACGCTTCGTGCGCGAGTCCGACTCGCACTTGGCCGGTTTTTTTTTCTTTTTGGCGCATTCAAGCACAATTTAGATTATAAAAAAAAATGTATCCTTTGATAGCTTTGTGTTGTTTTGCCAGGTTTTGCCCTTAAAACGATCTAATGAGATATAATTGATCAAAATCGGTCAAGTCGTTGCGTAGTTAAGACAGTTTAAAAACGTCGATATTATTTTTCCCATCACTAATCTCAGCGAAAATTTGCCCTATTTCAGTGCGTTACGAGGTGTATAAGATCCCATATTTTGTTTTGCTGATAATTCCTAAACTAGCCATCAGATCCCGGGGCGACGGTGGATTAGGGTTCATCAATTCACTGTCTATATCAATAAGGACCAAAATTCTCATTTATCTTTGATTTCGCGCCAGAAAATGGATTTTAGTCTGTAAAAGGAGGTGGGGTCTAATAGACCGCGTGTCGCCCTAACGTCTGGTCACGGTACGGGCCGATTATACCTCGTGCCGCAGGAATGGAAAGTATGCAAAAATTGGTGTCGCAGCTAACGTGTTAAAACTACGCAACAGATTTTGATGCGGTTTTTTTAATAGATAGAGTGATTCAAGAGAAAGGTTTGTATCATGTATAATAACATTCAAGAGTAGAGAAATACTGTAATTTTTGAGGTTTCTAATGTGATGTCGTAAATTATATTTTTTTTCCGCTTACATTGCATACGCAGGCTAAACCCTACGAGATTTATCAAAATGATGTACTAAGTATTTGTACACATTAAAAAAGTCTACAGAAAAGTCCGCAATGGTATATGTCTATCTCTTATGGATAACCCACAATATCATTTTTTTGTCATTTACTTTTATACGAAAAATAATGCCTTATTTTCGAAGCAATTTTTATACAGTAAAGCATTAATTATTATCCAATTAAGTACGTTAAATACATTGTTGATTTAATATAGATCAACATGGCCGTTTACAGCATGTAATTTAATTGAACATTTTCGAAGATATCACAGATTTAAAATCCCGCGAGGAGGCCGCGCCCTATAGCACTTCGAATTTAGCAGCGATCGGACGCGCAACTAAATCTCGCTCTTTTAAGAGTAACCTCTGAAGAAAACATGTTTGTATTGTCTAATGATAACAAAGCTATGAATGTTGTATATAAAGACATTCTGTAATTAATTTTAAACATAAAATATATAGGGAAAAATGTAAAATGTAAATATGTAGTACATGAATTTAGACATTCCAAAGATAGCAGGAAATCTTCTTGGTATAGGGAGAGGGAATTGTTTTTATCCAAATTTAATGCTTGCGGGCCACGGGCATTAATGAATAAATCAAAACTACTGGATCGATTTTAATCATTTTTTTCACTGAGTGACATAGGCATATATTTTATACCCGTGCGAAGTAGGGTAGGCCGCTAGTTATTAAATAAGTTTTCTAGCACGTTTCCATTAAAAGTTTATAATATTTATAGAGATATTTAATACCATGTGTGAACGGCACATCAACTTTAATAGAATGCTGGTTAGTGGACTGTATGTTTGTGCTTGATATGCAGATCTTTGCCCAAATCAGTGAGTAATAAAAACCACACCAACCTTGCCACATTCGCCCCGAATGTACGGAGACCTGTTGCCAGCCGCACGGCGCACCAGCTGGAAGTGGACTTGGCGCACTTTTCACTCATTAGGCACAATGAAACTGTTTGGAAATGCACCTCACAGGGACGATAACGTATCGTCCGTAGAATGTTCTCGAGGTAAGAGTCTTTGGTAAATTCAAATACAAATTCAAAATATTCTTTATTCAAATAAACTTGTAAGCAAAGGCTTTTGAATCGTCAACTATACTGCTGGTTCGGAAAGCTGTTCCTACCGAGAAGAGCCAGCAAGAAACAAGGCGGTTGCTCTTTTAAAAATATAATTCTTAATACTATTTACATTAAGTCGTTACTGTCTTGTACAGGTTCAAAGAGAGCTATATCCACACATTCTTATCTTCCAAATAATCTTCAAGAGTATAGTAGGCTTTCTGTATCAGCCTCTTTTTAACAGTGTTTTTAAACTGATGTAATGGCAAAGCTGAAATTGATTGGGGAATTTTATTATAGAATCTTATACCCAACCCTACAAACGAATTACGTACTTTTGCAAGGCGCAAAGCAGGAGCCGCAAGCTTATGTCGGTTCCTGCTTTGTCTATTGTATACATCACCTATCGTTTTATAATTCTTTATATTTTTATGTACATAAATTAGATTGCTTAAAATATATTGTGAAGCAAATGTAAGAATACCGGTTTCCTTAAACTTCTCTCGCAGGGAATCACGCGGTCTTAAATTATAAATGCCACGACAGTCAGGTATTATACGGATAGAAAAACTCCCGTCTATGCTTGTTTTTTAGATCTGTCCAAAGCCTTCGACCTGGTTTCTTATCCGATGCTATGGCATAAACTGAGAAATGAGTCCAGCTTGCGGCCCGAAATCATAGCTCTGTTTGAATATACGGTACGGCAACCAATCGAATGTGGTCAAATGGGGAGATGCCTATAGTGAAACATACAGATTGGAATGTGGTGTGCGTCAGGGAGGTCTGACCTCACCGAATCTTTTTAATCTGTACGTAAATCAGCTGATTGAGGAGCTCAGTGTAGCCGGCGTTGGATGTTCAATAAATGGCACACCAATAAATAACATTAGCTATGCCGACGACATGGTTTTACTGAGTCCCTCAGGGGTTTACGAAAGCTGCTCGAAATTTGTGAAAGGTATGCGGAGGCCAATGGACTTAAATATAACTCCAACAAGAGTGAATTTCTTGTTTTCAGGGGACATAACAAACCGAAGAACTATATTCCCAATATACAGCTGTGCGGATTTCCCCTGAATCAAGTTAAGGAATTTAAATACCTTGGCCACCTAGTAACGGACACACCGGAGGATGACAGGGACTTGGAAAGGGAGCGCAGGGCGCTGTCAGTTCGCGGCAACATGCTGGCCCGCAGATTTGCACGTTGTACAGTTGGGGTTAGGCTAACTTTGTTTAGAGCATATTGCCAATCCTTCTCCACGTGCGGTCTGTGGACAGACTATACACGACGAGCTTACAGCGACTTACGCGTCCAGTACAATAATGTCTTGAGGGCGGTGTTGAAAAGGCCCCGATACTGAAGTGCATCGGCTATGTTTGCGGAAGTTCGCGTGGATGATTTTTACGCGATCTTGCGCAAGCGTACTGCTTCACTGATATACAGGCTCATGAACACTGCCAACACCCTCCTCAAAACATTTTGTTGCAAGTTTGACAACCCCCTTCTGAGCCACTGGAATGGTGCTCATGTAAAATCAAACTAGTGCTTTTAGTTTGTGTTTTTTAATGTTTTTGTAATACGATTTTTTTGAAATTTTAATATTACTAACATAGTTTTAAGAAATATTTACTAACATTTTATGGATCATGTATCTGATATTAAAAAAAAATAAAAAAAAATAAAATATAGCTCTTTTTTTGTAAAACAAAATTTTTTTCACTATCCGCGCATTTACCCCATAGCAATATTCCATAAGACATAATGCTATGGAAGTAGGCAAAATAAACAAGTTTTGCTGTTTCGACGTCTGTGAATTGTCTTATCTTTCAAACAGCGTAGGCCGCTGAACTCAGTTTCCCTGCAAGAGTTGTTACGTGTGTGCTCCATTGAAGTTTTTATCCAAGGATACTCCCAAAAATACAGGTGAATTATCTGTTTTTAGTGGTATTTAAAGAAAGCCTATTTGCTGTTTTTGCAGCATTAGGTAATGCAAATTCAATACATTTAGTTTTATTCGAGTTCAGTACCAAACTATTTAGCCTGAACCAATGAGCTACTTGCGATAAACCCCTGTTTACTTCGTCAATATTATCGTCATTTCTATTTACTAAAGTAAAGTCTAAAGTAAAGTAAAGGTCACACACCTCACTGAGACGACAACGTGTCGTCTTTAGTACGTCCGGCAGGCAAGTGGGCGTCTACGCACCATTCGAAAGCGACGGTAGACGAACAAAATTGATGCAGTAATGTTTTTTATTACTACCCACCAATATAATAAGCAAAGATCGAACATACCAGACAAACATTATGAATTTTTTGATGTATACCTATGAAGTTTTTGTACCTTTTACTGAGCTATTGTAATATATATTTCATGTAAGTACGGGCTATTTACTAAAATTATGCTCTTGATACAACGATAAATCTCTCTGATTCTTCCCGGATCGATCTGATGTTTGTGACGGAGATATTTGCAGGGTTGGGCAGTGACAGACGCTACTCAATTTCAACACTACAGTTGATAAGTACACTACGGTAAAACTGAAATTGTATTAACCTGTATGTTGACTCGATACAAAGCTTCAATTGTATCAAAATGTATAAAAAATGCTACCGCAGATTAGAGATGCAGCGTCTCAGACAGATAGACTGTCGTATTTTTAATAATAATATGTAAGTATGGATACGGTTTAAAATAAATATTGGTTTGGAGAGACGCAGGATATTCGCAGGATGTTCGCAGGCGCGCCTCCAGAGGCTTGGATAATGCAGTGCCTGCTGTCGGATGCGGTAGAGTATCGCTAAAGTAAAACTATTCACGAAAATACTACCAAATTAGTGGAAATGTACTAGAATGGGCAGAGTTATAATAACCAAACGGGAACCAGTAGCGACATGTGATACGGTGCGATAAGCCTGCGCGCAAATCCCAGCGGTTATCAGCAACTGATACAGCGCAAGGCAGCGTCCTTGGGTGTATTCTTCTTTATACACACATCCCAATTATTCAACGTTTATGAGCCGGCTATGATCAGGTAATATCGGGCTAGCCCGACGGATTCCATCCTCCTTCCGTCGGGTTCTTCAGCGGGAGCTCTTGTCGCGGGGTTGACTCGTCGGGAAATGCTGGTTTGGAAACGAGTCGGGATAAGCCGATATACTGACGTGATTATAGTAGATATGTTGACCGGTATCTACGAGTATACGTTTATATGAATATCATTCACGATAAGTCAAATTTAGTAAAAATCTGCCAAATAACCAAAAGAAACAAGCTTTCTACCTATATATGACATTTTATTCTCGTTGCAATGATTATGGATTCAACATTACAGTAATCTAAACTAAAATCTTATTGATTTAGAACAATCACTTGTATGAAAATAAGTGAGAGGAAATGGAAGGCCCTTCACCACGCAGTTGGCGACTGATCAAAGGGATATCAAGAATTTAGGACTCCGCGAGGAAGAAGCCTATTGCAGGGGAAATGGCGCCGCACGATTGGGAGAGCTGACTCCGTATACGGGGAAAACGAGAGGGCAACAACTTATGTAAGAATAAAAACTTATATCTCTTAATTTACTTACTTTATATACAATTTTTAAAGTTAATAGAAATGACGAGAATTTTGACGAAGTAAACAGGGGTTTATCGCAAGTAGCTCATTGGTTCAGGCTAAATAATTTGGTACTGAACTCAAATAAAACTAAATGCATAGAATTTGCATTACCTAATGCTGCAAAAACAGCAAATAGGCTCTCTTTAAATACCACTAAAAACAGATAATTCACCTGTATTTTTGGGAGTATCCCTGGATACAAAACTCCAATGGAGCACACACGTAACAACTCTTGCAGGGAAACTGAGTTCAGCGGCCTACGCTGTTCGAAAGATAAGACAATTCACAGATGTTGAAACAGCAAAACTTGTTTACTTTGCCTACTTCCATAGCATTATGTCCTATAGAATATTGCTATGGGGTAAATGCGCGGATAGTGAAAAAAATTTTGTTTTACAAAAGAGAGCTATACGTGGCATTTATAATTACCGCGTGATTCCTTGCGAGAGAAGTTTAAGGAAACAGGTATTCTTACATTTGCTTCACAGTATATTTTAAGCAATTTAATTTATGTACACAAAAATATGAAGAATTATAAAACGATAGGTGATGTGTACAATAGACAAAGCAGGAACCGACATAAGCTTGCGGCTCCTGCTTTGCGCCTTGCAAAAGTGCGTAACTCGTTTGTGGGTTTTGGTATAAGATTCTATAATAAAATTCCGCAATCAATTTCATCACTGCCATTACAGCAGTTTAAAAATACTGTTAAAAAGAGGCTGATACAGAAAGCCTACTATACTCTTGACGATTATTTGGAAGACAAGAATGTGTGGATATAGCTCTCTTTGAACCTGTACAAGACAGTAACGACTTAATGTAAATAATATTAAGAATTATATTTTTAAAAGAGCAACCGCCGAGTTTCTTACTGGCTCTTCTCGGTAGGAACAGCTTTCCGAACCAGCTGTAGAGTTGACGATTCTAAAGCACTTGTTTACAAGTTTATTTGAATAAAGAATATTTTGAATTTGAATTAAACCGAGACTTTTGGACCCATTTGTTATAGTCGAGGTATGGCTTAAAAAAGCGGTATTTTTTTTGTTCCAAATTTTACCCAAAATATTTACAAAATATAAAATTAAAAAACTGCAATCTGGAAATTGATACAAAATATCGATTACAGTTAACAGTTGATTACACCACTGTTCCATTAAAAATAATAATATAAAATAAATATTAACAGTTCAAATGTTTTATTGTTAAATATTTTAAATAATGAAGAAATTGAATTGAAAAATGTACCTATAATTTCGTCAGTGTGCTGTATACGCTTGTCTACTCGTATGTTGCTCTATGTATGCTATAAATGCTTCATAACTTCACTTTTAATAAATCTTTTTAATAACAGTAACGTTATTTAATTGTTATATCATAGACAGCTGACCTTATAAGTATAATTCTGCTTTTAGATCAATCAAATCAGCCAAATTTTGAGTAATAGTTAACGCTAAAAACGCTATTAATAAGCCCTATTTTCATCTTTTTCGGCCCAAAGTTGTATCAAGTGTATCGGTTTCCTTGATCTTAAATTATTTATGTTATTTATTTATTTCTTTATTGAACATACATATTGCTAGAAAAGAGAAAAAAATAGTACACGTACCAAAGTAAACAATCTAAGTCTAATCTCCTACAGTCCAAATTTGACTACCGGAAGGAAAAGGACATGAAGTGAAATACGGATAATATAGAAAGAAAAAAAAATAACGAAAATCTATGTTTCTAGATAAATATTTGCAGGCGACATAAAAAAAAATAGAAGATTAAATATGATGCAATATATATAACAGTTATTTTAACTATTTAGTTTACAAATTAATTTTTGTCAATTAAATAGATGTACGAAGATATCACTAATATGATACGTTAAATTAGTTTCTTCATGTGTAACACGTACTTTATACAATTGTCTTATTCTCTGTATGTACCTAATGCACTAGTGGAGCATGAATTCCACAGTCGGCCTTTCATTATAATAATAATTTCAAATAATTTGTAAACGAAATTACTGTACTATATTTATAAAGTCAAAGTTACGCGTAATATTTGATATATGATTATATTATTTGTCGACGTCACCTCGAGCGAGGCCAATGACGGTCCGCATAGGGCTTGCTCGACTTATTAGTCTGAGGGGTTATTTTTTGTCCTCACACCGCTACACGACGTTAAAGTAAAAGGATTTATTCCCTTTCTATGTTTATGATTACCTTACTGACTACCATTATTTTTTTATTTTATTTATTTAATATACTTTATTGCGCAACAAAATTTCAGAGTACAAAAAAAACTTATACCTAGAAGACATGTACAACGAGGTGGTCTTATCGCTTAGCAGATTGTTGTTGTAGTTGTAGACCATTGTTGTGTGTAGAAAAGAAATAAAGAAAATGTATCTATTCTAGAAAGCTAAAATGAAACACCCGTACGGTACGTATCGCGGCACAGGAACTCCTTCATTGTCAAACAACGGCACGCTCTGCAAACACTGGTGAAACACATGACCATAAAACGAGCGTCTGACTGTAAGTTGACGCCGGCACGTTCTCGGACCGTCCACGGGCACAGGAAGCGGGCACGCGGCCCGCGAGGTCACCGGCAGCCGGCCGAAAGTTCATTACAATCAATGACCAGGTTAAAATTATGTTTTTAACTAGTATGTCCAGCCCGCTTCGCCGTGCTTAATTTAAAGATATTACCTAATTATACTTTTATAAAAATGCTCCGATCGTCACTAAAATTCACATCCGATGGGTCATAAAGAATGTATGAAAATTTCACGAAAGACGGTCCAGCCGCTTCGGAATATATAGAAGACATCAAACTTATTTTACATATTAATAAAACGAAGTGTCCCAGCAGTGGGGATAGTAACAGGCTATTACTTTCCGAACGATGTTGTAATTTGTTTAGACGAAGTCCTCTAATGGGAATAGTATCGTAACGACCTTTCAACTTAAAATTGACAAAACTTATTTTTTTTCTGACCGATTACAATAAAACGTACCCTATATGTTAAGTGAGGCTTTCTACTACCTATTAGTAAAAACAGCGTCCAAATCGGATCAGTGGTTTTTGAGATTAGCGGGAACAAACGCACAGAGATTTACATCTCAACGATTTTATTATATGTATATAGATATAGAATAGAAGATATAGAAGAATAGAAGAATAAATAGATAAATAATTAAAATCCAATTGCACAACATAGCAACATGGTGTAAATTGACGATTCTGGTTTCTGACGCTCCGCCGCAAATCGGGTCATTATTTACAGTCGTCAAGCAGGAAGCGCTTATCATTGTTCCCAAGTTTGGTCTCTCCGTGCCAATGAGGAAGGCACTGCTTTCCTGCGATGTTCGCAGCCGGTCCCTACAGACCTGGACGACGAAATATAACTACACTCGCCTACACGAAGGGTTAAATAAAGTGCAAGGAATACGTGCATACATAGAGCATATCGCACAATTGAACATTTGTTAATAGAATAGAAACTAAACACTAGCACTGAAGCAGGAGTCACCACCAGCCCAGCTCCGAGCGGCGTCGGGATATACTCGTAGGCTCCACGTGTAAATCGCAAGTCGTGTGTGGCGGTGGTTGCGGAATGTAGGCGCTTTTGCGAATCCCGCATGCATCAGGTACGGTAGAGGACATTGAACATCACTACATATTATAAAACAACTAGCGGCCTGCCTCTGCTTCGCACGGGTATAAAATATATATCCCATGTCAGTCAGTGTAAAATAAATGATTAAAATTGATCGAGTAGTTTTGATTTATTCATTACTGCCCGTGGCCGTAGCGTTAAATTTGGAGAAAAACAATTTCCTTTCCCTATACCAAGAAGATTTCCTGCTATCTTTGGAATATCTAAATTCATATAGTACATTATTACTTATTTACTTTTATTTTCCCTATGTATTTTATTTTTACAATTAATTACAGAATGTCTTTAAACAAACTCTTGAAAGAGCGACATCGCTGCTAAAGTCGAAGTGTTAAAGGGCCAAGCGCGGCCTCCTCACGGCATTTTAAATCTGTAATATCTCCGAAAATGTTCACTTAAATTACATGCTGTAAACGGCCATATTGATCTATATTAAATCAACTATTTATTTAAGGTACTTAATTGGATAAGGATTACTGCTGTATTGTATAAGAATTGCTTCAAAAATAAGGCATTATTTTTCGTAAAAAGTAAACGACAAAAAATGCTTTAGTGGGTTATCCATAAGCGATAGACATATATCATCGTGGACTTTTCTGTAGACCTTTTCAATGTGTACAAATACTTAGTACATTATTTTGATAAATCTCGTAGGGTTTAGCCTGCGTTTGCAATGTAAGCGGAAAAAAATGTAATTATTTACAGAAACCTCAAAAATTACAGTATTTCTCTACTCCGTATTGAATGTTATTATACGTACAAACCTTCCTCTGGAATCACTCTATCTATTAAAAAAAACCGCATCAAAATCTGTTGCGTAGTTTTAAAGTTTTATGCATACATAGGGAAATATGGACTTTGTTTTATAATATGTAGTGATTGTTATTTTCCTCGCTAGAGAGCTCCGATCATAAATGCGTCCGATCGCTGCTAAATTCAAATGGTTAAAGGGCGAACCGCGTTTTTTTTTTCGAATTTGACTAATGCTGTTAGCCCTAATGGCTTTGACAGCGTCACCGATAAGACGGGCGAGCGCGGAAGCATCGCCGAGAGGCGAACCGCGACTTCCGACGCGCTATTTATAGGCTCGCGGTGCGGCCCCTGCATTTTAAATCTGTAATATCTTCGAAACTGTTTATTTAAATTACATGCTGTTAAGGGTCATATTGATCAATATTAAATAAACAATATATTTAAGGTACTCAATTGGATAAGGATTAATGCTGTATTGTATAAAAATTGCTTTGAACATAAGGCATCATTTTTCGTAAAAAGTAAATGACAAAAACTGCTATTGTGGGTTATCCATAAGAGATAGACATATACTATCGCGGACTTTTCTGTAGACCTTTTCATGGTGTACAAATACTTAGTACATCATTTTGATAAATCTCGTAGGGTTAGCCTGCGTTTGCAATGTAAGCGGAAAAAAAAATATAATTTACGACATCACATTAGAAACCTCAAAAATTACAGTATTTCTCTACTCCATATTGAATGTTGTTAGACATGTAAACCTTCCTCTAAAATCACTCTATCTATTTAAAAAAAACCGCATCAAAATCTGTTGCATAGTTTTAAAGATTGAAGCATACATAGGGATATACGGACATAGGGACAGACAGAGAATGTGACTTTGTTTTATACTATGTAGTGATATTATTTATTTTTACAATTGATTAGACAATGTCTTTACATACAACATTCATAGCTTTCTTATCATTAGACAATATAAACTTGAAAGAAGGACATTTAGTTCCGCCTCCGGTCGCTGCTAAATTCGGAGTGCTTATAGGTCTAAGCGCGGCCTCCTCGCGGGATTTTAAATCTGTAATATCTCCGGAAATGTTCACTTAAATTACATGCTGTAAACGGCAATATTGATCTATAATAAATCAACAATTTATTTAAGGAACTCAATTGGATAAGGATTAATGCTGTAGTGTATAAAAATTGCTTTGAACATAAGGCATCATTTTTCGTAAAAATTAAATGAAAAAAACTGCTATTGTGGGTTATCCATAAGAGATAGATATATACCATCGCGGAATTTTCTGTAGACCTTTTCAATGTGTACAAATACTTAGTACATCATTTTGATAAATCTCGTAGGGTTTAGCCTGCGTTTGCAATGTAAGCGGAAAAAAATGTAATTAGTTACAGAAACCTCAAAAATTACAGTATTTCTCTACTTCGTATTGAATATTATTATACGTACAAACCTTCCTCTGAAATCACTCTATCTATTAAAAAAAACCGCATCAAAATCGGTTGCGTAGTTTAAAAGTTTTATGCGTACATACGGAAATATGGACTTTATTTTATAATATGTAGTGAAGCCGAATTCTTTGTTTGTCCATATATCCCTATGTATGCATAAAACTTTAAAACTACGCAACAGATATTGATGCGGTTTTTTTAATAGATAGAGTGATTCAAGAGAAAGGTTTGTATCATGTATAATAACATTCAAGAGTAGAGAAATACTGTAAATAATTACATTTTTTTCCGCTCACATTGCAAACGCAGGCTAAAACCTACGAAATTTATCAAAACGATGTAATAAGTATTTGTACACCTTGAAAAGGTCTACAGAAAAGTCCGCAATGGTGTATGTCTATCTCTTATGGATAGCCCACAATAACATTTTTTGTGATTTACTTTTTACGAAAAATAATGCCTCACGTTCAAAGCAATTTTTATACAATACAGCATTAATCCTTATCCAATTAAGTACCTTAAATAAATTTTTCATTTAATATAGATCAATATGGCCGTTTACAGCATGTAATTTAAGACGCCGCGCTTGGCCCTATAACACTTCGACTTTAGCAGCTATGTCGCTCTTTCAAGAGTTTGTTTAAAGACATTCTGTAATTATTTGTAAAAATAAAATACATAGGGAAAATGTAAAAGTAAATAAGTAAAAATGTACTATATGAATTTAGATATTCCAAAGATAGCAGGAAATCTTCTTGCTATAGGGAAAGGAAATTGTTTTTCTCCAAATGTAACGCGTGCGGGCCACAAGCAGTAATGAATAAATCAAAACTACTGGATCGATGTTAATAATTCTTTTTACACTGACTGACATGGGATATATATTTTATACCCGTGCGAAGCAGGGGCAGGCCGCTAGTTACTTATATTCGCGGATTCTAGCAATATAATTTCATTATTACTTTGTTATTTTTATATTAAGGATATCGGTAAATTAACGCCTAATTCTATTATACATTTATTTAGTTTTTCTTAGTTTTTCAACTGCAAATGTATCGTTCCGGTAATGGAGTACATTTAACCTTCTTTATTTGTAAGTGATTAACACGTACAGTGCAACAAGTGTGTAATACGTAAAGCTCCATGCTATAATAAATAATTCAATAGAATCAAATAAATATTTCAATAGACTTTTGTAAAGAATTTTCATATGTAAAAGATGACTCAGACTCCAATGCAACTGCCGTCGGTCTGGAACGTTCGTTTCCGAGAAGTACGGCGACTACGTGATTTACTTAATTAACTTTTCCGTACGAAGCCGGATCGATTTTCTAGTCTGAGTATTTTTTACCTAATATATACCTACTATGTTACATATTATACTTTACGCATTCATAGCGATTAGAGTGTCCGCAAATTGAACAATAATTGTAGAAAATTATATAAAAAGGAATACCTACCTAAGTTCAAATAATTCCCTAAGCCTGAGCCAAAAAGAGCATATTTTATATTTAAGGATGTCATCAAACTTCATTCTATTCAAAAGTGCTTCTCCGTAGGAAGAGGAGAGCTGTAGCGTCGTTACAGCAAGTACGATTGTTTCCAACAATTACAACAACAGCAACAATTTCACCAAGAGTTAGTTACTATTTGTTTCCAAATGCATCGCTCTATCCCACAGCCATTCGACATTAATGAAATGACCAAAAAAGGTTGAAAAGACAGTAGTCAGGGTTTAATTGTTCCAAAAAATTGGCGTAATATGTTTGTTTCTGTATTTGTTTAGAAAATACAGAAACAAACATATTACGCCAATTAGAAAACAGAGATTAATTATCTCCGGTTGCAGTCCACCGTCGGTTGGAGACCGCCGGACGCCCGCCGTCGGACTGGCGATACAGAACCGTCTCGGGGAAAGTAGTCTTTGAAATATTTTATATAATTTAGATAATAATAATTGTATAATATTTGATGTTCCATACGAAAGCTGCTGGTTCGGGATGTAATGGAAGGCTCGTAGCGAGCGGAACTTTAGGGGTGCGAGATTGTCGAGGTGAGCTGTGGCTTTCACAGTTTCCGAGGGATATCACGAGTTACAGCATAGTGTTAGTCTAGTATTAACTTGGCAAGCTTTTACTTTACCTACTCAATTTCGATTCCCATCATGATGATATAGCACATCAGTTCTCGGACTTCGGTATGAGTAAAGGTAAAGGTAGTGTTATTGCAATACTTGGAGTGTACTTACGGTACTTACGAGCGTTGCGTGTGCGGAGTGACGCGCACCGGCCGGGGGAGGGGGCCCGGGGGGAGCGCTGAAACAGTATGGCGGCTTATCGCGCCGCCCGCCCCGCACCCCGCACACCGCACCACATACCCCGCACCCCACTGGCTTTTCACGGAAAATATTCGTAGAAAACAACTGATAACATCGCGATGAGGCCGATCGGCGGCCATCAATAACCCGCGGACGTCGCACTAGCGCCGCGGCCCGGCGCCGCCCGCCACCCGACGCCGCCGGAGCCCGCGACCGGCCCCGGTAGAGTATCTCGCGGGTAATGAGCCGCCGGTGAAGATACGCGCTCTCCTAATCAAATCTGTAGTCCTTCTATCTGATAATTACCCCGTATCGCGAGCAGTATCGCGCTATCTGGTCGGCGCAGATACGGCGAGCGGCGGCCGCGGGAGGCTCGTCCTCCTCGGCGATGCGTGCCGCTGCTCGCCCGGAGGTCCTGGCGCTGCCCGCCGGCGTCCCGGCGCCGCCCGGCTCCCGGCCGAGCGCGGGCGGCGCGGGCGCCCGACAGCTGTTCGGCTAGATACTGTATCTGTGCGATACGATTATCAAAGCTCTAAGATAGGCAATCTCACATTAACGACTAGTTAAGATAAACGAGATAACGTTTTGCATATCTAAGGAGGAGGCCGCGATACGGGGCTCCACGCGGTGCGAGGTCGTCGCCCCCGGCCGGGGCCTACGTCGCGCGCTCCCCCCGGGCCGGTCCCGGCGTGTGCCCGGGAGCCTCTCCGGCGGCCCGGGGGGGGGGGGAAGGCCCTGCGACGCGGAATACGTAAAACCATTAGGATCTACGAGACAGTTAGACATTCCAACGCGATCCTCCCGCCACAGTACAGACGGCAACGAACGGACTCGTTAGCGTATGTACTGTGGCGTATGTAATTCAGTGTCGACACGATCCATACCTACTTTACTGAACTAAAATAAATACGGTATTTTCTAGATAACGTTAAGCGATTAGTATAATTCATTGTCCGTTATCTACAGCTCGATACGTATCGTAAATCGTATTAAATTGATAATAGCCCGATACCGGCCGCCGCCCGCGCCCGGCGACCCTCCGCGGCAGCGACCAGTCCCCCGGCCGAGCTTAGGGATTATTAATGTACGGCGGAGGACAAACGTTCACTGTATTGTTTTTACTCTATGAATACATACAGCGCTGGTCTCGTACCATGTAACATACTTGGAGGAGGATACGCAGCAGTTGCAACACACGGACGGCGGGAAAGCTGCAGCTGCTGCCACGTGCTGTCTCGTTGCTCGGTGAAACCGTGCCGATTAAATATTCTTGTTTTTCTCTAAAATACTCATATTTACCTTGGAAGTGCTATTTTTGATCCGAGCTCGTATTGACAAGTGTGACAGGCGAGATAAGCTGATCTGAGAGCGTTGAATCATAGAGTCGCACATGTCGCGATACCGTGGTGAAACGCTGTCAAGTGGCGCGCTCGATAAGGCCGCTCGGTGCCGTATTCAGGGCACGTTCGGCAATCTACGTGCTGGTCTAGGTTTCGTTCACTGCGCGTTTCACCTCTTAGATTTAGTTAAGTAAACATACAGTACTGTCGGCTCGGACGAGCTACGATCGGCAGAACGGTGGCCCTCACTCGGAGGTCGCGTATTCGAACTCCGAACGGTACACCTAAGAGTAACCTATGCAGTACTTATAGAACTTAAAATACTTAATTGATATCATCTATTTTTTAAGTTAAAGAGAACGGACCATTTTGTCGCTGGGCGCCTTACCCTGAGTAGTGGTGCAGCGGCTCGACGTGGACAATCTCAGCGAGGACTCGCCAGGTATCGGGCCGAGCCCGGTAGCCGCCCCGGGTGGTAGAGTGGAGAGCGAGGCCATGGGTTTTCATTATTTAATAGGGATTTAGGCCGTTCCGGATGTTAACATTCTTAGAGATAGATGCTAAAATGCGCTCTACGCTCGGTCCTCAGGGAATACATGTACGAAATATGTAACTATTGTCGTCCCGTGAGTCAGCGGTCACTCGAGCGGTTGTCGGTCCATTATCGCCGGTTTTATGCTCCAATTTATGTGGCAAATGCAGGTTTAAAACAATAATACTTTTACAATTACAATAAAAAACGTTCAATAAGTCGGTAATGCGCCGCGGCCGTTATCTTATCGCGACTTACTTGAGACATCGATCATCGCTCTAATTATTGCTCGCCGATAGCGACGGCCGCAGCGCCTGCTGACGTCCCGACGCCTCCCGACGGTTACGGCGAGTCCCGAGGGCCCCGGCTGCCCTCGATGGCAGATGGAATCCTTTGAATTTCCACATCGTCGATCTCGACCTCCCCACGCTTTAATTTCTAGACGCGACCAGACATCAGATGAAATGATGAAGTAACCATCTAGGCAGGTATACTAAGCGCAGCTACATCACTGCCGCAGCAGGCAGCAGGCAGCTTCATCGCAGTCCCTTAACCTTACACGTTATATAAAAGTCCCGCTACATCTCCCTGTCTGTTCGCTAGCGGTCAATTCAAAAACTGCCAGCCAGATTTATACAACATTTTGTCAGACAAAATCATTCATGAAGAAAGTTGTAGTTCGTAATTTTTTAAGGTTTTGTTGAAATACGTTGAAATATAATCTAAATATAAATATCAAACCAATCGGCCGCGCTGAGCCGCACGCTGCTCTCCATAGCCTAGGACATAGAGTGGCGATGTCCCGGGCACGGGGTGTGCAGGTGTGCAGGTGTACGAGGCTGCGCCGCGTGGTTCCCAACGAGAAAAGTTTAAATTTATAACTGTTTTTGCATTAACTACGCTATATACATATTTAAAGCGATATTATAAGAAAATATATATTATATATAGCGATATTCAAATTCAAGTTTGATCGTCGCCTTAATTACGAAGTTTTATGTGCGCGGTTGCACCTACTACCACTTAATATGCGAAGGAATATAAGTGATGTTTGTTACTTAATAAATATTGCTACCAATGCCGTAGATTGCCCTCAACTCCTACAAAATTTAAACATTA
This sequence comes from Morpho achilles, assembly GCA_947086495.1. Classification (NCBI taxonomy): domain Eukaryota; kingdom Metazoa; phylum Arthropoda; class Insecta; order Lepidoptera; family Nymphalidae; genus Morpho; species Morpho achilles. The sequence continues at coordinate 20,027,587 of CAMTZB010000011.1, read as the reverse complement.
AAGTTCCTAACAGAAACTATCGATTTCATTCCACCTTGCTGACCCCAATTTCGCATACTAATTACAGACGAAACAGCTTCTTGTTACGATCATCCGTTGCATTCAACAATATTTCCAACAAGCACGGAATAGATCTTTTTTGTACCACTGTTGCATCTGTGCGTAGACTTCTGAGTGCTGACTTTTTCTTAACACACCAGAAATAAATTTAATATTTACTTAAGTTTTATTTCTAAGCGAGTTGTTTTTGTTTTAGTCAAAATTTATTTGTGAAAACTTGTTATTAGCTTATAGTATTTCCTATTGTTTGAATGTATTTATTATCGCTGTAAGTTTTCTTGTCAAAATAAAATAAAATAAAATAAAAATAAACAACATCACAAATAAGTTGCTGACTTATACAGAGTAGAAACCGACATACCCACCTACGCTGTGACTCCTTTGGGCTTTACTTGCATGAACTAATAAATGATTCCATATTGAAATTTAAACTTGATAGAATGAAACTCTAAGCTAAGACTCTATTGAGTCCCTTGATTCAATAAAATCATAACCGAAGTTGAAACGCTAAACATGTTTCGGCCTGGCTGCCCGCTCGGAACAATATTTACGTAAGCTAATACACATAATAATAAACATATGAATTTAATTATTTTTGAAGAACAATGTTTTATTTCTGTTCGTCTGGAAGGGAAAGAATTTCTCGAAATGAATTTAGAAATAAAATTATTACCAAAGAGGTAGGCGAGGTGCGAGCGGGAAACTAATATCTAAGAGAAATCGAATAAAAACTTTTACTTGCTATAACATACTTATTTACATACAAAATATAGTAAGAATAGCAAATAAATAGGTAACATTGATAGAGAGGAATGTGACCCTGTATATAGGAACACCACTCGGTACGGACCGAGGGAGGGAGGCAGCTCGAGGCCGGTCGGCGGCGGACACCGGGCTGACTCGGGTACTGCAGCTAAAGGAAGACAGTCAACAGGGACCAAAATAACACGGGTACAGACCTATGAGTACTGGGTACGAATAATGGAACATTACGATCTTAAGGGACTCATACAGAAGCGCTGCGAGCGCCTTGCGTCCTGACGCCTGCGGGGAAAACGGTTTCGGAACCTGTGCCTACGTAAAGAGATACTGCGTATCCAATTAATTTGACATCGTGCTGAATAGTGCGAAGAAGTACAGTGGACTATCTAGCGCGGGTGGTGGTTTTCGTATGCTCTTATAGTTATAAACGTAGTTCCGTCGCTGCTGCGGTGCGCCCGCTCGCCCGCTCGCCAGGCGCCGGCCGCGCGAGGGCAGAAAATGGTGAAAACGGGCGACCAATGGGCGCGCGCCGCCCGCCGCGCCCCGCCCGCGCGATAGCGGCCCGGCGGGCGGCGAGCCGCGGCGATAGTGCGCGAGGCGACGCGCCGCGCCCCACTACTGCCGCGAGCGGGCTTCGGCAGGTTTCCCTCGCTGAGGAAAATTTGGCCGTTCGAGACGATTAAAGTGAATTTCCGCCGTTCGCCGCTCGACAGAGCCGGAATCGAGCGGAGTCCGCGCGCTGACAGGCTGCCGACGGCCGCGGGAGTGGCGGCGCTGTCGGGCCGCAGTAGCGCCGCGAGCCGCACTCGTGGCTGCAGACCGAGTAGTGAAGTGCACGTCCGATATATTCTGTTACCGAAAACTAAGGTGAGATGTTACTTTTTACTTTCTTCTGCGGTAATCGTTGCTCGTGTGCTGGTGTAGTAAATACACGCTGTCGGCCAGCGCGCGCGCGGCGGTGCCCGCGGCACCCGCAGCTCTTCTCTTGAGTGCGGAGGGTTGAACGAGAACTTAGCGGATACGTGGGGTGTACCCGGGTGGCATAGTGTTGCGTTGACGAGATGGCGGAATACCGAGTTAGAGTCATGGATTCGAATTCGAATATTAGCGAAGTTACTTATCACATCGAGGCGCTCCCCGCACGGCGCGCACCGACCTCTGTTGGTTAATTGATTGCTTAAAAATTTCATTCAACTTAATGCATTTCGCGCAAACAACTGTAGTTCTGCGTGCTTAATTGCGATACCTATTAGCGGCCGCAGATCCGCTATTCGTTATTTAAGTACGCTTTACAGTATTAAGTACCTGATGCTATTTTTTTTGCGAAATGTCTTTTTCTAATTAATCGAGTTCATAATTAGTTTAATAAACCGTTACACTCGTAACACCTCAACGAGCTATATAAAAACCACAGAATCAAACAAGATATTATCAATTAACTTATAAAATACTGCGACCCAACTGGATACCTAATATACATTTACATCAAAGTTATTATGTTCAAATGAGTATAAATGTAATAATGTATAAATTAATATAACTCTATGTGCAAACAATAAACAACACAGTGATATTGTCCGTATGTCCAGGGTTCAGTATAGAGGTAGCAAGTGGTTTATTCTTCTGGCCGCGTCTCCACACCAGCTACAGGAAGCTGCTAGTGATATTGTACGCTCTACGTCAGTCCGCCGAAGGTGCGCGGTGGTCGAGTTTGCAAAATACAGCAGCTCATATTTAATTACCTACAGTTTAAAACTTAAGAAATCAAGTGCATAGACGTTCTTGCCACTGAGATACAGAACAGGCAATTTGTGACAGCCGATACTGATGCTAATGCTATTCACGTTAAACTAAAGAATGGAAACATAAATTATGTCGCACAAAGTTGCTATAATCTCAGGAACTACTGAGGGGGTTTCATGTGATTTTTCCAATAGATAGTAATACATAATTAATTCGGGAAAATTGTAAACTTTAATAGGGATATGTTACCTAAGTTACACACCATATGTTATTTGAATTCTCTTTTGTCATTTCTTTTTTACGTTTTGGTTTATATTTAAACGATTATCCAACTAACCAGTCTACTCTCTATAGTGCTAAGTAATTTGTGGAAACTTTGCTGATTTTTGCATTATTTTTTTGTTACTTAATTTTTATAATTTATTATACTGTTTGTTTCCCTTATATAAATAAAATAAAATAAAAAATAAGGAACATTCAGGTTTATAATATGTTAGGCTTCGTGCGAGTTGCCTTGCCTTAATTTGATGATAGATGTAATAAATATCAAAAAAGTCAACCTGCCTGTAAGGTTTCATTGAAAACGCTACCTTCTACGTCTGAGATGTAACAAAAACATGTACTTGTGAGGAATGCCTTATGTTGCATGGGTGTACTGACAAGTCCGCCAGCTTTCCAACATTGCTCACAGTATTGCATGTTACAAAGAAAGGTCGCGTCCATTCCGGTGCTGGACTGTGCTACTCGTATCTAGAAGGACACGATATGATTCATTGATTATTATTTCACGCCGTAAGTTACATTATTAATTTTTTTACAGTTTGTCTGTTTTTGAGTTAGTTAAAGTGATCATTTTCTTACAGAAATTATTAAATTTTCTAAGAAGCCAACGATCTACTGTAATCACTGTGTTTTTGCAAAGAACAAGTCGTACAATATTTTATTCCTAAATGCCAAATTTAATTGAAATGAATATAAAAATACAAAAGTAATTATAGAATTATTTTAATAAATGTTTACTTACTTTTGTACTGTGAAAGTAAGGCGTACTTGTACATCATTTTCCTGCCCTTATCACGCTCTAAGGGAGTCGGCACAACATGTTATAAACATTCTGTCACATAATTTGGCTTGTTATTTTACTTCCGGCCACCTGCCTGACGTCAACTTACCTTAGTCGTATTTTACGACACCTCGATAAGGAATGAGGATGGTCTGTTCTGCACACGGCTATAACGAATTAGGAAAATGTATATAAAGAATATCCTTAGAGACATAGGGCCTTTACACGGACAGCGCCTCCAATTCAAAATAAAGTATATAATATTTAAAGAGGAGTAAGTTTTTAAATAACTTATAGAATTACACGTTACTCTGCGGACATCCTTAATACGACCTACCTAGTACCGAAATTATTCAATCTATGCTATCATTTGCGATTACTAGAAAATTTATATAAAGCTAAATGTACATTGGACTATCTGTTTTTATAAGAAGAAATAAAAGAGCAAACGCCGAGTTTGTTGCTGGCTCTTCGCGGAAGGAATAGCTTTCCGAACCAGCAGTAGAGTTAACGATTCAAAGGCCACTTGTTTACGAGTTTATTTGAATAAAGAATATTTTGAATTTGAATATAACTGATACATGCAGGATTCCACCACAATACACAAGCACTACACACGTTCACTGTCACAAATCCAACAGTCATTTCCATGCATCATCCGACGGCTGACTGGATTAGTGCCGCATGTCACCCAGGTAGTTAAATATCATCCAGATGATAAATTGAAGCTTTGGTGTAATTTTTTCTCGCTTTGACTAGTGATCTTAGTGAGAAAAAAAAAATTGGCCGAAGGTGGTGTTAAAACCAAGATAGTACATCTTTGTACCGCGGGAACCTGTTAGATGATGATATAAAGAAATGAACGGGGGTTCCTAACTTTATTCGATGCTCAGGTTGGCGAAGGCCATGACGGAGGAGATTCAATGACGGCGGCGAGACACGGACAACATCACGAACAGGATTTCACTTGTTACTCTTTTAGGATTGATCGTTTTTGTGTTCAGAGACTTAATTAAATTTAGTTTTTTATTAATAAGTGGCAGTATGAATAGTCATAACCTAAAAATACTTTTTTTAATTAAAAAGTATTTATAGGTTATGACTATTTATGGATATAGAGCATAATTTTTTAAACCTCATTTTCGGACATCCCCCTACTGTGACCTTCGCGGTCCCCAGTCCGGCTACACTCAGAGGAACTCTGTTCCCAGCGACAGACAGACTTTCGTATTTATAATATAGATACCAGTAGGTGTGTAGCAACGCCATCGCTTTGTTTCTGTCTTGTTCGTTAAATCACCTATGGTTTTGTTTGTGGTATCCGTTCCTCCAATAATCTCCAATGTATATATGGATATAAATATATGGGACATTTACACACACAGTCATCCACCCCCAAAGTAAGTAACTCAATGTGTACTTGTGTTATGGGTGAGAGACAAATGGTGAATATATTCATATATATTTTAAATACCATACTAAATACAAATATACATCCAAGCTCAAAGAACCAATAAATTGTTTATACAAAATATTTGCTCTCGGCGGGAATCGAACCCGCGACCCGCGGAGCTGAAGTACACTACCCACTGCGCAACGCGGCAGTCGTATGATCGAACCACAATGAGGAGGTCGATCCCAAAAGTTGTATTATCCCAGTTATTATATTTGTTGATCCCAGTGGAGTTGACGATTCAAAGGCACTTGTTTACAAGTTTATTTAAATAAAGAATATTTTGAATTTGAATTTGAATTGAATTTGTATGCCCGGTACATCGGCATCTCAACGAGGCGGACGACCTTCCGAGACCGTTGTGTGAAGATCATCCAGACCGGTGTGTGACGGAGACAGTGACGGCAGACCCTCGGACGGACTTCTCACCACTTTCTGTCTCTTCTCAGTGCAAAACCTGCGATGCGGGCTCAATACATAGAATAGATTCCACAGATTTAATACGTGGCATTAAACGGATCATGTCGTGAGCGAGCCCTGACGAGTCATCAGCGTTAGCTGTAAGGAATTTATAGAATTAGGCGTTACTTTGCGGAGATCCTTTATACAAAAGTAATATAACCAACAGACACACCCAGTTGTCAGATATTGTGTAGTGTCTTGTGGTCATTCTGTTTGACCGTAATTCATATTAAATACATTTTTTTCAAACACCCAGAGCTAATGTCGGTCCCGAGTACTGCGTACGTCTCACAGGTTTTTACGCATTTTATTAATTATTTTTCTTTCTCTCTTCGAGACAGTAGCTTTTGGCCGCGGCTTCGCTTGCGTGGAATTTGATCTGTCATATTAAGTTTCATGACAGATCATTTTAAATAAATACCTATATTATTAATAGACTAAAACGTGCATTGTAAAATGGTGTCTAATTTAATTTAATAGTCATCTTAGTCCTCCTGCCCTTATCCCACTCTAAGCGGGTCGGACACGACATGTTATATATGTATATGTTGTCACATATGATTTGACCACGTATTATACTACGGCCGCCTGCCTGACGTCATCTCACCTCAGTCGTATTTTACGAAACCTCTTTAAGAAATGAGGGCACTCTATTCTACTCAGCCGGATACCACACGGCTATTTTTAAGGGCTAATTTTGATAATAGTGACTTCCAAATAAAAGCTAGAGATATGCTATCCCGGACTTTTATTTAGAACTATTCAGGACAAACAATCCTACAGCACATCTTTGTGTAACTCCAATGGTTCAGGCAGCGTACGCTGAGATAGCTCTTAGAGGCCATATTTTATTCCAACTTAACTCGTATCGTTATATTATATAAAATTATTACAAATTGTCACCTATATGTTATTCCCATGCATAATCTGTATTATTGAAAAGTTTCATCCAAATCCGTTAAATAGTTTTTTCATGAAAGAGTAACAAAGATACATTCATACCCACAATCTTTCTCATTTATGATATTAGTAGGATTGTAATATAAGTGGGACTCGAGTATTTATAATATCCTCCTACGATACTAGTGCGGCGCGCGGACCGAGTGACGGCCTGCGCGGGCCGCGGGCGCCGGGCGGTGGTTTAGGGCGTGCGGCTTGGACTGTCGCGGCTTCATCGTGTGACGCCACCGGGTGGTGTGCTCTAGCGACGTCGGCGTCGCGGGCGGTGCATCGCTAGATAGGTCTCTTTCGCGAAGGGGGGTAGTTTCGTCGATATAGCACCGGTCAGAACATATCTCGCCACCGTCTGCGGCGAGCTGCCGGCCCTCGTGCGATGCCATCGTCGCTCCCTGCGACCGCAGCGCCGGTTCAATGACTCGCAGAGCACACGGCGCGCCCCGAGCCACAATAAATATTATATTAATAAGCGCGTTATCAGCGCCGAGGGGCCCGCCGTGGTTATCGCGGGATCGGTGTGTCGAGCAAACACGCTCGCCATAAAGTTCCACGAGCTCGCAGCGCCGGAAACCTGGCCGGCCGCGACCCAAAGTGCACTCTAACGCGACCCACCTGAGCCCACTTCGGGTCCGCCGCGCGCCGCAGCCGCGTTGCGACACGGAAAGGTCTCGTGTTGTATCGTTTTAGGAATGTTTGCTCGACGAGCGCGAGGCGGCCGCGGCGCGGGCGGCGGAGACGCTCTGCTCCGATTCAAAACTTAATATGTTACAATTTTGTCGAACGTGTCGCCGTACGTTCCCGTCTCGGCCCGTCCGTTTACGTCTTCGTGATCTTCGACGAAGTCGAAGTCCAGAAATCGAACCGACCGCGTCACCCGAGCGGTCGGCCGCGGCCGGACGAGCCCGCCGGCGCCGGCGCCGGCCCGTGCCCTATTAGTACTTCCGACCCGACGCGGCTCTTCCGGGTCGGAGCCTTTGGTCGTGTTTGCTCGCGAGTCCGGTTAAGGAAATCGTCGTCCGTTGACTCGAAAACGAATCCACAGACCGCGCGCTCGTTTCGAACGCGAGCCGCCTTCCGCGTCACCGTCTCACGGGCGGCGATCGTTGCAGGTCCGGACATGGAGGACGTCGCCTCCATGATTCAGAGGGACGACGAGCGCCGGGAGGGGGACGGCGACGGGGCCCTCCAGCTCGTCAAGAGCGACGACCGGGCGACGGACGAGGGGCCCGCGAGCGGCGCCGCCGAGGGCCCCGCGGCCCCGGCGGCGGAGGGCGGCGCCGAGCAGCACTCCGTGATCACGTCGCGCCGCGCGCTGCGGACGATCACGACGTCGGGCCGCATCACCGACGGTCCGGAGCCGGCCGACGACGGCGTCAAGGACGAGCCGCCCGAGCCGCCGCCGCCGGACCACGAGCTGCAGTACGCGGCCAAGCTGGAGGAGGCGGAGGGCCGCGCCGCCGCGCACTACGAGGAGGAGCGGCTGCGGCTGGCGGAGGCGGAGGCGGCGCGCTACCTGTCGTTCAAGCCGGAGCCGTACCGCGCGCTGCCGTCGCCGGCGCCCGCGGCCGACAAGCGGGCGCAGTTCGCGCGCGCCGCGCCGCGCCCCGCCTACGGCCGCGGGCTGGCGCTGCGCTACGGCGCGCCGCACCACGTCATCGTGGCGCAGGAGCCGGAGCCCGAGGAGCACCCGCACGAGGCCTACCTGCACAAGGAGAAGGCCGAGCTGCAGCAGTACGAGGCGGGGCAGCAGGACGCGCGCCAGTACGCCGCCGCGCTCGGGGACCACGCGGCCGCCTCCTCCGCGCTCGAGATGATCCAGACCACCTCGCTGAGCAACCAGCAGTCGGTCGGGGTGGCCTACCAGCAGGTGAGGCCGAGCTGTCTTTTATCGTTTCTACGTCCTGCGTCCGGTATCCGGATCGAAATCGGGAACGTAGAATCGAAGGGGGATTCTTTTTACTCTGGAGAGGCCGGTCTGAACGTTTAATACAATAAATATCGTTTAAAACATTGTCAAATCATTTAAAATAATAGAACCGCTCGACTCGATAATAAAATAAATAAATAAATATATATGGGACACTTACACACACGCTCGTCCGTCCCCAAAGTAAGTAACTTAATACTTGTGTTATGGGTAACAGACAACTGGTGAATATATACTTATATATTTTTTAAATACATACTTAAATACAAATATACACCCAGGCTCAAAGACCAACAAATTCATTTTAAAGAAAATGTTGGTCCTCGGCGGGAATCGAACCCGCGACCCGTGGAGTCGAAGGCAGGATCACTACCCACTGCTCCAACGAGCCAGTCGAAATAATAAATACTCGACTCGATAAAATAAAACAATCGGTAAAAACTCGAAGCTACTTTAAAAGTCTTCTAGTACTCTATCTCGATACCTATCGAGGAAAGTACGAGCGCTCGTGCGCTATTTCAGTTAACTTTTAGTTATTATAGTCAACCCGCACTCCCGACATCGCACGTCGGGAGCGCGGGCCGCAGCCCTCCAGCCGCCCCCTGCGCAGGTGAAGTACGAGGCGCGCGCGGAGGGCGAGGCGCGCGCCGGCACGTACGCCAGCCTGCAGCCCGTGACGTCGGTGGCGGGCGCGGGCTACGCCTTCGCCGGCCAGAGCCCGCAGTACGCGGCGGCGGGCTACGGCGCGTACGGCGGCAAGGACCTGCTGACGCTGTACGGCGGCGCGGGGGCGGCGGCGCGCGGCGAGGACTCCCCGCCCGGCCAGCTGCTGTACCGCAGCGACCCCACGCTGTCGTCGTCGTCGCTGCCGCGCGGGCACGTGGTGTACGGCTCCGTGGTGCCGCAGACGCAGCCCGCGTACGAGGCGCCGCCGAGCCCCACCTCGCAGCAGGTACGGCCCCGCGATTTTTCCTCTCTAACTGAGGACTCTCGCGAGTTTCGTTTTTAGCTCTCGACACCCATGAATACCGTTCGGGTTAGTTTTTGACTCTCTCGTTAATTAAACGTGTCGCACCGATTATTATCAACGAGAACGGATCGATTACCGATAGTGATAATTCCTAAATATACCTTACCGATGCCACGGGGAGATCGGAAGATCGATCGATAAAACCGTATCGGCGATTACATCGTAATTGTAATTAGTGAACGGTCAGTCGGACGCTATCGAGCCCGTAGCTAGGGGAGCCGGTCCGCCCCGCTCATCGGACGCCGGTGCAGGTGACGCTGTACACGCACGGCAACACGGTGCAGTACAAGGTGGGCGGCGAGCACTACCTGGGCCAGGGCGGCGGCGTGGAGTACGTGCCCGTGTCGGGCTACGAGGGCGGCCTGCTGGTGGAGAGCTACGCGGCGGCGCAGCCCTGGCCCGCGCACAACCTGCTGCAGCTCGACGACGGCTTCGACCCCAGTGAGTGCCCGCGCGGGAGCGGCCCTCCGCCTCCGCCCTCCGCCCCGCCAGCCCGCCTCACCGCTGTCTCCCGCAGACCTGGCCGGCATGGGCGAGGTGAAGGAGTGCGTCAACTGCGCGGCGGCCGCCACGCCGCTGTGGCGCCGCGACGGCACCGGCCACTACCTGTGCAACGCGTGCGGCCTCTACACGCGCATGAACGGCGTCAACCGGCCGCCGCTCAAGGGGCAGAAGGCCAAGCCGCAACAGGCGATCGTGAGTCCGAACGATTTTACAAAATATTTCAATAAATAACAGACATTACGAAGATATGATATATTTTTTTTCTATAGTCCCCGTCTTTTGAATGAAACTGGCTGCTATTGCTAAGGCCCGATCCGTTCCGTACCTCATACGTACAGCGTCAGCTAACGCACGTATCGTAAAGCACGACCTAGCCTATTTACCTACCAAGCCCCGAACCGCACCCCCACCAGCGGATTACAGCGACATAATGCAGCCGCACCGTCCGTGTCCGCAGCCCACCAACGGCAACCGGCGCGTGGGCGTCACGTGCGCCAACTGCCGCACGTCCAACACCACGCTGTGGCGGCGCAACAACAACGGCGAGCCGGTCTGCAACGCGTGCGGCCTCTACTACAAGCTGCACAACGTGAGTGGCTCGCCGGCCCGCGGCGGCAAAGCCGGACGTCGCCTAGGGTCCTTTCGTGGTTATGTTTGCCGATGGTTCGGGGTGTCGAGCGAGCTAGTCCATAGGGCGCTCGTCGCTCGCGGACTGTCGGCGCGCAGCTCGGTGCGGCGGACGTAGAGCGGAGCTATCGCTCGCCCCGCCCGCCCGCTCCACCGCGCTGCAGGTATCTAATCGTTGCACCGAGTTATCAGGGAACTCCTCGGCAAATATTGGGCCCGTATAAAAAATCAAAACACAGGGTCTCATCTAATCTCTAGAGATAAACGGCCGGGGCTACCGACTGATAGAGAATTATCATCGCGGCCACGAATATTCATAATGAGATAAATAATCTTTTATCAATTATCTCCTCGCGAGTAGATACGCTTGTTTAAAGGATGATAGGACCGCGTGGCGGCAGATTACGAGGAGTTCCCCGCCCGCGGCCGATCGGCGCGGTCGACCGCACGCCGGCCGCGGGTGCCGGGCCCGAGGCCCCCCGGACGCCGGGAACGCGATCTCGGGGCGTGCCGGGTGACGGGTGACGCTCGTTCGACACGTTTCCGTTATCTACTAACGTCGCGATCGTTCAAATTCTAATCGTGCCGTTCGATGCGTCCAGGTGAACCGGCCGCTCAGCATGAAGAAGGACGGCATCCAGACCCGCAAGCGCAAGCCCAAGAGCATGGGCGGGTCGGGGTCGGCGGGCGCGGCGCGCGGCGGCGGCGCGCTGCCCGGTACGTTGTGGCCGTAGCGCGGCGCCGCCCCGCTGCCGGCGGTCTAACGGTGTGTCGTGCGCAGTGGAGGCTCGCCCGCCCGAGGGGCTGCCTCCGCTGTACGCGGCGGTGGAGCGGGCGGCGGGCGCGGGGGCCGCGGGGGGCGCGCCGCTGCTGCTGCTGCCCGCGCGCCTGCCCGCCGAGCCCGCCGCGCCGGCCGCGCGCGACTACGCCGCCCGTAAGTGCCGCGCGCGTGCCCGCCGCTGCCGGGCCTCGCCGCTACCGGGCCTCGGCACCGGCCGGGCCTCGTGCCTGCCGAGTGGCGTGGCTTAGGGACGAAGACCCATTTCACGATAGTTCCATTACGTACGGCAAAGAATGTCATACGCGCCTTATCGGTTCACATTCTCGACAACACGTCGCTCGTTTCTAGCCTTTACTTGTACTTAAGAATTACTATTATTCATTTAATTTTAGAGATGTTCCATTACCGGCCTACACTCTCTAGGACGCTAAATTTACTGAAATTTCCCATGTAGAAGGAATTAAAAGCATATAAATCCCACCAAAAAATGCTGTCGTGTAAACATATTCGTAGGCCTACAAAGATTGATCCTTATAGTTTTGACCTGGTGGGTTTTATTGGTCGGTTGATATAATAGTTCCTGTGATGTTCCCGGGACTCAGAGAATCGGTGTCCTCGCGGTGTCGTGTCGCGCTGCCAGGTCAGGTCAGTGTCGAGGCCCCCCCCCCCCATCCCGGACTCCGTTTCCAAACGTTCCCCGGCAGCTCTATCTCGTGACGCGCCGTGTTTGCTCGCTCTGCCTTAATTTTGTAACAATCGCATGTCTATTTGCACGTGTCTCGCCTTATCTCAGAGCACACACTGGAATTTGTACAGCGCTCGGTGACGTGTCCCGCTCGGGCCGGCCTCGCCGCGCCTCGCCCTACTAATATACTCTTTCGCGATCTATATTCTAGTCAGCGGTAGAGCCACTGAGCCACGAGGGTCATAAATAAATCATTAATAATTTTTTAGCGTCAGGTGCCGCGTCACTAGCTTCTCGGTTGACGCTACCCTGACCCGCAGTCGCTCACGAGTGCTATGTTTCAGGGTACCAGCGCTAGGCCGCCGGCGCCGGGGCCGCCCGGGACGTCCCGGCCGCGCCCAGCTGTGGACCGACCTGCGGAGCTAGGCCCGCTCTGACTGTAGGCACCGACCGACCCCGTCGACGCAATCGATAATCGAGGTTTCCTCGCGACGTTTTATTTCTCCGTAGAGGTGTAAGGGTTTTGAATCTCCGTTCGTTGGAAGAGGTTCACGAGTGAAGAAGCGAATGCGGTACAGTTATCGAAGGTTCCGACGCGTCGACGGACCGACTCGAGAGTCGAACCTGCGGCCGGCGTACCGTCCGGACCGGGCTCCCACCGCCGCACGGCGCGGGACAACTCAATAATATTATTTCGCCGACGCTATCTAATCCGGCGCACTCGATGACGTATTTAATTATTTCGTAACAATAAAAGTTAAGCTCTCGTAAAAGGGATTACGTGCGGTGAGACGGTACCACGGTACCACTCCAACGTTGCACGAATATTAATGTTCGCTAGCGGTGAATGTGATTGGTAGGGTCCGGAGTCCCCATATCGCGTGGCGTCGGCACGCCCGGCCTCGGCGCGGACCCTCCGGGGCAGGGCGCTCCTACTGGCGGCAGATCTGGGTCCGATACGCTATCAAAATGCGAAACACCACAGGCGCGTCTAATAAATTGTAAACGCCAGTAAATTATTATCTACGGATCGGTCCTTATCGTTATCGACGCACGAATTTGTAATATTTATTACGCCTCACGAGTCGAATACGATTTGTAGATCTAAAACGCAATAGCATCGTGAAGGCGCCGCGCCGCTTTCGCCGCTCAGATTTTACCGTCGGTGGTAGGGGGTCGCGGTTCGGGGTCCCGGGGTTGGAACCCCGTCTTTAGATTAATCAGTCAATTACCCATCGTTCCCGAATATATTGGCGAACTACGTCCCGGGCCGCGAACGGCCAGACGCGGTCTGCGTCCCGACCTATTATTATTATTATTTTTTATTTATACCTATTTATTAAAAGCCTCCTTGAAATAATTTTATTAGATAAAAAGTTTTTGCGGCTTCTTCGTTTGCGTCAATCTTAACGTTAGAATACCCTCAATTATTTATATGTTTTTTATTGGTGCCGAAAGAAAAGCGGAATTTTCTCTATCGTATATATTAGTCATGTATATGGGCTTCAATTGTACTATTTTGTGGTATGTATTTATCTCTACCCCTCACGACAGCCGACGGCTTCTCGGTTAATTTTTAAGCAATGAGTCCCACGCTCTCGCGATTGTTAAAACCTGATCCTTCCGACCCTAGTTGTCGACCGAAGTCATAACGACATATAGTTATTTTTTAAAAGCGTCTTCACATTACTACCAGGTGTAAACACTGAATTACAGACTTGTCGTGCTAAACGTTACGTTGTATTCGACTGAGGAAGGTAACAAACTGTTAATCCTTACGGGCTAACAGCGCCGCCGCCCGCCCCGCCCGGGAGTGGTCTGTTCGTACCTGCTATATACAATTTTCATGTATATTTCTTTTCATGATATTAGATAAATATATTATATAATAATGAACTAAGCGTCAGAGTCCCCGCCGTAAGTAGGAAACGAGTCGCCGCTGACCTCCCGAGTCATACATTAAACTATACGTACTTAGTAATCGAGTTTTCCTTTTTTAATCCAAATTTTAAATCGCCAAAATGCAAACGTTCGCGTTTGTTATAAAATTGTCGGCACTAACGTAGCCGCGGGAGTGTCGTGGTGATGTTCCACTACGTAATTCGTATTGATAAAAACAATGTTATTTAATATTTTGAGATTCTTTTGGAAGCAATGTATAATCAATTTTGTATGTAGATAATAAAGGTTAAATAGTTTACTACATTCCACTCCCATAGTTCCCGGTCCGGGCGCCCCTCCAGCTGCAGGGGCTCTTTTAATCAAACATCGATATGTAGTTAAGTTAGTAAATGTTAAATACGTAACAGTTGAAGATAGACGTGCAAATATGTGTTAAATAGGATGTCGTGTCTTAGACAGTACTTGGGAATATTTAATAAGTAGTTAATGTAATGATTTTGTACAAATGTGATTGTGAGATAGTCCGTAAGAGAACTCTAGCGTACAGCTTGTGTGGGACCAAAATATGACGAATTTATTAATATATTTATGTTAGCCGTAAGTTGTGTGTGTCTGTGTGTGCGCGTGTCGTGTGTACGGGCCCTAAGTGGTAGTGGCGGGAGAGGGGGGCCTGCACCGTGCCCACTAGGACAGTGGTGTGTTAAAGTTGTCTTATTCCATGTCCGTTAATAAAATCTTGCCAGTGGGTTTGTTTTTATTTATACCATTCTCCTACCTCCTTTAGACTTTAGACACACAGCAAGTGACAGATATTTCTCTTACGTCACTTCCGGCAGCAGTTACAATGTACGTGACTCGCTGGCTTTGCCTCTTTGATATCATTTTTTATTATTTTATTTACAATTCAAAATTTTAGACAAAGAGATAATTACTAATCAGTCTCCTGACCTGAGACGGTCGGCACAAGATGTTATAATGTTGTAACATGATTTGGCTACGTATTTTACGACCGTATACTTTGGTTGTGTCGTACGACACCTCGGTAAGAAAGAAGGTGGTTTATTCTACTCACACGGTCGTTCAACTTAGACCCTTTTTACGAAACCTCAGTAAGAAATGAGGGTGGTCTATTCTATTCAGCCGGATATCACTTGGCGTAGAAAGAAATAATTTATATATGACCAAAATACAGAACAAAATGCAAAATGTTGTGGGCACAAAGCAGTAGATGGTACCCGACCACGGCCGCGATATCCTGTTAAATAACTGCTTGTAAAGCGATCGTGATTATGATAAGTTCTGGTGAATTTTCTCAAGAAAAAGTAACAAAATCATTCGCCTCATATAATCATGTTTGGCGGAAAAAGACCGCCTCTCTATTAATCATATCATTCCAATTTAAGAATTTCGATGGCAATATCAATAGGTACCTATGTTGAGGTAAAAGTTGTTTTTATGTATATTTGGTTTATATCACCACATTTAATATCTTTATTTGTGCTGTATAAGTTAGATCGTCTCGTGTAACATCATCACATAACATAGAAATAGTTAATTTCTATAAAAAGTCGTCAAATGAATTAAAAAATATTTATAGGGTATGTTCCAAATCACAAATTTATTATTATTAAATACGAAAAATATTGTGAAATAATTCATTAGTTAAGAAATTTCTTCAATTTAACATTAGATTCGTTGAGGCATTGCACACAGTTGTGACACATTCCTTTCTTCGCAGCACGTGTTACAACTCACAACAACGGCGGGCATTACTCAAGGGTACCGTTGCCTTTGTACCGACGACGCTCTGCAGTGGTGACTCGCGGCGCCATCTGTCGATATAAGTGGAACTATAAACTTCCACACGATGTGTATAGATGGCAGTACTTGTATATGTTTACAACAATATCCACGAATATGTTTATTAAAGGAATTTTATTTCTTTAAATTTCTTTAAGGAATTACTTTGTAATACATATATTGTAAGCGCTACCTATTCTTCACCTTCTGTGATATGGATTTTATTTAATAACAAAAATTGCACTGAGCTTCTACTAGATGGCGCTAGATACATTATACCAGCTAATACCAAAGGCGTCAATATGTCGGTCCCACATTTCACCCTCTTTGTTAATTTGATGCTCAATTACGAATAAAATTTGTGTTTTAGCTTTAGTTTCTTTGTTAAACTTTGTTTAATTTTAAAATTGTCTTTTCGTCGTTGTGTTTCATGCAACTGACAGGCCATAAATAAGATAATAATGTATATATATTTTTTTTATAAATCATGCAACTGATATGAATGAAATACGTAATTTCAATTTAATTTAAATTCTGTCATTTTTACGTTTGTTTTAAACTACACTTTAGCCTAGCTGTGCATCCAGTAGCAGCGAACTGACCTTCAAAGAAATACTTTATTTCAACAACAATACATGTATAACAAAAATTTAAAAATAATAAAAAATATAGAATAACGTACATAGTGAAGTTACTTCGTGATTACTTCGCGACCGAATTTTAACCATTAAATTTTTTTTCTTTTATACATAAAAATATTCAAAATAATATTGTTATTCAAATGAGATTTTTATCTTTGTTTAAAAATTTCTCTTCGCAACAAAGAGACTACAAATAAACACTTTAGTTTAAAAACTTTTACTAAAAAGTGTACTTTTAAGTATTTTTGAGCCTGTGTAAAAGGCAAGTAAAAATATGTACTTCTATAAAATCACGGACAACAAGATATTCATCTTATTTTATCTTAATCATAGATATTTTGAATTTTCTTAAATAATTTTTAAAAATGGAAATTTGAAATGTGGAATTTGTGAACAACTGTGTATGAATGATGAAAAATGTGAAGTGGCCGCGATCTTTACTGGGAATATAATATAGTTTAGTGCGGACATGTCCTGGAGTACCTCTCCAGGACATGTATAGGAGCTAAGTCTTTCCACTGCTACAGTCTTATGATAGCAATAATCCAAAATCCAAGGCCTCGTACTGCCAGAGGTCTTGCAGTAACAATAGAGCTTTGAAGTCTCGAGGACTAGGCCTCGCACCCGATTTGGTCTTAGGGTGATGTCTACAGGTGTAACGTCACGTCCAGTTCCATCCGATTAACACGAAACAAACAATATAACCTATTTTAATTACATTACATCACATACTGCTGGCTTCTAACTAATATATTGTAATGAGGTAATTAACGAGCATTTCATCACAGGTCGTCGGATGTTTTTGATTATTTCCTATCTTTTACACAGTTAGCTCTTTGTCACGTGGCAACTTCAGCGCGCCTCTAGATGGAAACTCGGTAACAATTTGTGTATATATATCTGTTGTCTTGTATAGTATAGTATTAGCAGCATAGTATAGAACATCAGTCATGGTAAATAAAGACAGGGTAATCCGATATTCGGTTTTATGTTATTGTTTTTCTTTTCGTAGGATGTCGTGGAATTAAGATGGCTTGAGACGAATGATGTGGAGGGATGAATATATGTAACGAAACGAGTGTTAAATATCAATATGGATGTGTTAAGTATAACATATATGAGGTTCACCAGAATTTAAAGACTTTTGAAGAGAATGGAAGATGAAACACGTGCGGTGCCATCGAGTGTAAGGGCAGGAAAATGATGATGAAGTTCCATGGATGGAAGAAATAAGGCCTGAAAGTTCTGTCGCCCCTCCGAAACCCCGCTCTGAACTGGAAGTTGAACCTTACCTCGCCTTCCTCACCTGGTGATGATTTCTTACCGTATTGTTTAATTGGTTATATTATCCAGTTAGAAAAACGTTAAACTGTTCTATAATATGACTATGTAACAAATAATAAACATGATGACACGCGCGAGTAATTTCATATTCTATTTTAAATATTTACCTATTTATAATAGGTCTTCGTGCTTTTCATACAAAAAAGGAAGAAATTAATAAAAATTAAAAAAGTTAAAATGGGGTCCTCGTCGAGGGCCGCACCGCCCCCGCCAGCTGGCGGCTGAGCGCTGGGGCTGGTGGGCGCTCTGCACCCTGCGCCCGCCCACCACGGACCGCACTCCGGCGCTCGCCGAGGGAGCGTGGCGGGCGCGCGCACGGCGCCGTGCCGGGAGTGAGCGCGCGGCGTGGCGGGCGCGCACTCTAATGCGGCGGGCGCCGGCGCCCCTAAAACAAAAACGTACGACATTCCTGCGCTGCGACGAGGCTTTATTCCTTTTTTATCGGGCGAGCAGCGTCGGCCGGCACAAAGCGGCCGCCGCTTATCGCCGGCCGATTTATTAAAGCCCGCCATTACCGCGGCCCGCGGTGACGTCACGGGACCACTCGGCCTCCTGGTCTCTGGGCTCGTTGATATCGAGCCTGCAAGCTGGGATGCGAGGTCGAGATCTCTAGCTGCTAGTGGGACTCTCTTGTAATGTTATATATCGCCCCTTCGAAGAATAAACTTACATAAATTACAATAACTTAACAATAAGAATAAACTTTGTCCTATGTAGTATCTATACTTATGACATGTAATTTTATTCTTCGGATTGCGCGATATTGGAGTGGTGCCAGTTTGCCCACTACAAACACGACTATAGTACCCAAACACTGTAAACATTCAGTAGCACGAAATCAACAATCGTTTCGCCCCGTAACCAAATCAACGCCAGGATATAGACATCACGACAATATAAAAAAGAAATTTCCTTTTTTTGTTTTTATACTTTAACCCGCACACGATAGCATACATAGTAGATAAACTCTACATTTGTCCAACTCTGCATAAAACTTTCTCATTATTTTTCAGTCCACATCATACGTATTTATGACCACATTTTGAACGATTCTATGAGAGCACCTACTATTTTATACTTTTCTGGAAGGGAATCAGAGGCTTTTATATTTGCTATCTACATACATCGACAGCTGGCGCCGGTGGCCGTTACGTTTCATGGGAGCCGTCATGTCATGGGGACTGCGTTTTTCACGATATTTGTATAATCATCTTGATTCCGAAAACGCCTGCATCACGTAAAGAATAGATATGGGCAGGATATTGTATATTTAAGTTTTGTTGTAGAACTGTGACAGTTGAGACAACGCTGTGAGTCTGTAAGTACCAGGATCCTCGTCTCACCGCGAGGTGAGTTAGGGAGACCTACAATTGACGAGTATAAATATATTGAGACCCTATAGCTATTCATTTTTTTTAGTTCCTATCAGTAATGTTTACTGTCAGTCCTTCTTCGTGATCTGCGGTATCTGTATACGCGTGTATCGCTGGATACCAGCGATACACGCGATATAATCATGTTGTATACGCAGAGTATCCTCTGCGTATATAACATGATTATACGGATTAAGAATGCTGTTGGGACTGCCGTGTTTCTGCCGTGTATCCACGATGCTAACATATCACACGGGGAAGAATCGCTATTAGTCGGAGAGAAAGCGGACTTGTGCCAACAGTTTCCTAAACGTCCCGTAAAATATTAAGACAAAATTGTTTTATGATTTTGACCAAATTTTTAACCACACATTTAGTTACATTTAATGTTACAGAACTTACTAACAACGATTCTGCTGCAGTTTTAAATAAAGATTATTTATTACTAACATAAATTGTAAATATTGATTTTGTATGATTAAAACCTATAACGACACTAAATACAGGGCATCTTATAATCGCATCGAGTCTAAGTGCCACGTGGTCATCTCAGCTATTGACAAATGCAAAACCTATCCCACTCGTAAAGCTCACTTCTGTTACTTAAGAAACAAATAATGACACTTGAGTACTGCCGATTGAGACATACATTGAGTGAAGAAACAATCATAAAAGTACAAAACACGATGTCATATCGTAATCTCTGTGGTTATCTCTGGCCGCGCGGAGCCGCCGCAACCAGCGGCCGCAGCTATCAGATGCGAGGTGACATGCATTGATCCGATACGCAAGTAATTTAACTTGTATGTCGCATTGTCGATACAGCAGCGTGATGGCGTCGTTTGTGGCACTAATAATTATAACTAAATTAAATTTAATGGCTCAAACTCCATTTGATAATCATGACCACTATTGTAAGATAAGCTGTACCGTGTTATCATGTGTGATTTTGGTGTTCCCGAGGCAAAAAATGTGATTATTTAACCAATATATTAGTTACTTATATAAGCTTATTATTGAAGTTTTGTAGCAATTTGGTGCTAAATTATATTCAAAAGTAATAATAATTTTTTTCGCGATAAATCGCGGATTATAGCAAAATAATTTTATATACGCTAAGCTGTATCCATTCAGTATGGTGTTACATACAGGTATATCTTTTGAATTTAAATATCTGTTTGAAACATTATATCTAAATAAATGATTATAATTATAATTACTTTCGTATAATGGATCCGCCGTGTGGTATCCGGCTGAATAGAATAGTACCACCCTCATTTCTTACCGATGTGTCGTAAAAGGCGACTAAGGTAAGTTGACCCGCCGTGTGGTATACGGTTAAGGTAAAATAGATCCTCTTTCTTACCGAGGTGTCGTAAAATACGACTAAGCTAAGTTGACGTCAGGCAGGCGGCCGGTCGTAAAATACGTAGCCAAATCATGTGACAACATGTTTGTGCTGATCCCACTTAGAGTGGGATAAGCGCAGGAGGATCATGCGTATTATGGTTTTCCGCAAAGTACCGCCTAATTCTATAGATTATCCAAATTTTATTATTATTGACTTAGCCATACACGTGACGCTGTACTAAAACTGACAGACAGAAAAACATGCAGATAGATTACAGGTTGCACTCCTGTAAATTGTATGTTACTTTCCCCCGATAATAACGTAATTGTTGAAGTAGAGTATGTCAGTTGCATGAAGACTGTAACGTGATGTTAACGAGCAGCTTGTGTCGTGCGAGGACGGCTGAGCGTGGCCACTTCATTACTTAATATCAATAAGTATCGTTTCATTCAAACATCGGTCACACAGCGAGCCCGGCACCGTCCGACTGACGCAGCACTGGGGGCCGTCCACGCGATTCGGTCTTCTTCATTACTTGGTCCAAATCAACTTAAATATAAAGTTTCTCTCAATTATGTATCTACTTTTGCGTGTTTCTGGAGTGAAATCTGGATTATTTAATCCTCTCCATTGGTCCATTAGCAATTTTAATGTTCAAGGAAGATACAAAAGTATTAATAAAATTATTTTGCTATAATCAGCGATGAAGTAAAATAGAAAATGCATCCAATAAAAAAATACATTTAGCATTAGGTATATATATTTTCTATTTTACTTCTTCGCGGATTATAGCAAAATAATTTTATTATTACTTTTGTATTATGGATCTCTGCAAAGTAATTCTATAAATTATTCGAGGAAGATTGTTATGCCGATGAAATGGAATTGCGGAATCAGTCAAATAAATATAGCAGTAAGTTTTTCACAGTAACTGAAGTCGTCGGTAAGTTTGTTGTATTTTAAGGACTAAGGTTGTGCGAAGTGGCAGGTCTCAGAGGAAATATAATTACAGAGTGTATCAGAAACACTTCCACTGTGTGCTAATGGACTGTTACTTCCTGAGCCCGCGGGTCACTGCCGAGGGCCGACAGTCCGCTCTAACGGGACACGACGCGACATGTCAATTTAATTTGTCGCATAACAATTTACGAAATAGCTAATATGTATGTATGATATTTCAAACATATATGCTATAGGAGGAATAAACTTTTTCTTCTCATTATTTTAATTCGGAATTCGCAGGTTGCAATAAGATCTTGCAAGTTTCAAAGTTGTGTCTGATTTGGTTACTTGAATATTTTCAAATTAATTGTATAGACGACTTTCAAAAATAATATAATAATAATAATGAATATAATATAATAAGGCTGTACCTACAATTTTAGTTGTTTTTAGAAAAATATGAAGATGAGATCTTGGCAATTAAAATTCACTTATTTTTGCATGTCAAATACGCATGATGCATATTTTATAAAATATGTACTTATATCCGGTATAGGTACTCACCTATACTAGATATAAGTCTGAATTATATCATATTGTATTTCATCGATATTATTCCAATGAATCGAATTGAATTAAATACAGAAACACTTTCAATCATAACATTAACACTAGTGAGAGAGGGTAGTGTTTATTTTATATAAGTATTTCTGATTTAAATATATTGTGTAAGTTAACGATTTTGTCCGGACAGAGGGATAATTGTAATCAGAAATTAAATCCATTGACGATTTTCGTAAATCGTATTAACTCAGTCAGTTCCCACGACCCCTCCGAATCCTGTTAACGAGTTACCGAGAAGCTACGAGTGTTTCACCCTGTATTGGCTAATGACTCTTTCGGCGTCCGCCCTTTGTTAACATTGTGGTGGTTTCTCTGAACAATGCGACGGCCGACTTCCGCGTAATGCCTAAGCACAAGAACCATTGTACATCATACATTCGATACATTAGTGCGAAATTAATGAATAAACAATAAAAGTACACTTTGGTACCTGGACCTTTAAATAATATCTTGTTATTGTTAAAAATTATGCTCAAGGGTCCGATAGCGACCCTCTAAAGATTTTTTTAAGTTTAATTATGACCCTTTATCTATCGCAATTTTTCTTGGCATGGCATTATAGTATGTAAATTATACTGATAACTCTGTGCCATAACTTATGTGCCTTGATATTTGTAATTTATTTCGTTGAAGGAAAACATCGCGAGGAAACCTGCAACCTGTGCCTGAGGATTCCTGGGATATATGCAACTTAGCGATCGGTATCGGACGGTAGAAGAGCTTTTCCCCCAGTGGGAGAATAGCCTTTATTATTGCATACCGGTGTGTCAATGTTGAGTTCTATTTTTGCAGCTTTAGACGTCACAGTCCAATCTGTTGACCGGTATTTTATTTGAACTCTAACATTTGTAACGCTCGTAATCTCAGGTCTTTTCATTAGTTGTTATCGTTTCTACCAAATAAATTAAGGATCTAACTGTCAACTTAATTAATATATATGTTAATGTTGTGTGTAAAAATAGAGCTTCCGTATACAACGGCTGCGTAACATTTCAAAAAGCAGTCTATGAATTGTATTAAATTTGTAGATAACAATGTATATTTCTATACACTTTGTATAGTGGGGAAAGGGCAAGCGTGTTCCGATCTATTAAGTATAATGTCCTGCTATACTTGGCCTTATCTGGCTGAACTTGGCTACACTTGGCCATACTTGGTCACACGCATCAGGTCCCGAAGCCAACTGTTCCCGGGAACTGCCGCATTGCTCGAAGCCTTCATCTTCCTACTCCTAGTCCTAGTCCTCATAGTTGGAAGCCATTTTATAAAAGATGTAATTCTCGGTTACTATCAAGTGAAAGGTTCTGTATTAGATTATATTATTCTACACTAATATTGTATTCACTGTGCATGTAATGTAATGTTACAGTGCTGTGAAGGTTTTGTTAAATAAACACACTAATCGTTTAAATAATGTCAATATTACTCTTGTATTACGGAACTCTGCAAAGAAACGCCTAATTCTGTAAATTAGGATACATTTTTAATCAGAGATTGGTGACAGTAAGGCTACACATATCCCTAGAATCCTCTAGAGATATGCAGGTTTCCTCACGAAGTTTTACTTCACCGAAAAGCGTGTGATACATTGCTAATATCAATTAGGTACCAAACGTTAAATGTTTCAACTCATTGGTGCTTGCCCGGAGTTTGAACTCGTAACCCCCTGGAAAGATTCACACGGCTACACCGCTGGGCTGTCACAGCTAGCAGAGAGTATTTTCATAATAACATTTTATTAACGCATTCAGTTACGCATTGAAATTGTTTGAAGTACAGATTTTCGCGAAATGTTTACCTTCCCTGAAAACCACATGATAAATGACGATTGTATATATCGAACTCGTAGTTTGTCCGAGGTGAGGTGAGAACCCCCTACCCCTAGTGAGGAGCCACACGGTCGCGGTCCTAGCCTATCATAGCTTGATATTTCCTCAATAAACTAAAGCAATTATGAATATGTAACCCATAAAATTCTAGTACCTGCAGAATGGTAAGCCATTTACATAATACTAGCGAAAAGCGAGGCTGACACGCGCACGTCATTTTTTAAATAAAAGTTAATTTTTACAGCCTCATAAATACGTTTAAACTTATCGTTTTTTCCCCCCCTTTTGTATGTGTTAAAAATATTTTTTTACAAAAAAATGAACTACACCTTAAAGTATAATTTGAATAACTGTTTTTTATTTTTAACCTCACGATGTTAAATTTGTCGTAAAGCGGCCCGGAATTTACAGAATTGCGAAAATTAAATCACAGATAAATACAATTAGGTATTGAAGGTTTAAAGACATTACGTTTTTATATTTAAAAAAAACTTTAAACTATTATTATTATTTTATTGTTATTATGCACACATTATATTCGCAAGGTTGCTTTTTATTGAGATTCGTTGCAAAACAGCGACCTCTGAATATCCGTGTTTCGGTTGCGATTTGAATAAAGCCCGAATCATCACCCAATTTCTGACATCGCATTTAATTAAGTTTTATCAATTATTAGAAACAATATAAGCGATAAATGCTTTTGTCGCGAATTATACGTCTCATAATTTAAAGTTATGTCTCCAATTAATTTGAGAATTGATTATTTGTTCGTATAAATTTCCTCTCAAATTCACGCAGGACAGATTGTAGAATTATTACATAGTTTTGCTTCGGAAAAAGTTAAAAGTGTTCACACAATTTTGTTGCTATAATGCGTATTTTCAAGACTATCTATGTAATGGTAAAAATAATTAGCTTGTATATCTTATACATGCAAAAGCACAAGCTATCACAACCACTACATTACACATGCACTGCACGCATTCATTAGTACAATTTTATCCATCGTTACATCTCAAAATATTCTTCACGATATCTAAAGTACAAGAAAAGATAGTTCTTGTTACACTTAACATTACACAGAGTTACCTAAAAATACGGATTAAGCTTATATTAATTTAATGATTGCTTTTGTACAATAGAATTCCGGAAAGTTACGCCTATATTGATAAAATAGGAAAAGTTATTTGGGAATCAAATAATTCTTCATTAAAATCGAAAAGCCTTCTCATTAAAAACTCTAGCATTCAATATTTGGAAATTAAAAATGAGTTGTCATTTTAAAATGTCGAGTGTTGAGTTTTGTATACCTGTAATGTTAAGATATGACGCACTCACAAAACAATAGAATTAGTAAGTCAGTGTCAGTGTGCCAACATGATAATAATAATTGTAACTTCGTAATGACTAATAATACAGTACAAATATGATTGAAGCAAAGAATTTTACACGAGCAGCTTGTGGGTGGATTATACGCAAAAACAGTACAACGCCTTGCGCGTACAATAATGCATTCAGGATGCTAATTGGACTACCTCGATACTGTAGCGCGTCGGGGATGTTCGCTGATGCGCATGTAGATTGCTTCTACGCAACCATGCGCAAAAGGTGCACATCCCTGGTGCGCAGGGTGCGGGCCAGTGATAATAGCATCCTGAAGGTATTTGTCGGCAGGCTTGATTGTCAGTACCTGAACCACTGTCACATGGTTCACGTGCTGACTAATCGGGCCCATCATAGATAAGCTTTTAGAATAAGGTTAGGCTAAGTTTACTAACATTAGATTAAGTATGTGTGTATTACTAACAAAATATGACCAGAAATAATGTTGGTCAAAATAAATGTATTTTATTTTATTTTATTTTATTTTTATTTAATGCTAAGGTCGACTATTCACCACATTCGCAAATATACCTACAACCTGTACCTACCAGAGACATGTTTGCATAAATTCAAATTCTAAATATTCTTTATTCAAATAAACTTGTAAACAAGTGCTTATGAATCTTCAATTCTACTGCTGGTTCGGGAAGCTGTTCCTACCGAGAAAAGCCAGCTAGAAACTCAGCGATTGCTCTTTTAAAAATATACCTAATTCTCATAGCTTGTTACATTTATTAATTACTGTCTCGTATAGAGTGGTAGGTGGCGCTGTCCATTCTCGAATATCAAATTCAAATTCAAATTCAAAATATTCTTTATTCAAGTGGACTGTTTACAGTACTTTTGAATCGTCAAATGTTTTAAAGAAGCTACCACTGATTCGGAAGTTTGCTCCTACCGAGAAGAATCAGCAAGAAACTCGGCGGCTAATCTTTTAAAAAATTATTACAATTTGATGGTTACAAGATAATCGTTGCAGCTGGATGCGTAGCTGACTGCAGTTAAGATATGCTATCACTCAAATAATCCTCAATAGTATAGTAAGCTTTATGTAGCAACATCGTTTTGAGATAATTTCTAAACTTGTGTAAAGGCAAGTCTAGATAATGTTGAGGAATTTTGTTATAAAAACGTGTACCGAGACCGACAAATGATTTTCGGACCTTTTGGAGGCGTAATCTAGGCGTCATTAGTTTATGTCTGTTTCTTGTATGTCTATCATACCTATCACTATTTTTACTGTACAAGTGAATATTTTTACGTACAAATAGTATATTACTGTAGATGTATTGTGAAGCTACAGTCATAACGCCAATTTCTTTGAACTTTTCCCTAAGAGAATCACGAGGTTTCATATTATAAATACCACGTATAGCTCTTTTTTGCAAAACAAAGACCCTGTGAATATCAGCCGCTGTACCCCATAGCATGATTCCATATGACATAATGCTATGAAAATAGGAAAAATAAACAAGTTTTGCTGTGTCAACATCAGTTAATTGTCTAATTTTCCTAACAGCGTAGGCAGCGGAACTTAATTTTCCACAAAGGTTTGTTATATGGGGCCCCCATTGGATCTTTGTATCTAAGGTCATTCCTAAAAACACAGTTGTATTTTCTTTCATTAATATTTCATTATTTAATATAACATTTCCTGTTGGTCTGGTTCCATTAAGCAGTGAAAATTATCAAAAAATCAATTATCATCTAAGTATTCCTCAATAGTATAGTAAGCTTTCTGTATTAGTGTTTTATTAATAGTGTTTTAAACTGCAGTAATGGCAAAGCGAAACTTGATTGCGGAATTTCATTATAGAATCTTATAGCCAAACGACTTACGCACTTTTGCAAGGCGTCAAGCAGGACCCGGAAGCTTATGTCGGTTCCTACTTTGTCTATTATCTATCTTTTAACATCGTTTCATCATTTTCAAAATCTTTTAACGTAAACCTCTTGAAATAGCCCGAAATTATGTTTTTTTAAATTCTGTATTTCCCATACAGAAACAGGATTTTTTAAATATTTTTAATCCAGTATAGAATAGTAGTACTTTAAAAGTACAAAATTTTATCAATATTGGAGCTGATTGGCCGTGAAAGTACGATATTTTACATACAGACGGAGATATAGACTTTCACAATAATAATATTATTATTGATTAGAGAATAGAATTGAAGAATCATAAAATTAAATACTGAAAAATGAGTTAAAAATTGTTTTTAGTTTTTTTTAAGAAAATGACAAATGGACGGATATGTATATTCAATATTAATAATAAATATCAATATCAGCACTTTGGTATCATTTATTTTTATATAAATGATTTTGTTACATAAGTTATGTATAAAATTTTTGTACAAATGTGCAATATTCTTTACAAATTTTATTGACTTTATGATTTAGTGGAGGAATGATATGCAAAATCAAATTCAGATTTTTATTTAGATCTTAAAATATTAACAAAGAGTATCAAAATGTTTTAAATAAAAGTAACTGAATAGTCCTCCTGGGAGTTACAATTGAGTTATAGATATATCTATATTTTTTTTATAACATATGTTATTTTTTGTAGTCTTTATAATCACTGTTTATAGTTGATTTGACTACAGTATATGATAAAATTTTAGGCATTTATATTTTCTTCAGATCAATTTTAAAAAAAAAGAAAGATGGAGTCTTGCAGAACAATCCAGTGAAGCATTTATAATTATTAGTGTGTGTTGTATTGGTAGTGCTTTATATATTTTGACTGGCCCGTTGGCGCAGTGGGTAGTGACCCTGCCGTCAGCTCCGCGGGTCGTGGGTTCGATTCCCGCCGAGGGCCAACATTTTCTGTAAATGAATTTGTTGGTCTTTGAGCCTGGGTACATATTTGTATTTAAGTATGCATTTAAAAAATATATAAGTATATATTCACCAGTTGTCTGTCACCCATGCCACAAGTATTTTTTATGGTACATAAATAAATAAATAAATAAGTATTAAGTCACTCACTTTGGGGAAGACGACCGTGTGCGTAAGTGTCCCATATATTTATGTATTTATTTATGATGGGTATGAATGTAAACAGTAATAGATTGTGGATTTTATTGGCAATGAAGTAACCAACAATGACATGTAGCTATCTCAACGCGATAGAACATGCCTGTTTGTTACCTTGAGTTACTGCTACACCGCACACCACGTGGTCCATCAATTATAACTGACGCCATCGTAAAAGACCAATATAAATGATATATGACCACGAAACAAGAAAACTGTTTTATAGGACTTTTATAAATACTAATTACTAACTTTTACCCGCAACTTCGTGTGCGTGGAATGTTATCGCGTGATAGGTTAATAATAGACGGTGTTTTCAATGATATCCTCTTCCGGTAAAATTGACAGGATTTGTATGGCCTATATGTTAACCCAGTGTGTCTATACTAATATCTAAAGGTGAAGAGTTTGTTTGATTGATCGAGCTAATCACAGGCACTACTGGACCAATCTGAAAAAAATGTCTCTGTGTAAGATAGTTCATTTATCGAGGAAGGCTATATAACATCACGCTGAGATGAATAGGAGAGGAGTAGCAATAAAAAATACTGCGTGAATGACAAAATTGAAAGATTTCCTGGCGTGCGCTGAGTAATCGGTGAAAGTTATTCAAAAATCATGTAGGAGATAGACTCTCCAACAAAACGGGTATCCACTTTCTACGGTTTTGCGATTTTATCGTAGAGTCTATCTCCTGATGATCCTGATGATGATCCTGGTGTATTGTGGTGGCTGTGGTGGAGATTTGTGCATGTGTTTTTACGAATCCTGCATGTATCAGGTATGAAAACGAATAGTCCACTCTATTTACCATTATATGTATTTTCTATTTTACTTCATTGCGGATTATAGCAAAATAATTTTATTATTATTTTTGGAGTGTTGGTGTTGGCGGCGCCTTGAGATACATGTGATGACTTGTCCTGCATGTATGTGGTATGTGAATGTTGCCTGCTTCATACAGTTAGAAATAGGTACATATATTCTCCTAACTAAACGCGGATTACAGCAATATAATTAAATCATAACTGTGCTATGGAATTCCGCATCGTAACGCCTACTTCTGTCTTCTGTACAAACTACGACTGGCTCGTTGGCGCAGTTGGTAGTGACTCTGCCTTTAGCTCCGCGGGTCGTGGGTTCGATTCCCGCAGAGGGACAACATCTTCTAACAAAAAAAAATTGTTGGTTCTTCGAGTTTTGGTTGTCTCTCACCCATAACACAAGTATTAAGTTATTTGGGGACGGACGACCGTATGTGTAAGTGTCAAGTAATAATATAAATTTAAAATTAAATTAAAATTATGTTATATACTACATTAGTGTTGGAAATCAATAAAAAGACTTATAAAGAAGTATCTTTATTGATATGAGCCTTCAAACTTATATTATATCATTTAATCACTTAGGAATACTAACGCACAGCTATTCTTTGAAATTATTTCTCCAGGGCGTGCCTTCAGAGTTTGCTATCTCTATCTATTATCTACTAATAGAACATGACTAAGTTCGCATCCAATTAAGTATTAATATACCCTCAATTATGTTCTATATTGTTTTGTTGCCGTTCCCGTAGGAAAAATGGGAATTTTTACCCTATGTTTGCACGGTATTTAAGTTTGAATTACACCAAATATTCGTCGAACGAATAAGCCTTGAAAGCGTAACAAGCAGACCGACGAACTTTCATATATATAATATTAATATGTAATCAATTTGTTATGGCAATATCCGCGCTGTCGTCTGTATGTATTAATCAGTCAGTGGGTGCGGTGTGTAATCAAGGACCTTGACTCGCTAGCGCTATCGCGTTCCCATTTTCTATTAAACGACTTCGTTAATTGTCATTTCGCCAAAATATATATAATGTATTTAATTTAAATTTTTGTTTTTAATCAAAATGTAGGCATTCGTCTAAACTCGGTAAACTCGGCGGGCGGTGGAGTTTGCTGTGCTTGGAGTGTCTCTATGAGATCAAATCAGGATTGAGGAAATTCGCAGAAGAACTAAAAATCTCCGATATACCTTAGCGTGTCGCGAAGCCAAAGTAGCGAGGGCGTGCTGGTAGTAAGTACGGGTATTTGATGGGGGTTGGGGTCCTGCGGTGCTCCTCCACAACCCCGAGGACCGAGTCAGGTGTCGCAGGGAGCAGTTACGCATTGATCCCGAGGCTTTAAATTTTTCTTCGTGTGTGAACTCAAAGAAAAATCGCAAAAAGACTCTTATATACGTTCTGTCATCTTGTCTGTGCGAGTTTTTTAAAACTATTTGATTGCGTTAGCATCACGCGATTTGTAAAACGCTGGAACATCAGTCACTAGATGTCGCTTGCAGCGACATACAAATGGCGTTACGCTAACAATAGGTTAAAAAAATTTGCACTAAGCACACTGTTATTAAAAAAAAACCTAGTGGTTACAGCTGTGTTATATGTGTGGACAGCAGGGGACCCTGCGGTGGTACTAGCGCGGGCGGAAAACACCATCTTCCTCTATCAGAGACTACCTGATGTTCGGTTTGTACCGCCACGTTACTGCGGTAGGTCGAAATTGTTATTGTCCCAGACCAAAGCTATAGGGATCAAATCGCTTATCGGCGGAATGTTCAACTACTTCCGTAGTCTAACCCAGGGTGACGTTCCAGGGCCCCTGCTGAAGGGCCCTTTTTGCTACACACTTTAGCTAAAAAAAAGATTGAACGCCGAATTCTCAGCTGATTCATCGCGGTAAGAGCATATTACCAAACCAGCAAAAGCTTTATGACAATTGTAAAGTCCTTGTAATAGTTAACTTGTACAAAGCAAATCTTAAGTTTTAATTTGAGTCTAAATCCACATATTCTATCATTTATATATATTTCTA
Source organism: Morpho achilles (assembly GCA_947086495.1). Taxonomy (NCBI): domain Eukaryota; kingdom Metazoa; phylum Arthropoda; class Insecta; order Lepidoptera; family Nymphalidae; genus Morpho; species Morpho achilles. The sequence goes on along the minus strand of CAMTZB010000011.1, from coordinate 19,996,441 downwards.
AAATATATTATTGAAATATATTGAAATTATTTTTAAATTATTAATTGAAATATATTTTTGTATAATTTTTTTTATTAATTAATTCAATGTACAATATTTTTTTTTTATTGGAATTGTAGTGGAAGGGAGGAATACCGTTTATAATATAATATAGTTTTTGTTTATCTATAAATCTTTATTATTTTTATAAAATGTCAAACAATATTCGACGATAGATATAGGTACAGAATAGGGAATAATGGATGATGATGCCACACAACCAGGCCGTGCAACAAGTTCAGAATATTCGTTTTAAAAATAATAAAAAATCTTTCGAGTGAAATACATTCTATAATATAATTTTGTTTCAAGATATATAAGATCTTTTAAAAATCATATTCATTCCTTATGTTCCCACGATTGAGGTATAAATGAAAGACAATATTTTACAGCCAAAAACGATTGCTTTATTATTTCATCACATGCATCTATACGACATATCTTACAAACATATTCTTTTCTTTAATTATACCAAATAGCAAACGTATATGTTCGCAATTCTGTTACAAAGAAATAAAAAGTTTCAGTTTTACGTATTACTAAAAACGGATTAAATAATAAGATATATCGTAACTATTGTCGTAACAATAATATCGTAGTGGTAAATACTGCATTCCCGAGTCCCGCCGCCCGGAGCAGTCGCGCGGCGCTACGCCGTAGCGGCCGGAGTCGAGCTTGATTAGAGCGCTACCAATTAATTAGAGCGCGGCGCCCGAACACAGGCGCGGGCGGCGGGCGGCGGCGGGCGGGAGCCTCCGCCCACCGGCGCGCTGTGGAAAAGTGGTTTCCCGTCCCGCCCCCGCCAATGGCGGCCGAGCGGCGCGCGCCCGCCGCCAGTAGCCCGCCGCGCCTCCGCTCGTACGCACGTGTTCGCGCCCCGTGTCCTGTGCTCCGTGCTCCGTGCTCTGACTCCGTGCCCGCTGTGTGTAGTGCTCGTGTGATACGATACAACTCAGTGCCAGTTCCGTTTGTTCCCGATCCTGTACGCACTCCGGTTCCCAGTTCGGTAAGTGATACGTCTCCACCTAAACTACACCTATGGCTGCCCGTGTAGACCCGAATTTGACTCATAAATAAGCGCCGCGCGGGCACAGCCCTAATCTATTTAAACGACATATAAATATCGTGCAGAAAGTATCCATCCATACTTTATTGTGAACGAACGAGTGTCGTCGAAACCGGCAGCGGACGAGATAAGATTTGACTAATAAGTTTTCGCTAATGACGCCATAATATTTTATAAGGTAACCAACCGTGAGCTATCTAAACAACATCCACGGACGTTTATTAGTAATGCTGGCGTGTAGCGGGCATATCTCACGGCCACTTAGTGCCGCCATTATCGTCCACGAATAATATCTACATGGTTTAGCGGTGTTTGAAGAAAACTGAATAAAATAACAATTTGTTCGATGGACCAGTTTAGTAACTAACACTTAAACTCCTTAATAAGGTTTACGGGTGTTATTAAATACAGTAGCGCTAATGTGTTCAGATACGGGCCGGCTTCTAGTGAGATACTGGTATCTATGGCAACGGTACTGTTGGCGATTGGCCGCCGACGCACGGCCGATATTGGAATGAAAGAATATAAATTGAAGTGAAATTATTACTGAGTTCGAATAAAAAAAACTGATCCTTGAAGAAGCATCAAGAAGTTTACTTTTAAATTATGCGTTTACGTTACATACGTTGTTAGAGATATTGAGCTATAGTATGTTTGAGAGGTCCAACATTGCACCAAAATCTTATCCATACGACGCCGGCGTAGTTTTGCTTGTTAATATGAGCTTATTTTCAAATTTGGCGTTTATTCTGTTTAATATTTGACAGATACAATGTTTTTTAGTTCCGAGTATACTTTTCCTACATGTTTACCTTTTTAGTAGCTTTGAACGCAATCCTGCATAGAACTATACCATACCATATAAAATTAATAGCTGCATTCTTCCGTAATAAACCTATAGATACGTCGCGACGCCCTGTCCGACGATAGTGAGCTTAGCGTGGGCACTTGTACATTTCATTGTCATGTAGGAACATTACAATTTTCTAAAATTAATGTACTTTTTTAAAACTTTTTTCTAATTACAAATTATAGCTGTCGGAATGTCGACCTCGTGTGGAAAGGGCAGCGTTGTCGGACCCGGGATATAAGGATATAAGATCTCAAAGAGGGGTGGAGGGAGAGGCTGGCTCTCCCCGGGACGTTCCGTCGTACACTATAGCATGTTAATTGCAAATTCAACTTTGCGACACGTTGAGATATATTGGCCGGTTGATTATTCAACGGATATCCTCATTTATTTCTTCCTTTATTGTACGTACATATTGCAAGAAAAGAGGAATAAAATAGCATCTTTAATTCTAATTTGATCAAATAGAAATACTTCTAAGCATGCCTCGCTCTATCTGCATTGCAATAAAACAGTGTTGGAGCGCTGCGGTGTGTATTGGTAAGCTATACATATTTTCCTAGAGATATTCAGATTACTTCACGAGGTTTTCATTCACTACGGGATAAATTAGACATATAAGTTTTAATAGATAACTCATTGATGTCCGCGGTTTGAACCCCTGCTATAGGTCCTTACAGACTACCTACTACACTACGCACTACGACAACGTCACACTTCTACTCGCATCTTCGCCGATATGGTCTTTAGTACCAACACAAAACGTAGCTTATGAAATTCTAGCTCTTACTTTCTTGATACTAACAATATCGTTAATGCATTACTCCGTTTATAACCTATTACAACGATATTTTCCATCTCAATATATAACAAACGATTTGCTGAAAATGTAACTCAAATGACGCTTTTTCTCCCCTCTCCACAACTATCCTCCTTTCTTTACCGTCCGTTATAGTCAGTCATCCTCCACTAATGGCGCCGGAGTTGGTTTAAAAACGTATTACAGTTTTCTATAAGGTCAACCAAGTCATCTCTTTCGACTAACATCACAATTAGTCTGGCCACACCCCGGTACACTACGATAAGATCCTCAGGAATCTGTTGCGACGTCTTCACTAAACCTTTTGTATCCTTGTTGCAAATGAAACTTAGATGATCTATGCAATGGTGAAGTAAATGCATAAGAGCACACCTTATAAATGCAGAAACTTAAATTTATCTCAGTTCAGAGTTTTCATATATTTTTTTTTTGTACAGGAAAAACCCCTTATGGGTACCGCCGCCCAACGGGGGCAGGCGACGGTTATGTCGGACTCGCACCGACTAAAACAACCTGTGTGCTCCACGCTGCTGGTGGCGGGGATAGGGTACCTATGAAGACATTACCCCCAACCCCGCCAGCAGCAACTCTGTACGCCACCTCTGGGTCGGGGTCTCTCTAAAAGTGGCCCCTCCCTCCGCTGGACGATGCATCGGGAGCACCAGATGCATCGACCAGTTTTCATATACAGTAGCCCTTTGTGTATTCTATATCTAACTTTTACCCGCAACTTCGTTTGCGTGGACTGTTGTTAGGTTGATAATAGATGGTGTTAGGTTGACGGACAGGAATAGGATGACATTAAAAACAATGTTTTCCTATACCTGTAGAATTAACAGGATTTCTATAGCATATATGTTACCCCGGTGTATAAGAAATAATTGTGCCAAATTTTATCGATATTGGTTTAGCGTATTCGCCGTGAAAGAGTAACAAACATACTCATAAACTTTCGCATTTATGATATTAGTAGAATTAATCAGTATCACACGTACCGCACTTATCTAAGCTATACAAAGATTATATTGACTCCTCGGCCCTAGAGTCCCAACAGCTTACTCTGTAAAGTAAGTAGTTCCCGATAGAGATGAATACTGTACGCTCGCCGGCTACCGGCTCTCCACCGCAGCTCCCTTGAAAGTATCCCGGAATAAACTTCCTAAAGGTATATTAATATACTGAATATAATATAGTATATAATATACTGTATATGTTGGTAGGAGCTCCATCTGTCTGTTCGTTTGTCAGCTACAACAGGCCGTCGGTGAAGTCGGCCAGCCGTCGTGTCATCGCGAGTCTAGAATATGTTAATGACTCAAGAACAACTAAATATTCATCATATTTTTTGTGTCTGCTACGGTTAATTAATAACTTTCGAGACACGTCTTGAGAAATTCAACTTTTTTTGTATAACATTCTTACAATAAAGTTGTTGCAAAAAATGTATGGCAACGTACATGCATGAAAGAATTTAATTTAGTGCGCGCTCACTCTGAATGTAGAGACCCTTAAAATGAATTATTTCTCAGCGTATCAACGTGATCTGCTGTTTTATATTCATACTTACAGTTAAATGAATAATATAAACATCTCTAACACTAGCAATGTTTTTAATTTACTAATTTATCAAATATTTTTTGTCAGTTAATTACGTAAGAGCACTTAAGAGAATTTAAGTTTTCGTCCATTAAATAATTATTATAGCAATTTATTGGACAGATGTTAGGGAGAGGTCGTAAAATACGTAGCCAAATCATGTGATAACATATTACTAACATGCCGTGCTGACCCCACTTAGAGTGGGATAAAGGCAGGAGGATGATGACAGAGCAATGTCGAACTTGAATATTATTTTATATCTATCCGAAGAATAAAGTCACATGTCCCATGTAAAAACATAGGAAATGTGACTTTATTCTTCGGATAGGGCGATTTATTTAATAATAATTGTGCCCGCAACTCGAAGGAAAAATGGGAAACAATCACTTGAACAACTTATATAATTTAGCCTAGTATATAAGTTTCAATTGTACAGAATTTCATCAATGATAGTCCACTACGCTTTCATGGTAAATCCAGCCATGAGATGGACATACTTAAATATTTAATTTGTAGTATGATTATCAGACAGGTTTTAATGCAAGTGGCTGAAGTGTTAGAGCAAAGAGCTCGATGTAAAAAATGTATTTGCATAGCGGACTGTAAAAACTAGTGACTGGGACTCCAGTGCGAGCGAAGGTTACTTTCGGTTCACTGGTTTACTCTGAGTCGCGTGACAATTTACAAAACTTATTAACCTTTCAAAAATATTGTTTAAAACAGCACATATATGTGACATAGAAATATAAGGAGATCTAAATGTTACGTCCGTTAGAATAAAGATAAGATTAAATTGGTATGCATGTAGTGAGGAGGGATGGAATTTATATGACTAAAAGAGTTTTAATTGTAAATGTTGATGGATGTATGACAAGAGAGAGGCCTAAAAAAATAGATGGATTGTATGAAGAATCCTTAACAAATCGTTAAGAAAAGAAGTGGCGCCATAATTGACGAATGAAAGAAATGAGTGGAACTTGAAACATATTGTCTCGTTCACCTAGAGTGGGTAAGAAAGAAGAATGATGATGAATATGATGATGAAATGTAAGGCAAAAGTTGTGTGACTCGTCGGACTACGAGTATGCACCAGATAGAACCAAACTGTGACGCAAAGTGCTTCTTTGGAAACCGATACAGACGGCGTAGTCTGGCCCCGTCTTTACATTATCCGATGCTAGCAGAATTTTAACGCTCTCTACATTTTGTACATTTAGCAATACTTGAGGATGGTGTTAAAGCCCTTAGGCTTAAGCTACAAGTACATTGGCCAATTCTAACAGAAAAAGAAAGTAGGTCCAATCTGTATTAAACTTAACTTTACGCACGCCAAAACGAGGGCAGATTATCTCTTATTGCAAAGAAATTATGATTTTTAGAAATTGAAATTATTTTGCGCTAATCCTCATTTTACAAAAACGAAGATGAAGAAAGTTCGAATTTCAGCAGAATCCTGTGATTATTGTTATACTACAGAAAAACGCCTGCTTTTAATAATTTCATTTCTTCTATCCATCTTGAATTGGATACAGTCAGTAGTTTGCAGTTAAATTCTTAGTTATTACACTTAACTTTTAAACTGTTTGAACCAATGCTTCTGTCGATAATGATGGAGATAATTTTGCTCTCCATATAATTTTTGTGTTTTAGCTTATTTATATAATGTGACAAGCTTTTTATACATGATACAGAAAGCCTACTATACTCTTGAAGACTACTTAGAAAATAAGGATGTGTGGATATAGCTCTCTTTGAACCTGTCCAAGACAGTAACGACTTAATGTAAATAGTATTAAGAATTATATTTTTAAAAGAGCAACCACCGAGTTTCTTGCTGGCTCTTCTCGGTAGGAACAGCTTTCCGAACCAGCAGTAGAGTTGACGATTCAAAACCACTTGTTTACAAGTTTATTTGAATAAAGAATATTTTGAATTTAAATTTGAATGTAGAACCATTATCTAAATCCTGGAATAAATGGGAGAAACAAGAAAATTAAACTTCAGCTCAGAAAATCATAACTAAAAATTACAAATGCTCGTACTTGTGTAAAAACGTTGTACGTTTTATTATACACCATTTTTAAACACACCTGTAATAAAATATTTTAGTTTGGACGACAGTCTTGGACGTTCTTGCAACGACTAAGGGATCGAACATCGTTGGAAGTGCACATCTTTGCGGTCCGATGCCGAGCGTCGTGCCCCGCCATTACACCGCGGTACCATAAAATGTACCCAACGTGCCGCGAGATAAAAATATACCGAACATTAAATACGTATAATATCTCGCACAATTTACGATTAATATTACGCTCATTACAAGTTAGTGCGGCGATAAAATAAAACGATCGAACACAAACCGAATAAAAGGGAAGGTGAGCCGGCGGCGCGGAACCGCTGCTGCGGAAACGCGCGCGAGCGACACGGTCACAACCGCTCGCTGCTGTCGTACTATTATGGTTTTAATTATGTTCTACGAGGGGTTGTTTTCGCGTGCCGTGACCTGTCGTTAGCGCCTCGCGAACCGGGCGTGGATTATTTAATAAATTCTCGCCTTATTAGTGTAGGGAGGTATTATTCTTACTGGACGCGGCCCTAGCCCGCCGTAGAGAACGAAAGTGGATTTGACACATTTTTACCCTTTTGGGGACACAATACGAGCACTCGGACAATGAGTGGACGATATAAACTTAGGCATAGATAAACATAGGCCCGAAAGAAGTCCGAAGTCCACCAACGCATCGTACAGCTCACCAAAGTTACAACAGTGTCGTGCCCTCCACTGAACTCAGTCATTGCCGTGTGTTAGAATAATTGGGATACTTTTAAATGAAAGCTGAAACACAGTCGTATTAGTATTAGACAATTGCCTGCCTCATGTAATCATAAGATGTAATTATAGGTAAGTTCAAAGATGCAGTTTTGATAGCTTCATTTTAAAACGTTAGTGTTCTAGAGGTTGAGTAAGCTGTGAAAGAGTAATAAACAGACAGACACATTCCCGTATTTATAATATTAGTGTGGATAGTGACTCACTGCAAGTCTCTTGGCATCGTCTTAATGGTTAATGTTTGTCGGAATTATTGTGGAATTTCCTCAGAAATGGGAATTTAAAAAAGGTCCATTAGAACCTTTTTTCTCGTTTCAAACACACTCAGAACATATGATACACACTCTAAATACTATTGGAGACATGCACTTGGACAAAGAACATATACTATTTCATTAACCTGAAACTACAAAACTAAGTACAAACACTTGTAGGCTCAAAAACATCCGTCGCTATGTTTGAATGTATCTATAAAGTCAACCTTCACAGACCTTATAATTATTTTGCTACATTTACATGGAAAGGAAAACTTGCAGTAAAGAATTTGGTATATTTAATGTACCTTTTACCGTCACCAGTTAATATATTGAGTCACACCGCGACACAGTAACGACCGGCGGTGAAAAGGTTATGACCAAAGTAGAATAACAAGTAGCTTATGTTATTCAAGGCTTTAACCTGCCTTTAGGCCTAATGTATAAATTAGTTAAGTCGTTGAAGCCTTACGATAGTACCAATACGAACGTATACACCAATGTTCCTCTTTATAATACTAGCTTTTACCCGCAACTTCGTTTGCGTGGATTTTTGTCGCGTGATGGGTTTATAATAGATGACGCTTTTCAATGTTACCCTTTTCCTGTAGAATTAACAAGATTTTCTATAGCCTATATGTATATAACTGTACCAAATTTCATCGTCATTGGTTCAGCGGATTCGTCGTGAAAGAGTAACAAACATACATCTATACTCACAAACTTTCGCATTTATAATATCACCATAATCTGTAACAGTATTCAAATAAATTAAATAACAACATAACATTTCATTTCATACTGTGGTCTACTGTAAAGGCCCTCAGCCATCCCGGGTCCATTCCGATCCCTATCTGAGCGTCACTTCTGCAGGTCAAGTCGCACATCCGGGTATTAGTTTAACTTAACCTTTGTTTATATTCTGCAGGATTTAGAGTCAACATACATTACAATTATAAGTTAAAGGCTAGTAAAAGTTTTGTTTCTCGGTTATAATATATGTTCCTAAACATTTCATAATTTTATTGTATTTCGTAATATATTTATTTTGTCTCTGGGCAAGCAATCTCTGGACGGCCGGCCGCCGGCGCATATCGAGGCGAGGACTTCGAACCTTCCAGTGCATGGTGGAAAAGCAAAGGTAACGAAAGGTGGGTGGTGCTAAGTTGTTACTACTCATCGGTGATAAATATGCATTGCCCAGAAAAATAGAAAATAGTCAAAATCCCTGAACCCTATACAGTCCACTTAAATTACCCACCAGCTAATTAGGGTCCAAGGACCAGGTTCCTTTTAATTAGGGAATATTTCCCTACAATATAAATATGAATGTACATATAAAAAAATATATTCACTGTTTGACCGTCCGTGTATCTAAACGCGTGTAGGTATATGAAATAAAATCGTACCTTGTTGGTGTAATGTGAACTCGGTAATGGAATCTAATTATATATAATATATTAGTCAATAAAAATGAAAATTCGATACATCATGAAAGTAATGATTTAGCAAGATGAGATGACGTGTGACCTAAATAGTTTAATCATGTTTAAACGTGTTTACGGATATATTTTTGTAAATACAAAATTGTGAGATAATAACCTAATAATAAAAACAAACCTAAAAATAAATAAATGCATTTCGGTGTGTATTATTTGGTTTATAACTCGAGTGCTTCAAGTCAAATTCTCTGGGTTACCGACCGCGACGAAAGAGTTTCTGATGACCGACTAATAACGTAATTGTTTGTAACGGCTGCGGTATTCCCTGGCCTCTATTCTTGCATATCTTTAGTATGGTATTCACCACAATCTTATCACATTATTGTTCAAATATTCACCGTCAACACGATCCTAACGAGATAAGATGTCGCGATTAAGGTTTATTGGAGTCGGCGAGCGGCGATAACGATCTCGGTGACGGCCGGAGACGCCGGATGCGGAAGCTGGCGCGGGATGAGGCTGCGATCTGCTGCGGTTCTTGCTAACATCGAATAAAGAAAATAGATTTCTCTTGAATGAAGAATTTTTAAAGTTATTTCTTTAAAACGTGAACACGTATGAGAATCTGTTATATTGAGCTTTATAAGTATGAGGAATAAAGTCGAGTAAAATGTTCGGATGTAATTTACTTAATTAACGATTGCTTTCAGTTTGCTGGCAAAAATTTTTGTAGAAAAAGTGGCGAACTTATATAAAAAGATATATTCTTAGATAAAATGGTGCGTATTGCTATTCACTCGATTTCCCTTTTTTTCTTATTAAAAAAAGAATTCTCTAATGTAATCAATCTGTTCGTAAACGTTATATTATAATGTAATTGAATATAAATGTATATAATTATAGTTTAATGTGCGAAGTCAGCGGCAGGAACCGAATATTATCAGAATTTGATTGCTCCAGCATAGGATTAAAGCGTTATTAATAAAATTAAACCTACATGATTATCCAATAAAGATTCAGAAGATAATATTCTAGGTGTACTATATATGGTAATTAGACTCATTACACTCATTACAGTCTGAGTGTGTGATGACGTATTTCTCGACAAATGGCATTCATTATAAGCAGCCGGAGTCACGCAGTGGAAATTATGTGTAATATTCATCACCTCGATATCTTTTTTTTTCGAATTGATTAGTCCCACTTAACTGGGAAACTAAAGGAAAGTACGAAATTAGAAATCCTTCGTTAAACTTAAATATACAATATTGTACAAAATATTGTATACTTATACCTGTGTTTCCGCAATTTGACCGCTGCTCCTTTTGCAATGAAAAATAGTTGTAATTTTTTAATGTTTGGAGTGGGTCACAAGAAAGCTTAGTCTCTAATTTAGCGTTATGTTTAGTTCATATATGTATTTTATCCAATCAGAAATGAGGGCCTCCGAGAAAAATTACCCACAATCACTATCACTATCACTACATATTATAAAACAAAGTCCATATTTCCGTATGTACGCATAAAACTTTAAAACTACGCAACCGATTTTGATGCGGTTTTTTTTAATAGATAGAGTGATTCCAGAGGAAGGTTTGTACGTATAATAACATCCTATACGAAGTAGAGAAATAATGTAATTTTTGAGGTTTCTGTAAATAATTACATTTTTTTCCGCTTACATTGCAAACGCAGGCTAAACCCTACGAGATTTATCAAAATAATGTACTAAGTATTTGTACACTTTAAAAAGGTCTACAGAAAAGTCCGCGATGGTATATGTCTATCGCTTATGGATAACCCACAATATCTTTTTTTTTCATTTACTTTTTACGAAAAATAATGCCTTATTTTTGAAGCAATTCTTACAATACAGCATTAATCCTTATCCAATTAAGTACCTTAAATAAATAGTGGATTTAATATAGATCAATATGGCCGTTTACAGCATGTAATTTAAGTGAACATTTTCGGAGATATTACAGATTTAAAATGCCGTGAGGAGGCCGCGCTTCGCCCTATAACACTTCGACTTTAGCAGCGATGTCGCTCTTTCCAGAGTTTGTTTAAAGACATTCTGTAATTAATTTTAAAAATAAAATACATAGGGAAAATGTAAAAGTAAATAAGTAATAATGTACTATATGAATTTAGATATTCCAAAGATAGCAGGAAATCTTCTTGGTATTGGGAAAGGAAATTGTTTTTCTCCAAATTTAAAGCTACGGCCACGGGCAGTAATGAATAAATCAAAACAACTGGATCAATTTTAATCATTTCTTTTACACTGACTGACATGGGATATATATTTTATACCCGTGCGAGGCAGGGGCAGGCCGCTAGTTACTAATATAGGTCTGTGACAAGAAGCTGAAGTGAAAATAGACGTTGGGGTCCCAAGGAAATACAGAGTAGGTAGACCTCCCACGTGGCTTACAGATGATTATAAATATATCGCGGGTAGTCGACCAATCGATACGGACAAGATCGTGTGACGTTTGAGAAATTTTAATAAAATTAAAAATTTATGAAATCGGCTGAAATGTCTTAAACATGTCTGTTTAAAGTCATATCAGCATTTGTCAAGCGCCTTACGACCAATTCAAATTCAAATTCAAAATATTCTTTATTCAAGTAAACTGGAAACAAGTGCTTTTTAATCGTCAACTCTACTGCTGGTTCGGGAAGCTGTTTCTACCAAGAAGAGCCAAGTAGGAACTCGGTGGTTGCTCTTTTAATATATAGCAGATCTTTAGCAGCATAGAATAGCAGACATTTTTGGATGCTTTTGAAAGGACCACAGTGTTTCATTTGGACCATACGGTGCAAGAAGACAACAAAGATCAAAGGTGAAACTTTGAAACTTGAACTTGAGGAACGACGAACTTGAGACTTGAATAAAGTCCGGGTGGATCCTCTGCCATCGAAGGTGTCAAGTCTGCATCAGATGGCAGTGATGCGGCAGTGCTGGCTGCCAGTCTTGGCCGAAACCTCTGACCAGAACGGGCACACGAAATTCGCCAAGTGTAAAATTAGGACGCATAATTTTGTACGTTACGCTACTAAAACTAAATTATTAAATAATTTGTAAATATTATAAGTAGTTCGCGCATTAAATTCTCATAATTCGTGTAAAGAACTATGTTAATTCTCTAAATATAACCGACTAATGTTAATTTTAAAATAAAATAATTCACACAATGAAAGGGGAATGTACTGACGCGCGGTCGGCGCTGAATTTGAGATTTAGCATGAAACAAGAGATCTAAAACTTTGCAAAACATCTCATACAACGATCTGATACTATGACGGGATGATATTATATAGTTTCGTCGAGCGTTGCTGAGGGCAGCGTCCAAGATATGAAGTTTAGAAAACCTTCAAGGCTTAAATAGAGTTAGGTTTAAGCCTCTGAGTATTTGAAAGTTACGGCTTCTTGTTTAAAGCAACTCGGATCATGAATAGGAAGTGCGGTCGACCAGAAACATTTGATCGATACCTTATATGAATATACGAGCATTTGTTTAATTAAACTAACTATCAAAAAGACATTAACAATGTTTTTAAAGATTGTGAGTTTCTGCGCACTCTCCTTCAATATTATTATTGTAAGCAATAAACACATATCTTGCGACTTTTAGCATTATTTCCTTCGAAATAAAACTTATAGTCGGAGACAAGACATCTTCGGATACTGAAAAAATCTTTGTATTACAAAAAAGAGCCGTACGTGGCATATACAATTTAAGTCCGCGGGATTCCCTGCGAGAGAAGTTTAAGGAAATAGGTATTCTTACATTTGCCTCACAGTATATTTTAAGTAATTTAATTTTTGTATATAATAATATAAATAATTATAAAACAATAGGCGATGTATATAATAGACAAAGTAGGAACCGACATAAGCTTGCGGCCCCTGCTTTGCACCTTGAAAAAGTACGTAAGTCGTTTGTGGGTTTGGGTATAAGATTCTATAATAAAATTCCACAATCAATTTTAACTTTGCCATTACAGCAGTTTAAAAACACTTTTAAGGAGAGACTGATACAGAAAGCCTACTATACTGTTGAGGATTATTTAGACGATAAAAATGCGTGGATATAAATATTGTTCGACCCTGTACAAGATAGAAACATTAAATGTAACTAGCATTAAGAATTGTATTTTTTAAAAAGAGCAACCGCCGAGTTTCTTGCTGGCTCTTCTCGGTAGGAACAGCTTTCCGAACCAGCAGTAGAGTTGACGATTCAAAAGCACTTGTTTACAAGTTTATTTGAATAAAGAATATTTTGAATTTGAACTTCCTGCCCCTATCCCACTGTAAGTGGGGTCGGTACAACATGTTATAAACATGCTGTCACTTGATTTTGCTAGGTATTTTACGACGGGCCGCTTTCCTCAACTTATCTTAGTCGCCTTTTATGACACTTCGGTAAGAAATGAGGGTGGTCTATTATACTCAGCCTGATGCTACACAGCATAAATAAAGTAAAAGGATATTTTTTTAATGAAAGCCGAACGTTAACTAAATGGTATTATTAAATAGTAAATTGACGATCTAAACGTTAGCGAGTCCTCGTGCGTTCGCCGCGACATGCGGCCGGCAGGGAACCATTCCCCGACGATAGAGTTCTTTCAATTCGCGTTTTGCACTCTCGGCGATGCTGCGGCCCGGTGACGGTGTCGCCTATGACTCAGGCGGACCAGGCGCCCAGCGCCAGTAAAACAATACAATCAATGACCAGTCTACGGGCGGCTACCTGCGCGCGGCGCCGAGCCCGCCGCCGCACTGCGTGGTTACCTTTTAACTCGTACCCACTATTATAAAGCATTTCTTTCTCAGAGGATTGTTTCGTGACACAGAGTAACCTACTGCCTAAGACCTAGAGTAACCCAGATTAAGTATACAAACTTAATTTAATACAGTAACAATATTATATTATTACCCGGAACTATCAAGACCGTTACAGGAACTACTAGATGGATATATTGCAAAAGTTTTTTCGCCTGTCGCAATCTCTTACGGTAGTCGATCTACTGTAGCAATGATGATTTAAAGTTTTGGAACACTCGGCCTCAAAAATCCTGTTATTTCTTTAGAAAAAATAAAATAACACCTGGTTTAAAATCAAGGGTATTTTATTTATTTTAAAATTAAAGTAGCAAACGAAGTGGCGATTACAGTTTACAAACTATACGAAGTTTACCCTCCAGCCTTGGACAAGATAGTCACAAATATTAATATAGCAACTTTATTATAAAACGAGTAACAGCCTAATAGAGACGACAAGAGAACAAGTAATAGCTAATTAATATGAATAAACAATATTCTAAACTGGAATTAATTTAAGCCTTACTAAGCCAGTATATTCGCGAATGATTAAAAAACGAAAAGGGGGAAATTGTTTTATATGTATCACAGTTTTCCGCTAATGAAACTCGTTTCCATAAATACCTAACGCTATCAATTACTTATTTAAAAATGTTATTTGAGTTCTTTCAAATTTATCAAAATACTTATCGCCAGACAACATTTGAAATTACCTGTTATTATTCCATTAGGTATATAATCTTTATATTCTCTGTGCATTATGATTTGGATTATGATGACTTCGATGTTTTCACAAATGTTCTAATGTCATTACATTTTATTTTCTATGCATCGATCACCTGTTGATCGTCTCTATAATTTACATATTGCACTAAAGATAATTTTTTGAAGTCTCCTTTGATCCATTTAGGAAAATGTCAAGTTTTATGTTGTCGATGCACACGCTTCTAAAATCGACACAACAAAGTTCGTTAGTAAATATCGCAAGTTTTGCAACTTGAAATTAATTATTAATTCCATTTTATAAGGGTTTAGTATATAATCATTAAAAAAATAACAAATAATACTCGGCACCATATATTATTGTGAACATGTATTGCCAATTAATTAATAAATAGAGACAAACTTTAATAAATATTGTTTGACTGCGTTCGTTTCAAATAAACCGTTAAACTACGCTCAATTACCAATTTTCATCACTATTGGTTTAGCAGTATAGTCCTGAAAGTATGCAGTTTAAACAAACTGTTACAGAGAGGCTGATACAGAAAGCCTACTATACTATTGATGATTATTTAGATGATAAGAATGCGTGGATATGGCTACTGTCCAACCCTGTACAAGGTAGTAAGGTGAATAATTATAAGTATTATTTTGTAAACAGCAACCGCCGAGTTTCTTGCTGGCTCTACTCCGTAGTAACAGCTTTCCGAATCACGACGATTCAAAAGCACTTGTTAACAAGTTCACTTGAATAAAGAATTTTTTTTTTTTAAATTTTGTAACAGTTAGAGAGACTTTTGCATTTGTTACGTTAGTATTTATGTATATGCTTATTTTAACTTATTTATGTTCCTTTTTCACCTTTATCATTTCATTTAAACAGATTATTTTATAATTTTTAATAAATCATTTTAGATGTTTAATTACTTGTATCATTTGGTACATTACCTTTGTGTTGCATTGTCATCAAATATGTACATCGCTTTGTACTGACAAGTAATTATGAATTCAATTTTAATTTGCTTGATTTTAAATGTATATATCAGTAACGACCATGTCATTTACAGTCCTGGCATTGTCCCACGCTGACGAGCCCGGCCTGCTATTGTGGCCTACAACAACAATTCAGTAATAATATTCGCATCTCTGTTTACATACAGACAGACATCAGGCACGGTAATCGCTCGGCTCGTGTTAATTAATTGCCTGATTATGCAGCTCGCCGAAGTTATCCCGAACTCTACATCACAGACTGTCATTTTGTTCGCAGATGCCATTTTATTCTGCAATTTTGCTAATCCTACTAATATTATAAATGCGAAACTTTGTATCTCTGGATGTTTGTTTCTTACTGTTTCACTGAATCCGCTGAACCAATATCGATGAAATTTGGAACAATTATTCCTTAAACATCGTGTTTTATATAGGCTATAGAAATCCTGTTAATTCTACAGGAATAAGATGACATTGAAAAATCCCATCTATTATCAAACGACAACAGTCTACCCGAACGAAGTTGCGGGTAAAAGTTAGTTATAAATATTGTCTTATTTTACACTGGTGTGATGAAATTAATAGCATTTATTTCAAGTACTTATTACAAGCTTTAGCTAAGCGCGGATGTTACCATGCCATGCCTCTATCAACAGCAACTACCGAGTTTTTTACTAACTCATTTCGGTAAAAGCAATTTTCCGAACCAGCAGTAGGTAGAGTTGACGATTCAAAGCATTCGTTTACAAGTGTACTTAAATAAAGAACATTTTGAATTTAAATTTAAATTTGACTATCATTTTTCTCTATCAACTTTTAGCCGTGGCCCCTGACCGACCTGTATCTACATGTCCGAGAAGACCCAGACTACAAAGCATCTAAAAGATGTATCGACTCTGCGTTCAAAATTAGATTTTCAAATAATTTATAGAATTAGGCGTTACTTTGCGGAGGTCCATAATACAAAATTAATGAGAATATTATTTTAAAATAATATTCTCATTACTTTTGAATTAGATTTTCATTTACACAAATACGTTTTGTAAAGCTACTATCATACTCGGTTGCGACATCCATTTCTGCTACTAATACTAAAACATCATTTACCTATTCGCAAATTCGTCATGTATATCACCAATCGCACCCACCTCGCCACGTCACTCAGCTGCCCTGTGTGACGTCACTTGCCAGTCCGCACAGTGCTATTGTGCTCGTGTGGAGTTGGCTGCTCTCCCATCGAGCGCGTCCCCAGGTGGCGGATAGGGGATGGCCCTAACCAGATTGTTTCTGGCGGGTACTGGGGAAATAAAATACTCAGCGCGGACCAAAAGAAAGCACAAAAATCCAGACAGCGTCTGTACTCGGAGCGAGCGGCTGTCTGGTCAGCGTCTGTTCCCAGATTGGGCGGCTGTTTTTCCAGAAGATGTAGAAGGAGAATAAATGAACATGGAAGCACAACAAGAAAAAATTTTACCCCAGGCGGGTTCCGGCACTGATACCAGTGTCGGGGAATCCCGCTCCCTGAAGGTCTCAACCGACAGGGGCTGCCCCTCGTATTCTGGGGGGGGCGACGTTTTGCTAAAGTGGGATACACCATTTGCTAGGTCCGGCCTGCTACAACGCACGCCACCTAAAACAACGACTCAGGCACGAATTAGGACAGAAACAGAACCAACGGAAACAGAAGACGGAGTATCTACAGGAGACGAGGGAGGGCTATTCAGTCGACCATCTTACGCAACTCCTCGGACTTTTTACTCTCCAGTCTTCACGCCAAAGAACAAAGGAGAGTGGAAGCGGAAAAAATCACCCACGAGTTTGGAAAGAGAAACTCTTGAACAAAAGGAAGAACGTCTACTGAATGGGTTATTTGACAACATCGTAGCAGTTAACTCACTTGTAGACAAACAAGGACAATATAAAAACACGGCAAATGAAGTCAAGATAAAATTGCGTGAACTTCAAAAGCTATGCGGACGGGTCATCGATGTTCGGAGAATGAAATTAAATGTAGGTGAGGATTCAGAAAGAACTCCCAAAAGGGCTAAGAAAGTAGCAGCCGTTGAAGAAAAAGGCACAAATACATCGACTGGAGGTGAAATAGAAGAACTAGGTGAGGATAAACAAGATATGAAAGCGGAGTGGAAGATAGTAAAATCAAAGGACCAGCAGAAACGCCGCAAAATCGTCAAAAGGCAAGAAATCAAAGAAGGTAAAATAAAAATACAGGCCAAAGACAAGAAAATGGAAGAAAATTTCGTAAGTAGCAAATCAGAAGATCGTAAAGGAAAAAGGAGAAATTCACAGGTAACAGACCAGAAAAATGCCGAAGGTAAAAAGCCCTTAGTTAAGCCATGGACTAGAAAACCGAAACCGAAACCAGAAGCTATACTCGTAGAGGTTAAAGATCGTGACTACGCGAGTGTGCTAAAAGAAGTTAAGTCGAAATTAGAAAGCGAAGAAATATTATTTTCTAAAGTGAAGAAAACAAGAAAAGGTGACATTCTCCTTGAGCTAGAGGATGGGCAAAGCGGTGCTGCTGCTCAAGTAAAGGAGAAAGTAGGTAAAATATGTCCAAGTTTAACGATGAAAGCATTAAAAGAATCTGCTGCAGTTATGATTAAAGGGCTTGACATCACAGTTGAAAGAGAAGAAGTAGAGGAAATACTTGGACATAAAGTGAAAGATTTTAGTATAAAAAGTTTCTGGGGGAACAGTTACGGGGTTAAGACAGCGATAATTGAGCTGCCGAAGAAAGAAGCCCAAAAACTGGCAGATGAAAAGAAACTAAAGATAGGATGGATGAGAGTTCCAGTCAAAATGATAGTGCAGAAGAAAAGATGCTTCAGGTGCCTGGAATATGGTCATATTTCTAGAGATTGCCCAGGGCAAGATAGAAGTAATATATGCTATAATTGTGGAAATGAAGGGCACAAAGCTAAAGACTGCGGCAACCAAAGGACATGCGCCATATGTAAGGACAAGGCTCTCGTTAATATAAATCATCGAGTTGGATCAACCAAATGTCCTTCTTGGAAAGAAAATGTGGCTGGAATACGTAAGCCAAAAAACGGGGTACAACAGCAGGAAGTGAGGCACTAGGTTCTTGGATCAAGGTGTTACAAATAAACCTTGACAGAACCCGAGCTGCTCACGACCTGCTGGAGGTGACGGCAAAAGAACACGAGATAGATATAGCTATAATAGCAGAACCTAATAAAAAGATAGCAGAGAGGAAGGAATGGATAACTGACTGGCGAAAAGATGCCACAGTGGTCACATATAACAAGGGGATGCAAATGAAAGTAGTCGCTCGCGGAAATGGTTTTATCGCAATAGGTCTGCCTGGAATAATAATATACAGTTGTTATTTCTCGCCAAACTATAGTTACGAAGAGTTTGAAAAGGATCTGAACGAGCTCTTCGAAAATATTAAGACACAACGGGGAGACGTATTAGTGGCCGGAGACTTTAATGCGGCATCAAACCTCTGGTCCACTAAAGCTGAAGATGTTCGGGGACGCTTAATTTTGGAGCTGCTAGCTAGTACGGACATGGCCATAGCCAACGTTGGGTTGGCTCCGACATTTCAAAGAGGTGCTAAAAAATCTACACCAGATATCACGATCGTGAGCTCTAGTCTAAGTAGCAAAATATCAGGATGGCAGGTTCTTAAGGAAGATAGCCTGAGTGGGCATCGCTACATCAACTTTAATGTTGTCAGTAGAGAAACAAAACTTCCAATACAACAGCCAGTGGGGTGGAGGTTAGATAAGCTTGACAGGCAGGTATTGGAAGTTGCTTTAAGAGAAAAAGAAGTTAGGTCGCCAGAGGAACTAGTAGAAGCGACTACAAAAGCCTGCAACAGAGCAATGCCGAAAAAGGGGCCACGCAGGAAAGTACCTGTCCACTGGTGGAACGAGCAAATAAAGGAAAGAAGGGAAGTGTGTACGAAGTGTCGTAGAAAATATACCCGGCATCGGAAGAAAAAAGGCCCGGCTGAGTTGGAGATAGTAGAAGCAGATCAACAAGAGGAGCGTCTAAGAAAGGAGTACAAATCAGCAAAAGTAGCGCTGCACCTGGCTATAACGAACTCCAAAAAAGAAAAATGGAGAGAACTTTGCCAAGAAGTTGATAGAGATACTTGGGGCTTAGGTTACAGAATTGTTACAAAAAAACTACGGCATAGCCCACCGAGCCTAAACAGGGATCTCATTACAGGCATAATTGACGTGCTTTTTCCATCCCATACTAACTTCTGTCGGATTGTAGGAAACTCCTCCCAACAGGTTGAGGTGTCTATAGAAGAAATAAAATCAGCAGCAGAGAGTATTAAAACCAAAAAGGCACCAGGCCCTGACAACGTATACCCAGAGGTGGTCAAAATTGCGGTGGAGATAATACCTCATCAAATAAAGAACATTGTGGAAGCGGCTTTTACAACAGGCGTCTTTCCTCCAATCTGGAAAATAGCTAGGCTAGTTCTACTCAAAAAGCCAAACAAACCAGCAGATGACCCGTCAGGCTACAGGCCAGTTTGCCTGATAGACAGCTATGGGAAGCTTTTGGAAAGAATTATTTTGAATAGAATCGAAAAGCTGTTGCCAGAACACGGTGGTCTCTCCATTTACCAACATGGCTTTAGAAAGGGACACTCCACATTAATGGCAATAAAAAGTATTGTAGAAACCGCTATGATGGCTAGGCAAGGTACGCAGAGAACCAAGAAATTGTGCGCTATGATTTGCCTAGACGTTAGAAACGCTTTCAACTCGGCATCCTGGAAGGAAATCATTTTAGAACTGCGAAGAAGAAGGTTCCCTGCTTACATACAAAACCTGGTTAGCAGCTACCTAGAGGACAGACGCATAAAGGTGAGAGATGATAAGGGAAGAGAAAGTCTAATAGAAGTCAATAGTGGCGTACCCCAGGGCTCGATTCTTGGACCTACTCTTTGGAATATACTCTATGATGGGGTATTCCACCTTAAACAGGAGCCGGGGGTCCAGTTGGTGGGCTTCGCTGATGATTTAGCACTAGTGGTCGTAGCTAAAACAGAGAAGATCCTCATGACCAGAGCAAACACAGCGTTGGAGCGCATAAACCAATGGATACAAATGAGGAAACTGTCTCTTGCACCTGAAAAGACAGAAGCTATTGTTTTTAGCGGGAAACGGCACTTAGACCCTATACATTTTGTAGTTAAGGCTGCGACAATTATCCCGAAAGACCACATTAAATACCTCGGGGTTTGGCTCGATAAAAGCCTAAACTACAAAAAACATGTCGAGGAAGTAGCCAAAAAATCAGAAAATCTGACAGAGGCTCTACGAAGATTAATGCCGACAAGGGGAGGTCCCAGAGCAAGCAAACGACGGGTTCTTGCATCGGTTGCCCATTCAGTTATCCTATATGGAGCTCCAATTTTCGGAGGAGCTATGAAAGTGCAGCTTTACCGGAAAAAGCTAGAAGCGGTACAAAGGCGAATGGCTTTAGGTATCTGTGGGGCATACAGGACCATCTCCACGGACGCATTGCTGGTGATTGCAGGGGTTATTCCTATATACAAGATGGTTGTGGAACGCGCCAAGTTGTTCGAAAAGAAAGAACTGACGCCACTTGAAGCGCGGGAGTCAAGTATAGCGGAATGGGCTAAAGAGTGGTCGGAGGTAGGAAAAGGTGCTTGGACGAGAGAGCTGATTCCAGACTTAAAAAAATGGATGAGTAGAAAACACGGAGAGGTAGACCGGTGGCTCACCCAGGCTCTCAGCGGTCATGGGGTGTTCAAAACCTATCTTTTTGCGATAGGGAGAGCTTTAAGCGAAGCTTGCATGCTTTGTGGAGAAGTAGACACCCCAAGACATGCTCTTTTTGAGTGCCCTGCCTGCATGGACTTAAGGACAGCTGCCCAGGGTGCGAATACAGAGGTCAACGCCAGTAATCTTGTGGCACGCATGCTGTCCAGCACAGAAGAATGGTGCAACTATGAAGAAATGCTGAGAAAAATAATGGTCCGGCGGGAAACAAAAGAGAAGGAAGAAAAAAAAATAAGTGAGTCCACTTAGACAGAAGATTGGCATGAAGTAATGCATTGCGGTTCCGTGCCAGTCTTGCAGTTTCCGGGAGGTTGTTTTAGTCCGTGCGAGTCGGACACACCCTGCCTTGAAGCAGAAGTCCGTAGGGATTTTTTCCTCCCTGGAAGAAAAAAAAAAAAAAAAAAAAAAAAAAACAAAAAAAAAAAAAAAAAAAAAAAAAACAGTGCTATTCAAATCGCGGTCGAAGTGTGGAACTAACGTGTTAGATCGTTATCTAAACTTTTTAATACATACAAGCTGTACCAAGAACTAGGTTCGTGTCAATTTAAATGTTAAAATACTCTCAATTATGTATTGCGTTGTTTTATTCTTGTTCCCAAAGGAAAGATTTATACATATATTTTATACTCCGCTATACTTTAGAGCTCATGAATAAGTGCCCCGGAGGGGATCGAAACTAGTTGGGCTAACCCGATAGAATGAGACGTGAGTATAGACGGTTTCTATACGTTAACTATGAATACTACTCACTATAGTTTAAATTTAAAAATCGGCTATACTTGATTCATTTATATTAAATTTCATTAGTACCAAAACAAATTTCTAGAATAGTTTAAATTTACATTTGGCATTAATTTTGCCTTCAGTATATCCCCGGTCGTTCTCAACGAGGAATCGACGAGACCTTGACAACCGACTTATAGGCACTAACCAAAACATTGTAGGCTGATAACAGCAGCCAAGGACCATCCTATACTGCTTGGCTGGCGCCTCATCCTTCCTTTATGAAACCGTTAGGGAATCTGAAGGATTTTACCTTAACCCACTTGGAACTGCAACTGGAATTCAGATAATTCAGACATGAGGTCTTGCGAAAAATTCGCTTGAGCTGGAATCTCGGTTAAGGTTCGATAACTGCAGCAAGGGGGCAAAAGTTTCGTATCTTAGTCCTGGCAAAGGTCGTCTCACTTTACTACTACTTTCTTTGTCATCTAGACGGATGTAGCAAAATCTGCTGACCTCATAGAGTAAACATCTAGATTCTTCTCAATGCATAGCACCAGTTCTCGGATGTTCCGGTGGGAATTAATATTAAAATATGATTGTCTTAGCATCTCATTAACACGTTTATAACAATAAAATACGAACAAATCACCATGTTATGCTAATCATAACTTAAAAGGTGTGCTGAGACATTCGCACTCAGCGAGCTTGTATTAGGCCCGGTTTCCACCAAAGCGGAGAGGTATTGCGTTTTACACACCAATCAGATGTCGTCATTTAAGTTAAGCTGGAGATGTGGTAATGATGATATCTGAATGGTGTTCATACCAGATCTCCCCTCCTTTCAATACAATGGATCAAGACCATGGTTCAAACCCCCCTGAATACATATAATTCCAAGATAAATACTCCTCATGTAGTTTCCAAGCATCGCAGCCGCCAGCTGCCGGGAGCCCGCAGTTCTCATGTATTTCATCCAGTATTATATTTATGCAACATGTTTAAACATCTAAATTGATTGTGCTTGTTTTATGTAAATTAAATAATACATACTCCTCATATAAAATGTTAATGACACCTCATAATATAAAATACGTGTATGATTTTGTTATTTAGTGTTATTGGGACTTTATATATTATTTTTTCGGTCGATTTCAAAAAAAGCTTTTAGAGTTGACACTTACAGCCGTGTGATCGTAATAATATGTTATAATCATTTCCGGGATGCTGCGATGTTATTTTTTTGTGGATTGGACGGTAAAATGGCACCCTGTTAATAGCCCACAGCTGGGCAAATCGCTCCTCATCGGTCTTAGAACGAGTTTGGATTGATAGGCAGCATATATTGAGATAAGATCCAGTTGACATATTTATATTTTCTCTAGATGTTTTTATACATTATTCTCATTTCATCATCATTCTTCTGCCCATAACCCACTCTAATTGAGGTCGGCACAACGTGTTATAAACATGTTGTTACATGATTTGGCTAGATATTTTACGACGGGTCGCCTGCCTGACGTTGACTTACCTTACTTGCCTTTAACGACATCTCGGTAAGAAATGGGGATGGATTTATTCCACTCAGCCGGATATCACACGTCGAGTCGACTTACCTTAGTCGCCTTTTACAACACTTCGGTAAAAAATGAGGGTGGTTTATTCTACTGAGCTGGATACCACACAGTGGTGTTCTAACGATTAATTCGCCCTATCCAAACATTAAAATCACATTACCTATGAATATACATGGGACTTGTGACTGTATTCTTCGGACAGGATGAATTGTAAGTATTAAATAGATATATTCATCATCCTTATCCCACTCTAAGTGGGATCGGCACAACATATTATAAACATGCTGTCACATGATTCGGATAGGTATTTTACGACCGGACGTATTATAAAGACATATTAAGGTTCAAATAATATTTTTCAAGGCTTTGATTGATATTTTACCCCTTCGTACGAATCACGCGCTCCTCTAGCGAAGCCATCACGCTCGTATCTGTTTGTCTCGGACAAAGTCGCGGTTGTCACCAGCAGTTCAACGAGCTCCGAGGAACTCTCCATAAATCAAGCTGCCGACACTAGCAACAATCAAACTCTACCCGCCGCATAACGCCGCCAACTTGAATGTATATTTTATGTCAGTGGCTATTAATTCTAAACTTTCCGACTTCAAAATAATTACAAAATGCCGAACGTGTTTGGAATTATAAAAAAATCGTTTATTTGTTTTCTTATTGTAATCTTATCTAGATAATAGCTTTAGCTAATATTCTTTCTCTTTATGCCGTGTGGTATCCGACTGAGTAGAATAAACCACTCTCATTTCTTACCGAGGTGTCGTAAAAGGCGGCTAAGGTAAGTCGACCCGCCGTGGTATCCGTCTGAGTAGAATAGACCACCCTCTTTCTCACCGAGGTGTTGTAAAATACGACTAATGGAATTTGACGCCAGGCAGTCGGCCGGTCATAAAATACGTAGCCAAATTATGTGACAACATGTTTATAACACGTTCTGCCAACCCCACTTAGAGTGGGATAAGGGCAGGGGGATGAGGATGACTAATATTCTTTTTCTTTAGCACATAATTGTTTTAATTAACTTTAGTTTATTTGAGTTAACTTTACTTAAATAACTTACAGCGTGCCATTTTATTCTCAACCAATTTAGACTTAAATACTTACATTTAATATAAAAAATCTTTCTGAGAACTACATTAATACAAATTCTAATTAAATTTCAAAACTAATCTTATGTGAAGGATTAAAATAAATCGGCCTAATGTTTTTTTTAAAGAACCGCCATAAATCAAATACTTGTTTACCTCATGCTATGGAATTTGTAATTATATGGACTAATTAAATTAATGTAAAATTATACAAGATTTAATAAATAATCTAATTAAATCAGATCTAATGAAGCTACAACTGGTTCGGAATGTTGCTCTTACCGCAAAGAACCATCTTTTAAACAATCTTTCAAACATTCACACAAAAATAAATTTAATATTTAAACTACAGTCCCGCATGAAGCTGAAAGAATTTTGTAATCTAGGCATTTTTATCATTTATACAATCTTAATTTGTGTAATACATACATGCATACAAACATTCATTACTAATATTGATCCTTGACGATTCAAAAGTGCTTGAAATAGCTTATTTGAATAAAGATTATTTTTTTGATTTTGAACATATTCCTTAATATAAACCTTTCAGTAGGCAATTCCAATACAGTTGTAAAATCAAATACCTAAACTCACGAATGATTTGCTGGATTTTTTACTTCATCATAATGTTACGCCGAATCACGTCATAACATGTTACAATTGTGTCCCCACAGACTCCCCATGAACACCATGATAAATTATTTGTTTCGCCCCAGCTTCAACACCTCCCAATACACTTTGGGTCCACAGCCGCCCCCTGGAGGCCTAACGCATCCCATCCCAGAGTATCGTTTACTTTGTGATTGATGGATCTATAATGACAATTTAATGCGTGTGTCGGAACACTTAATTTTATTACTCTTATGAATAATATTACACAATTTATTTATTAACTTGATCATTATTCAAAAGTAATGATAAAATTATTTTGCTGTAATCCGCGATGAAGTAAAATAGAAAATATATATATAATTCTAAAAGTAGAGTGGACAATCGGTTATCATACCTGATACATGCAGGATTCGTAAAAAACACATGCACAAACCTCCACCACCGCCACCATGATACACAAGCACTATATACGTTCACTATAACAAACTCAACAATCGTAAAGCTTTGCGATTTTGGTCGTGGAGTCTATCTCCTAATGATGCTTCGGTTGCGGGGCGAAACGATTGTTGAGTTTGTGATAGTGAACGTATATAGTGCTTGTGTATTGTGGTGGCGGTGGTGGAGTCTTGTGCATGTGTTTTTACGAATCCTGCATGTATCAGGTATGATAACCGATTGTCCACTTACATTAAGTATTATATATATTTTCTATTTTAATTCTTCGCGGATTATAGCAAAATAATTTTATTATTACTATTGTATTATGGATCTCCGCAAAGTAACGCCTAATTCTATAAATTATTTGATCATAATTGTAATAATATTGTTTCTAGGAAATTACAAATAAAAATGTTTAAGTTCGCATAACTTTATCTTTAACTAGTCAATATAATTAATTTGGAAATCACACGTTTGTATGTAGGACATGAATACCTAATAACATTAAAATTAAATGGTGTTTAACGATTTGACCTCTTTGGGGGCGGCTATCCAACACCTTACGGTCTCGCCGTTTAAAAATATAATCAATAGAATAATTAATAGGTATAATTCTGTCAATCAGTTTTAGTATCTTTTTCACATTAAAGTAAACTGTTCCTAACATTATATTAACTCGCAGATGCGTTTAACCTATTCAAATCGGTTATTAACTTAGAAACAATAGGTAAATAATTTGTGAAACCATAATGTTATTTACTCGTACAATAAACGAGGAAATATTTTATGGATTATGTTAAAAAATTCAATTTTGGAATTAGAAATAAGTCCACTTAGCAGATTTAAATAATTGCATATATCTATTTCTTGTTTCGTGAATTGTTTATAATACAGTAACGGGCCGCGAAGGTGTAGGATTTTTCCTAATATTGCAGTTTTAGTGTTTCAAAAATGTTTGTGCATTTTTGTGGACACATGCAGGCATAAAGTGAGTTTCTAGTCACATGCAATATATCCTGGAACTATGTTTTCTTTTTGATACTATTTATGTATGGTTAACAAAAAAATTGTAATAAACCTTTAGCTTTTTTAGTCTGATGTTATTAATGATTTAATTTAATATTGCGTCGGTGGGTACGCAACGGAACCGAAGGTATTTGAATAATACGACGTGATGAATGATGAAGGTATATTTTACTGACCACAAGCTAGCTAGCAATAAAAGTAATAATAATAATTAAAAAGGGAAACTACACTTAGCTGATATAGTATGGATTTTACAGGGATAACAAAATACAGGAACTATTATCACGTTTATAATTCCTATAGTATACTCATTTCGCACAACATATGTTTTATTCATCCATAACTCACTTTCTTATTTAAAGGTATTTTTTTTTACACCTTATTACATTGTTATAACGGATCCCTATTTTTTTGAAAATCTTATATAGCCTATGTCAGTAAAGATGCAACTTTCCAAACGTGAAAGAATTTTTGAAATCGGTCCGGTAAAACATTACAAACATACAAACAAATTTTTCCTCTTTATAATATTAGTATAGACTATACAACATGTGAGCTATGGTTTTTCTTGTGAATTATTTGTAATTACTAATTACTACTATTAATTGCGAGACAAACGGCTATACAAAAAACGAACCAATAAACGTTTGTCTGTCATTTGCGCTGTGAAATCTTTACATTAATTTCTAAACAATAGTCTGTCTTTTACATTTTAAAATCGCATTCCAAAATCCCGTAACATGCCCTGGTTGTAAAGAGCTATGGGGTGGCTCGCTGTTATCTTGGCGACCCATCGCCATCAGCTGGCTCTACTGTCCGGTCAGCCCGTCATCGTCCCACGTGACATATTGTGTCTCAAATTAGACTTAATTACTCACTAGTAATAACCCATAGAGTTGACAGATACGACTGATAAGAGAGGAAAGTTATAGTCAAGTAACTCTAAATTCTAAAAAACGAAACTCTTATTTTTTAAATTCATAGTTGTTGAGATTGAAAATTGAGTTGTTATTATTTTATTATTAAAAGATTGACAAAAGAAAAGGATGCAAAAAGTAAATTTATTTTAAATGAAATAATCTTATAATGAAATATTATTATATATACAAACTATTTGACTTTGCTAGTACTTACTACTTATGAATGTAAATTTTATATGTGGTTCATACGTAGAGTTAGTATGTTAGAGGACCTATGGGAGCCATAGGCTTAGGCCCATAATTGAGTGCTACGATAAATAATGAGATAAAAGATTTAACACAGATACTTATCTTTGTCTTACTTATGTTGTACACATAAAAAACAGACATAGGTAGTCTTTTGCTCTCTGTTTACATAGTTCTTTCTATTCAAACATGGTTCTATTATTTAAGCCGGCATCCACTAATAATATATCCAATTATTATATGTGAATACAGCGTTATAACAATTAGATAACTGTAAACAATTTAAGATTTTACTATTTCGAACAAATAGACCTTTTTGCTATGAATATCTAGATTAATTTGCGACGAGACAAGATAACGTTAAAATGTGTGTTGAACTGTAAATCATTGTGCTCGTCAAAACGTCTCAACGTTTTACAACATTTTTTGTGCCGTGCAATAAAAATAACTCTAGAGATCGGAATCTCAGCGGATGACGTGTCGCCGGTTCCGGTCGGCCCACTGCTGGACAATCGGACCTTGGCCGTTACGAGAAACGACACGCAAAAGGATAGAAATGTATTTATTTATCTTATTTGTCTGTTTTTGACTTATTTAAACTTGCGTATTAGTTTTAAATTTGCAATAACTTCTACAATATTAATAGAACGTTGTTCATAATTTGAAGTATCCACGTGTGGTATCCGGCTGAGTAGAATAAGATCACCGTATTTCTTACCGAGGTGTCGTAAAATGTAAGGTAAGTCTATATGTAATGAAAATATTATTTTGCTATAATCCGTGATAAAAGAAAATATATGTATTGCTAAATGTAGAGTGTAGAGTATACGAGTCTACGTACCTGATACATAAAGAATTTTACCTGATACATAAAAACGTATGCACTACCCACCACCAATAACATAACAATACACAAGCAATGCACACGTTCAGTATAGCAATCTCAACAATCATTGCGTAATAGATTCCACGAAAAAATAGTAAGGTTTTGCGATTTTTTTTTAGAATTGATTACCCTCCCAGTTTATTTCCCAGGTACCAAGTTTTCTCAAACACTTAGGAGAATTTCCTGAGAGTTATGGCCCTAATTAATATTTACTATTTATCTCGCGCTTTATAATATTATGTTGACTAATGTTAAGTCGGAGCAATTTCTGGAAGTCCGATGCCTAAGCCGCACTGCATTTTGGAGGAGGAAGAAACAATTCAACCTGATGAAAGATAGATTAGCGTCATCTGCACCGGCTAGGCATTTCCATTAGGAGAGATAGCAGCCACGCCTCTCGTTTGAGAAAAAAGTTATAATCGTTCCCCGGCTGCGCGTGCACTGCCATCTCATCGTCCGTCTGTTTGTATTGACAGTATAATACTCGAGCCGCTAAATGTTTGTTTACTTTGAAAGCGAACTTCGGGCTGGCGGCGCGCGCCACGAGCCGCCCGCCCTCCACATTGATACATCAGCCGAGCGTTTTATTTGTTTGTCGTTTTTTCTGGGACCCTCGGACGGTCGTAAACCACACAAAAAGCCGAGAGCCGCAGACGTTTCGCACTCGGCCGTGTAGCGCGACTTATCAGTCTCGACGCTGTAAGTTAGCGTCCCGTGACGCGCGGCATAAACAGCGCACGTTATGGCCGCCGCGCGACGCCGCTATAAACACTGCGAGATAATGCGCCGCGAGGGGCTCGCACCACGTTTTTTAATGTATGCGATGTGTTCGACGAGCGTTATTGGGCATTCGCGTCCTCGGAGAGCGAGCCGGCTGTTAGCCGTGCAACAATGTTTCGCCGCGACCGCTCCGCTAGCCCGCCGTCACACGGTGAGCGCGGTTGTAAACGTGCTCGTAATGACACCTACGACTTGTGGCTTCGGAACATCGAAGTCCTCATTACGAATGTAGTTTTATGCAGCGGAAAACTTGAAATACAAATAATTAACTACAGAACGGACGTACCGAGAGCAGGATCTGTAATTGATACATGTTCGTTAACACCACACTGTTTAGTAAATACTTAGTCCTCTCAGATATTTATTTCATTTTTTACGATGTATGTATGTAGGTATGTACTGATTTCTTTTCGTTGCACGTTTATAATTTGCGATGACGTCTCTGAATAAATAATGTTAAAACGCCCGTCTGTCGTCCGACCGTGCGGCCGCGACATTAACTACACTTTAAGTGCATACTAATGTATCGTAAGCTTTTTACTCAAGGCTCGAGCTGCGCGCCGACAGGACACCGGCTAATCAGAGTATTGTTTCACGTAGATTAATGGGCCAGGCTTAAGGGGGCGCGGGCGAGCTACAGGGGTGGCGTGGCGCCTGGCGCTACGGGCTGTTCACGCCGGCCTCGGGGGTCGTCTGCCGTCCCGCTCGCGCCCGCCGCGCGCCGCTCTCGCGTCCCGCTCGCACCGACAATTAGCCGTCGCCGACAGCTCAATAATAGTGTTGGGGCCGAGTTGGGGACGAAGTGTCACTTTTTGCGTGGCCCGTTGTGATTGACGCGAGTGGCTCGTGCTGGACCCTAATGGCATTCCCGGGCGGTGAGGCGGCGGACCGCTCGGGAGTGCTCCAGTGGAGAGAGCTCTCCTGCTAACCTAATATATGCAAAACCTAGGTGATTAGATCTTGCGTGATAGAAGGCGATCGAGTCAACCTAAAGTGGACCACGTTTACCCTTGTAGTGCCTGTTCAGTATTTTCTAAAATTATATCAAGTTATAACAGTCCGAAAAAAATAGATGTAGAAAAGAAATTATACACTTTTTTACCCAAGGTTAAATAAGAGCTAAGGCTAAGCTAAGGCTAAAATAAGAGCTTTGGGACAATAATTGATGTAATTAAAATGTTGCATTAATTATCCATCGCTTTTCTTAATTTATACCTATATGATTTACTAAATGTTTAAAATGTATATAATTGAAAATTTGCTTTAAATTTTGTTGCTAGTTCAAATAAAATAAATCGACATTAATGCATATTTCTCAAAAGTTTCGAACAAATGTTGAGCGTTTATCAAATGCATTCGACGTTATCTTATCGTAATAAATGATATCTGTAGGTCGGCATTTGGCCGATTATGACACGATCCGCGGCTGCTCTAGAGGTTGTAGTATAGTAAATAATAACTTTGCCAAGAACTCTGTTTCATTCATATTCGATAGTCGCTGCTACCCATTGCTCGTCCCGCCCGCGACTATACTGATAACACTTATTTTTTGACAACTGACAAAGGCACAACAATTTGTTGATGTCAATGTACCTATAGATAACAACAAAAATAGGTTATTTCCAATAAAAGCCCAGCTTTTCTATAAAGTAAGAAAGTTATTTTCTTTGTTTCGTTTTCAAAGTAAATCCATTTAAGATGTATAGACGAAATTTGGCACGATTGAAGCTTTTATACCTTATTAATATACAAGTACAAGTAATAACTAATGTACACTAGAAAAAAAACATACATATTGAGGGTATAGGGTGTAGTGTGGGTGGAGGATATAGGGTAAACGCTTAAATTGAAGCGGACGACGTCGCGTGTACACATAGTAACGCATATTAACATAGCACAACAACTGTCTAAGCTGCAGTTTGTCCACTCAGTATACATTTACTACACGTCTGCCAATTAAAAGTGGCCACGCATCTGCCGCAACTTTTACGATGCAGTTGTAACTTTTTAAGCCACATAGAGATCGAACAAACGTGTTTTCCTCCATTTTAGTGTTTCACCAACAATAATACGGAGATGTTTTATATCTGATGTCGTTAATGTGTGTATGTTTGTTGTTTCTTCAAGTAGTAAATCCACCTATGCTATGAGATAAACCAGAATAACATAAGTACATAAATACTAATATAAGTTGGTTCATAAGTCTACACGCATTAAGATTTCTGTGTCCTACAAACGAATCAATAAGATATTTTTTGAAGTTGATTATGGGCCTCACAAGAAAGCTCAGAGACACCCAAAGGGCGACGGAGCGAGCTATACTCGGAGTATCTCTACGTGATCAAATCAGAAGTGAACAGAATAGAACTCCGTAAAAGAATCAAGCCGCCGATTTAGCGTGTCGCGAAGCTAAAGTGGCAATGGGCGGCTCATAGTGCAGAGAACCTATGGGCGTCGGGGTCTTAAGGTGTTAGAATGACGACTCCGCACCGGTAGTATAAACGCAGTATCGGTAGATCTCCTCCGTGGTGGACTGATGACCTCATTAAGGGACGCCGCTGGATCGTGTGGGTGGATATCTACGTAAAGAGACAAACTTTCGCAATTTTTTTCTTCTTTTTCATCCCATGAACGTTCACTTCTTGACATAGATCTCTTCGGGAATCTCCAAATCACACGTTAGCGTGTTACTTGGATTTTTGAGGACGTCAGTCCATCTCGTAGAGAGTCGTTGGTAGATTTACCAACGCGGCGTTTTCGCCACGTATTAGAAGCCCAACACTCGTCGTTTCTAAGTGCCTTTTTAGGTAAACTAATCCGCATTCCCGCAGTCTGGTATATCCAACCGTGTTGGCACCTTCAAAGGCGCCTCAGCCCAGCAGTGGGATAGCATCGTTACCTAATTAGTTCCCGTCGGTAAAAGCCGTGTCGTCGGCGAGGCTTATTGTTCGCGTGTCTCGAGATAAATGCGGCGATAGGGCGCGGCCGCTCGTGTTACAGGCAGTGGGTTCGATACCGTTCACTTAAGAAGCTTACTCTGATTTATGTTACTGACTGTTTTGTGTTCCCTTTGCTGGAAATATGTTTTACCAAATTTCGAGGCGATGTTTTTTTACTTTGGATATTTAGGGTCACGATACGATTTCAGTATTTGGAATATGTTTTATGTGTCGATGTGATTCGGTAATATTCTCATTTTTGAAGTCCGCAGTGTAAACTCAACTATGATATCACCCTTTTGAAGCGCAGAAGCTGCCTGTATCTAATTGTGCGAAATAAAAACGGGATTTTTATCGTACGCATAACGCTAGTGTACAAGCTTTAATTATGCCAAAATTCAGCAATATTGGTCCAGCGGATTAGCCGTCAACCCTAATGCTACAAATTTATTCAATATATCATTTCTAGTAGATTTTAAATTTTATATCATTTCTAATTCACAAAAATAACAATTCTCTAAATCCCGTTTGATTCTTAGAATAATCTTTAAGAGTAGTTAAGAATTGAAGCTCAAAGCTTAAGCTGTGAACTTGTGAAAGTCCGTGTGAGTGCAACTTTCAATTTGTACGTTTTAAAGTATCCGCGGCAAGTGGCCGGTCAGGTGCCGGAGCGGCCGCAGTGCGCAGTATTCCGTCATTGTACTTTATTACAATATGCTAAGTCCGCCGCCGCCCGCTCTAATTAGCGGCCGCACTGAAATATTAGTCCATTAGCGACCACCTTTCGACGGCACGACGACCTCAGCCGGACCCAAGGAGTATCGGCTAATTGTAAAATAAACAAACATCCAAACGGCTCGGGAGCAGTGGATTTGCACATGTCCGCGGTAGGCTGTCAATTATACGCCGAATCTACATTGAAAGTTCCTTTATTATTTTATAATACAACAATTTCTTCACAATAATTAGTTTTTAAAATGTATTTCGGCAACAAACAGCTAATACTAAATTTTTTCAATTCGTTATGGCAAAAAATTACCATAAATATAATGAAAATTTAAATTTTAATAGTAACCTTATCGGAAGCATTTGATAAAATTAGGTTAAGTTATTAGCGTATCGGAGTGCGGCTGCCGGTAGCAACCAGTTTTGACTTCAAAAGCGGAGTGAATCCAACTTTAACATGGTTCAATTTATTATTTTAAAGAAGAAAGAGAACTTCATTTCTTCTCTCCTGAACGGACGCTTCAGGTCTGGTTCCGTTGAAATACTTAGGTTGAAGGCGCAGCGTTGCCTAATGATTAACTACCACTCCCTTAACTAAGAGAAGATATTATTCTTTTGTGACTGCTACATCATCATTCTCTTGCCCTTTTCCTACTCTAAGTGGGGTCGGCACAATATGTTATAAACATGTTTGGCTACGTATTTAACGACCGACCGCCTGCCTCACTTCCACTTACCTTTGTCGCCTTTTGCGACACCACGGTAAAAAATGGACGTTGTCTATTCTACTCAGCCGGATATCACACGGCGGGTCGACTTACCTTAGTCGCGTTTTACGACACCTCGGTAAAAAATGGGCGTGGTCTATTCTACTCAACCGGATATCACAGGGCATATTTCTGTGACATCTAAGACCGTCGCTTGAATCAGTACAGTGATCAAACTGCTTAAGGGACATAAAAAACCCTTTCGACACTTCCCATCATTAAATCGACTGCACTTATAGTGCACTAAGACATATTTTAGGCAAGTATTCAACCATGACAGTCGTTATTGAAAAGATTTTTTTGTATATTTATAAAAAGCTGAGTGGTGATAAAAAGAATGCGATAGACAGATAATGAAAATCATAAAACAGTTAACAGACAGAAAACTGTCAATCGTAATGCAATTCGGTAGATAACGCAGCCCAGCCGGCCGGCCGCGGGCGCCGTAAACTATGGGGGAACTTATGGTGGGAGACGTGAGTTAAAGGCCTGGAGTTGTACTGCTAATAGATTTTATAAGTATGTTTGATTGTGAAAACCCACTAAATAGGGATCATATTTTATCATGTTTCGTTTTTGGAAAATCTTTATCAACAGGCGCATCATGCCAGTCATAATCGTCCTGCCCTTATCCCACTCTAAGTGAGGTTGGCGCCACATTTTATAAATATGTTGTCACATAATTTCTTTTCTTACCGAGGTGTACCGTAAAAAGCGACTAAGGTAAGTCGACCCGCCGTGTGGTATCCGGCTGAGTAGAATAGACCAACCTCATTTCTTACCGAGATGTCGTACAAGGCGACTAAGGTAAGTTGACCCACCGTGTGGTATCCGGTTTAGTAGAATAGACCACCCTCTTTCTTACCGAGGTGTCGTAAAATACGACGTCAGGCAGGCGGCCGGTCGTAAAAACGCAGCCAAATCATGTGACAGAATGTTTATAGCATGTTGTGCCGACCCCACTTAGAGTGGGATAAGGGCAGGAGGATGGATGGTTGTCACATAATTTGGCTACGGTTTTTACGACGGGCCGCCTGCCTGACGTTAACGTACCTTGGTCGTATTTTCCATATCGGTAAGGAAGAAGGTGGTTTATTCTACTCAGCTGAATACCACTTAGGCGTATCATATTACTATATCCGTAATATCGTAATATTACAAAATAATTTTACTATTACTTCTGTACTATGAGATAAGATTTGTTGAACAGCACCTTTGGCAAATGACAAAACATTTTGTTCAGGGCATCAGTCACAACCCAGTATAATGGGAAACTATGAGGTTTAAGTCGGAAAGAGTCCGGCATAACTGCAATACTGCTTCCCGCAGATTACAGTAAAGGGTTTCCTCTTTAAAAAATTGTCACAAAGGTGATAGTTATCGGTTATGTCGTGAGTCCGCAGTTGTCGACAAAGCCTGCACCTTCCAATCGCAATCTCGATATCGATCACACCCCTAATTAGACAATCCAGTAGCTGGTTATCACATCTCAGAGAGCGCTATCATCATGGGAACCATCACGGCGAATGCTACTTTCACTTGATCCCACGATATGTGTAATATTTTTAATAAAAAGATTTTTTTGTTGTGGTGCCATTTTTATTCATATTCATTGCGAAGTACAGGTATTACGTAATATAAAATCTACCACCTGGTAGAGACAGATTTACTAACTTACATAAACTTAACAGGATACACTAAGTATGCTATTTTTAACTTATTATTAAACGCGCATTAAAATTTTAACACTCTTATCAATTCACCAAATCACTACATTCACCAATCAAATCACCAAATTCAAATCAATCAGATTTATTTCATCATCCTCCTGCCCTTATCCCACTCTGAGTGGGGTCGGCACAACATGTTATAAACTTGCTGTCGCATGATTTGGCGTTTTTAGGACAGGCCGCCTGCCTGACGTCAACTTTTACGACACCTCGGTAAGAACGAGAGTGGTCTATTCTACTAAACCGGATATCACACGGTCGGTTATTATCGGCACAACATGTTATAAACATGCTGTCGCATGATTTGGCGTTTTTAGGACAGGCCGCCTGCCTGACGTCAACTTTTACGACACCTCGGTAAGAACGAGGGTGGTCTATTCTACTAAACCGGATACCACAGTGTCGGTCAACTTACCTTAGTCGCCTTTTACGATACCTCGGTAAGAAATGAGGTCTATTCTATTCACCAATTAGATTTATTTATTATAAACTATTATTGTCGTCAGGAGAACCACGACAAATGCGTGCGGCAAATCGCAATGCGTCCCATCATTGTTATTTCCCACAAAGTCTTGGTCTGCATACAAAAGAACATCTCTCACAATTTATTTTGGATATGATATCACCCATTAAAATGATGCATTGGAAATTTATGTCGGAATGCGTTAGCGGTCGAACCCGCGACCATCAGTCAGAGGCGGCCGTTATCGCGGAGCTATCACGGGCCGCTAATGTGCGCGTGGGCGGACACCCGAAATTGCCATTTAAATAGTGAATGTGCGGCTATATATCACCAGCCGACCGCCCCGACCTCGCAATGCTAGAACATATCATTACCTGAGTTAATATCGTAATTAAATAATTTTCGCTCGTAGTTTTCATTTTGCGGTAACTGCTTTTATATTAATTTAATTTTTCTGTTGTAAGGAATCATAAAGCATCATCTTTATCTTGTTGTTATCCTACTCTAAGTGGGTTCGGCACAACTTGTTTTCTCTTCCATTCTCTCCTATCTTTCGTCAACTCTGGCGCCACTCCTTTTATATCCATGTCATACTTCATTCAACCTAACATCTCTTTTTAGGCCTTCCTCTGGCCACATATCTATCCACATTCACATTTGACATTTGCTGACATGATTACCTAGCCAAATCACATTACAACATATATAAAACATGTTATGTCGACCCCACTTAAAGTGGAATAATGGCAGAAGAATGATTTTTTTTGCACTCCCCGTCATTTCATCAGATCGTAATGTTAAGTATCTTTAAGGTTTACATATTTAAAGCGATATAGATTACTACTGTATCTGTCTAAAAAACTTTCCAATTTCCTCATCGTCCGTTACTGTTTTCATAGAAATAAATGAAAATAGTAAGCTATTGATAAAAGATTGATACATGCCGGTGCGTACTTTTCTATACAGTCATAAAAGAGGCATAATTCCACCATCAATAGCTTTGCTTTATAAAAAATTTAGCTGCGTCTATTGAAATCTTTCTGGCTATCGTCATATTTCAACTGATTTATACAAAAGCTTAAAAATGATACACATACCTTATGAACTACTGGGTCTACTAAAAAAATTCGTTCAGTGCTTTTTGAGCATAGACAAACAAACAGAAACGTAGACTTTGGTTAACGCGTCAAAGGATTTTGTTTTATGACATGTACCTAATATGCGAGTCCAGCTGTAATCGCACGTTGCATTAGCTTAATACTTACATTTCGCAGCATCCGTCAAAATCGACCAACAAATCGGTAGTAAATCCTGATAGTTCCTGAAAGCTGGAATTCTTCTTACAGCCCGCTAGCTGTTGGAAATAGCCGACAGGCTATATTAAAGAGGCAACAGATTCCAAGCCAAACTTTATGCCTTGGAGCTTGTAACTTTACAAACAGTAACGGAAAATTCTATACCTTATACATTATAGGTCTTTTACAATAGCGTGTCGAGCGCTGTGCTCTAAAAACGTCACGTGTAAAACATTTGCTCTCTTAATTTGTGTAGTTCGGAACATTCAGTGTCAACACTGCTCGCAACCTTTTCGAATAATAACGTTGACGAATATATTATAATAATAACTAAAAATCGTCTTAAAAAGTGACAGTTTAGTTACTTCCTTAAACACATATGAATATTACAACAGTAGGCTTTCTGTATCAGCCTCTCTTTAATATGTTTTTTAAACTCCTGTAATGGCAAAGGTAAAATTGATTGCGGAATTTTATTATTGAATCTTATACCCAAACCCACAAACGACTTACGTACTTATTATTTATGTGGGTAAACAAGTGCTTTTGAATAGTCAACTCTACTACTGGTCTGACAAATTGCTTTGAAAACTGATTTAGTATATTTTTGCTACAAAGCATTGAACTAAATTATAATCGAAGCGAAGCGTGATTTTGCTAAAGTCAGTGATCACGACGATGTACTCATATGTCATAAGAGCTAAATTTTTTTGACCGGTCTCTGTAAAAAACCGTCCTCGCGACAGCGGATCAGAAATTTGAAAATTATACTCGAACACGAGTGTTGGAGCATATTTTTTAAACCGCACAAAAAAATGTATCTCTCAAAGAAAGGCATCGTTTACAATACACTCGCAGCTGCGCACTAGACACTGCGAGTAGAAAGTTTATTAATTTATTTTGCAAATTACATTTAAATTATAGTAAAATACACTGAATCTGTCATTACAGCCCACTTCAAGGTAGTACTTATTGTCTTTCTGAATTTAACTACCCATGAATATATCATTAACATAATATTTGAAAACAACCCCGAATAGTGACGTCTGGAGACACCTGCCTATTGCCTGACAAACACTAGTCCTTGCAGTAGAGACCCCCAAATTTACTTTGAATGTGACAAATGATAAAGTAAAACAAATATTAATTTTGGTTTAATTCGCGGTTGACTATAATTCCCCCCCTCTAGAGCATTGTTTTTGCTAAACTGCTTAAATTGATTACGGATTTTTTATTATGAATCTTATTCCTAAACCCACACACGTATTACGGAAATTTGCAAAGCGCAAAGCAGGAGCCGCAAGCTTATGTCCGTTCCTACTTTATAATATTTAGTCACTTATTATAATATTTATAATATCGTCAAAGCCTAGCCTAGTATATGCCTCTTTCCAAAGCGATATTTGTCCAGCTGTTGCTATATATTACACCTTTTAAACTTATACGCAAAAGCCTACACAGATATAAGCTACACATATAGTATTCATACTCTAATTAAGAGTTCAATTAATTTTTTGCGTGTTCGGAATGTAGTTTCCACTGACCCAAAATTAGAAGTATTTTTTTATTAAACATTCATTTCTTGCATGTAGAGTATTGGCAGCGCGGTATTTTGGAGCGACGGGCGGAATATTAATTACAGCGTGTGCTAATGGCCAGCAACTGTCTGTTATTGACGAAACTATCGACTGACATATATGTACGTGGATATGTTAGTGCAACCTACGGAACGCTTGCGACATGTGCCCATATTGAGCGGGATAGGCCGTAGCAGCAGCGCTCAGTGTGGATATTGGGAGCTTTTTTAACCTTCTTCGTGAGCGTGGAAATCACATCCATTAGTTAAATTAACATACCCCATGATTCTCTTTTCTAAGCACTGTTGTTCTTCTAATTTCTTCAATCGGTGGAGGTCCACTGCTGGACATATGTAGGTCTCTTTAAAGGTTCTCCACAGGCTCCCCGCGACTTTTTTGAGGTACTGGGTCCGGATCGTTTGCTCTTCCACAAGTAGGTATTTCTAACGATTATCGCTGCTAATATTATAAAGGAAAAGTCTGCTGAGCTTTCACTAGCATGAGTAATTTTGTACAATAAAAAATTAAGTACAATTCAAGCTATAGAGCGGGCTTGTGCACTAAAATGTATGGATATAAAACATCTTTTATCTTAGTACAAAAATCGATGGTATTGTATTACACATTCGTGATTTATCGACATAACTACTCCTGCTCCCTATTATATCCTTATCAACCGAACTTGCAGAAGTTGATAACATAAACTACCGTGACGTGTGACCAGAAATTAAGTAATTAAAATTTTCTGGGCTCAATAACAAAGTCTCTGCCGCCATATCGATTAAGCACAAAGGCAGCCAGCAAACAACGGGTTACTTGCCTCTGACTAAAAGGGGCATCGACATTAGAGACGGACTGTTATACTGGTCTCTGCACGAGGGCCAATGGGACCCCACGACGAGAAATAAAAACTCTTAAAAATATTCCTCACAATTAAACAAATAGTAATCAAAAACACACGCCAAACGAGGTAATTCCTAAGAATGGCGATATAAAAGGTCCTTATTGCTATATAAAAACTCACTTTTATGTCGTACACGAAACGAGTATTACCCGAAACGATTAAAAACCGCCATAACAACAAAAATACGACTCAGGAATCCTCGGGTTCTTGCATAAATTGGTATAAAAATTAATTCTACAAGATCGTAAGGGAAATTGACGGAAAAGAACGACGCTTAATGCGTGGATGTTAAGGCATTCAGAGTGCTTGGAAGTGAACTCGCTGAAATAAGACATGTGATGTACAAAAAGGGGATAAACATTGGAAAACTGCATGCCACATTACCGCCCTAAAACACGGAGATAGTCGTAAAGCTAAGTGCGAGCGGCACTCGACACGTGAGACAACGCAGCTGAAACAAATCACTTAAATAGACTTTAAACTTTGCGATTCATAATAAATATTATATAAACATACGGGTCACATCGCGATGGACTCGAGGTACCTTTAAGTCAGGTCGTGCCCGTGGCGGATGCAATTCTTCCGAAACATCGAATTTTATATAAAGGTACCTCAATTATATCGCGTGATCCGTGTATGTTTATATGCCGTGTGGTATCCGGAGTAGAATCCCTCCTTCATTTCTTACCGAGATGGCGTAAAAGGCGACTAAGGTAAGTTGACCCATCGCGTGGTATCCGGTTGAGCAGAATAGACCACCCTCTTTCTTACCGAAGTGTCGTCAAATACGACTAAGACTAGTTGACGTCAAACAGGCGGCCGGCCGTAAAATACATAGTCAAATCATGTGACATCATGTTCATAAAATGTTGTGGCAACCCCAGAGAAGAGTGGGATAAAGGCAAGAGGATAATGTGACCAGTATGTTTATATAACGTAATACCACTTTGTTCTAATTATTATATTAACACATATACATAGTCATCACAGGGCGAAACGATTGTTAAGATTGTGGTTAGCGTGGTTGGTTATAGGGTTTTGATTAGAGGATAATTATGAGGTTTACAAATTCCGTATGCATAATTTACTAACACGGATAATACACTCTACTTTTAGCACTACATAGACTTTCTCTAATCGCGGATTACAGGTAAATGTTACTGTAACTACTGTTGTGGACTTAGGTCCCCTGAGACCTCGTGGGTCTGTAAGGCCTATCGGGCCCTCTGCTGGGCGTATTCTCCCGATGTTCATTATTGATGTACTCGTAGGTTCGTTAATCGGAGCCCCTGTCTGCGGGCCGAGCGGCCGCATTAGCCGGGCGCCGGCGCTATCGCCCGCCGGGGACACACATATCCTTTTGATTCACGTGCGATGAGAAATGCTGATACACACTGAATGTATCCATATCCTAAGAGCATTTGTACGTTCATCAGTTCTAATACATGTCAATTTGAGAGTTAAAATATGCTCAATTAGTTTATTAAGCGTTTATATTGTGTTGCTTAAGGAAAGAAAGGGTTTTATAAATTTTATATATTATGTATAAGCTTCAATAATATCAAATTTTACTAATACTGCTGCAACCGATTAGCGGTAAAAGTGTAATAGACAGACATATAGCCTTTCTTAATTGTAATTAATTATTTAACAACATATTATTCTTGCTAACACTACATTTCTGAAATGTGAACAAAATAATTTGTATGGTGAACACAGCCTTATTGTGAACACAAGTGATCAGATTGGTGATAGGGATGATGAAACTGAATACTTGAATGACCGATATCAGAGATTGCAAATATTACTGCTGTATCTTATACATTGTTGGTTTTATTTTCTAAAACATTATATCATATAGAAATGAGATATTTCCTATTCGAAATACGCAATTTCATTACATTCAATACGAACATCCATATTTATATTATAGGTGCGAAAATCTTTGTGTCTGTCTGTAACGTTTTTACAGCCACTACAATACACTTAAGCAATATTGATTAAATGTAGTACAATTCACTCATATATCGAGCAAGAATAAGTACGATATTTAAATTTAATTGAAAATTTCTGAGAATGGATGTAAGTTTGTTACTCTTTACAGCGAATCCGCTGAACCGCTGAAATTTGACACAATTATTTCTTATACATCGGGATAACAAGTAAGCTATAGGAATTCTGTAAATTGTACAGGAATAGATTAACATTGATAAGCGTCATTTACGAAACAGACCACGCAAACAAAGTTGCGGGTAAAAGCTAGTCTAATATAAAGGTAAAGGCTAGATGGCCGTGTGCAGCAGTGGCGCGGCCGGTGTGCCCCGGGGCTAAGTCCCGGGCTCAGAAGCGCCGCCTCGAAAGCCTTTCCGTGTTCGCCCCCCGGCCCCCCGCCCCGGCCCGCCGCCGCCTCACCACAATTAAACCTCCGATCCGATCCTTCCTACTTATCGAGGATTTCGAGAAAGTATGTAAATCGTATGGCGCTAGCCGAATAACTGTAATGACGGGGCCAAAAATACGAGCCGCACTTATCGGATTCCATTATTAGCTCGTTTTATTGGTGCTGCGTGCTGAGCGGGGTGTAGGGCCGAAACAGTGGAAGAGTTCACGTTGTACGAATACTATAACGTACACAAACTGACACGAGGACAGTTTGTTATTAACTATATCACGAATTCAAATTCAAAATAGTCTTTATTCAAATTAACTCGTAAACAAGTGCTTTTGAATCGTCAATTCTATGCTGGTTCGGAAAGCTGTTCTTACAGAGAAGAACCAGCAAGAAACTCGGCGGTTGCTTACTTATAACTAGTTACATTAAATCATTACTGGCTTGCAGAGGGGCGAAGAGTGGCTATATCCAATTATTCTTATCTTCTAAGTAATCCTCAACAGTATAGTAGGCTTTCTGTATCAGCCTCAAAAAGAGGCTGATACTGCTTTAATAGCAAAGCTAAAGTTAATGGCGGAATTATTATAAGTTACAATTATTCATTGCTATCTTGTATAAAAGAAAAGCAATATCCATGCATTATTTCTTTCTTCTTTCGCATTCAAAATACCTCAGTGTTTATTTTTATCCCGAAACAATATTTTCTATACTTTAGCCCGGTAAATAACTGTTAATTGGAACAAAAAACAATATTGCTCCAACTATCGTGAAATGAAAGAAGGAAAGAAAAACTTTATTTACAACAAATGAAGGTCTATTCTACTCAGCCGGATACTACACAAAGGGTCGAGTTACCTTAGTTGCCTTTGACGACAACTCGGTATGAAATGAGAGCCTATTCTATTCAGCCCGATACCACATAGTGGTCATTTATTTTATTTATTTATTTAATTTAATTCAAGTAACAAAGGCTCAGATTTATGAAAATAT
The DNA here is from genome assembly GCA_947086495.1 of Morpho achilles. Taxonomy (NCBI): domain Eukaryota; kingdom Metazoa; phylum Arthropoda; class Insecta; order Lepidoptera; family Nymphalidae; genus Morpho; species Morpho achilles. The sequence goes on along the minus strand of CAMTZB010000011.1, from coordinate 19,953,087 downwards.
TTGGAATAAAATTATCACACGTGTTAACTAGAAAGCTAGACGTTTTTTAACTCTGTCGCACGTATAAAAGGGAAAGATTAATACGAGAAGTCACGTCAGTAGTCAGTAGTCACGTGGTATTCGTGGTATTGTATTAAAATAATCATAAATAGGTTTAAAACTATTGTTACGTAATATTTATTTCACCTCCAAGACACCGAGGAGTGAACTCAAGTCATCGGAGTTGATTCACACATTTAAATTTACTTTATTAAATCTTTATTTTTATACAAATTATAATAACTCATAGCGGAATAGACAAGTGGTTACGTGGTGTACGGTGTGTGCCCGCAATTAAAAGTACTCGCCATATAATTAACAGCTTGTTAAAGTTTACTTTTAGTGCATTCGCGTTGATATTCATATTTTTTTACTTTCGATACGTGATACTTTAAGTATGGGAAATGTAGACGCTATTTAGCGAATGGAGATTTAATCGATAGCAAGAAAGACCTAATACAAAAGTAGTAATATTTTTTTGTATGGAGTATAAACTTCGTGATAAATTTATCGTACACTAGCGGCCTGCCCTTGCTTCGCACGGGTATAAAATATATATCCCATGTCAGTCAGTGTAAAACAAATGATTAAAAACGATCCAGTAGTTTTGATTTATTCATTACTACCCGTGGCCCGCAAGCGTTAAATTTGAAGAAAAACAATTTCCTCTCCCTATACCAAGACGATTTCCTGCTATCTTTTGAATATCTAAACTCATAGAGTACATTTTTACTTATTTACTTTTACATTTTACCTATGTATTTTATTTTTACAATTAATTACAGAATGTCTTTAAACAAACTAAAAGATTCGAAGTGCTATAGGGTGAAGCGCGGCATCCTCACGGCATTTTAAATCTGTAATATCTCCGAAAATGTTCACTTAAATTGCATGCTGTAAACGGCCATATTGATCTATATTAAATCAACAATTTATTTAAGGTACTCAATTGGATAAGGATTAATGCTGTATTGTATAAAAATTCCTTTGAACATAGCGCATGATTTTTCGTAAAAAATAAATGAAAAAAACTGCTATTGTGGGTTATCCATAAGAGATAGATATATACCATCGCGGACTTTTCTGTAGACCTTTTTAAGGTGTACAAATACTTAGTACATCATTTTGATAAATCTCGTAGGGTTTAGCCTGCGTTTGCAATGTAAGCGGAAAAAATGTAATTATTTACAGAAACCTCAAAAATTACAGTATTTCTCTACTTCGTATTGAATGTTATTATACGTACAAACCTTCCTCTGGAATCACTCTATCTATTAAAAAAAACCGCATCAAAATCGGTTGCGTAGTTTTAAAGTTTTATGCGTACATACGGAAATATGGACTTTGTTTTATAATATGTAGTGATAGTGATTATGGCAAAATAATCCATACTTATTATAAATCAAAATTCTAGTTAAAAAAGCTGTCTTTTTAAGTTTGTCTGTATGTGAACGATTTCATCAAAATCTACTAAATTAACTATTGTATGGTTTTCACTAAAAGATAAAAGTTCTTCTTGACGGTTTAAGTACATCCTTATACCATTCTAAGTGGGGTCGGCACAACATGTTGTCACATGATTTGGCTACATATTTTACGACCGGCCGCCTGCCTTACATCAACTTACCTTAGTCGTTTACGACACCACGGTAAGAAATGAGGCGGTCTATCCTACTTAACCGGACACCACACGGTGGGTCAACTTACCTTAGTCGCCTTTTACGACCCCTCGATAAGAAATGAAGGTGTTCTATTCTGCTAAATACCACACGGCTAACATTACGGTATATTTAAATTGATTGAAATACATATTTGTGATGGCCTAGCGGTGCGACCGTGTGAATCTCTAGAGACGATCATGGGTTCAAACCCGGGCAGACACCAATGAGTTTGTCTAATAAAACTTATGTGTCTAATTGATAATTGCAATTTATCACACGCTTTTCGGTGAAGGAAAACATCGTGAGGAAACCTGCATATCTCTAGAGAATCCTAGGGATATGTGTAACCTACCAATCCGCATTGGAGCAGCGTGGTAGATCTTAGCTCCAACCCTTCTCTCCAAAAATGGAGAGAGGAGGCCTATGCCCAGCAGTGGGATAGTAACAGGCCGTTACTTTACTTTTTACATATTTGTGACACTAATGTCCACGCGGGTGTGACCGCGCGAACAGCCTATTATAGTATAAGTAATACCTACTTCTATAGATTACCCTGAGAACTACAGTAGAAGACATGTAGCTACCATCTATATACATATATTCCATACTAACATTGTGAATGAAAACGTATGTTTTTCCATCTCACAGTTAAACCGCTTGAACACTATTAATGATATTTGACATAATTGAAGTTTATACTCCAGGCTAACATAAATGATAAAACAATTCCCGTTTTTAACTTTGAGAAGTGAATAAATTATCCATACACCATTATATAGAGGTACAGAGAGGAGGTCCTCAGAGTAAAACCCATTTCCATTAACTACACCAAGACTCTCCGTTATCAGGAACAGATAAGCGTTTTACTTTGAGGTTAGAGGTTTGGACGCGAAGTTCAACGGACGTGGGTTTGATATTGAAACTTACGATTTTATATTTTTGTTTGTTTTTTAAAGAAAAAATACATAGTAAAATACACAGCATTAATTGTATAATCCTCTTAATATTAAAAATACGGAGTGTCTCACTTTGACTCGGTCAATCTCGAACTAGAAATGGACGTTTAATTCGAGTAAAATTAATAGTCCCATAAAAAAATATCCTGCGTGTCTGCTGGCTTTTTGCAAAGTAGGTGACACCACAGAGCCTACGCTATCTATATCCATCTCTACAATCAATATTAGTCACAGGCAGAGTACAGTTAGCCAACATCCGTGTCTGGCTGTGGTTGCGAATCGCACATACCTAATCCCGCCGACGGTAGATCCATTATGCGTAATGTCTAAAGAAACGCAAGGCGCGCGGGCGCAGCTCGTCCGAGGCCTACTAATTGACCGTCTCCCCCCCCCCTTCCCCTCGCCCCTGTCACCAAATTTTTTCAATCCCCGCCGACACTCGCCGGGAATGCTTTTACGCCGGCGACACCGGACCTGTTAATGTGTTAATCCACTCCCTTGTTTTTCTGATATTAATAGCCAAACAAGGGAGCCGGCCGTTCCGCTCGCACGGCGCGGCGCGCGGCCTGCGGGAGCGGGACGGCGCTATCGGTGTAACAATAATGCAGTTATGATATTTAAATGATTAATTCGACGGAGTGACGGCCGGAGATTAGCTCGGGACAGTAATTACCGGCCGAGCTGCGTTATCGCGAGCTTCGGGAGTCGAACGCACCGCGCCGCACCGCACCGTGCCGCACCGCAACGCACGGAAACGAAAACATCTGTTTCATGAATCCAATTGTCCATTTATTTATTTACACTTTAGAAACATAAGCAACGTACAATTATAAACCGAAAATTTTTTCGTTTAAATTTGTATACTTACGTGTAACAGATTTGCATAACGATATCAATAAAATATTTCGAAAAGCAGTTACTTATTTTTGCAGTTTTAATTCTATGTTAAGTGTTCAATCTCATTCTTTCTCCGTATTTATGCCGATTCAGTTATGTGTGATATAATAAGCTGAAAGCATGCTAATAGAACTATACCATAATCAGCAAATAACAGAATAAAGTGTCGTTCCGTATGACCAAACAGTTCTTCCTACACGGGCCTGTTATGCGATGTGTAGTCGCACTCTCATTATAATTAATAGCGCCGAAGCCCAGCCATTAAACAGCGTCTATTAAAATGCGAGCCATGTATAATTCATGTACCCTCACCAGCTGCGGCCGCCAGAGGTCTGTCCGTCTCAGAACTCAGAAGCGAATTATAAAATGGAGCGTTTTTACATAAAACGCGTGGTTTTATCTCCAATACATTCATTAGCCGTATCGTTTATCTTGATGTACGAGATTGTTTATTACACGCACCGTCAATATGTGTGTAATGTTTACAGAGATGACCGCCAAATTTGTTTGTGGAGCACAGTAAAGATGCAGCATTTAGCGTTGGTTATTCTTATATCTTATATATTAAAAAAGAGGAATATCGTGTCCACGTTACTAAAAAGTCTAGAATTTAAAAAACGTTTTATCCTCATCCTTCCGTCACAGAATTTATGAAAAAATTTCAATTAAATATTAGTACAAAAAAGCTCAAATATCTCAATCCAGAGAGCCTCTTCAGTTTTGTAACACAAATTCTAGTAACACATTCGAAGCAATAAATGCTTGTTTTAAGAACTCGCATTACTAACCAGTTCGATAAGAGCTGTGCCTAGATGTTTAGTTGTTAATACAACTCCAAATAGATCGTCTCCGAGCGGCTCGCGAGTCGACAGCCAAAGGATCGCGAATGTCCCCGCGCCGTGTCGCTTCCCACAGAGGAGCCGCCCCAATTAATTACCTACTACACATATCGGGCCCTAACAAAAAACACCGGCCTTGTACCAGCTAAGAGCGGCGGCGCCACTCGGCCACGCGGCTGGTCGCGCGGGGCCAGCAGGGGGCAGCAGGGGGCAGCCGGGGGGCAACAGGGGGGCAGAGGGGGGGACGGGTGCACTAATGCAGGCGCCACGATAGCGGCATGGGAAAGTGTCCCGGCCAATACCGACTGCACTGTGATAACTCCTGGAGGGCCGCGCAGATCTGGTACAATACTGTATGAGTTTGATTTTGATTATTTAATAGCATACTTACACATATCAAAATCAAAATAATGCTTTCACGCTTTTTTTTAAAGTATGGAGCGTATTGCACCATTTTTTACGTACATATATCGAGTACCGATTTTAAATGCAATTGTTTGAAAACAATTTTATTTTTCAAAACAAATTTTTCTTGTAAATTTGAATGAATTTAATAATATATTGATTGATTATTTGCATTTTTTTATCCGCCCGTGTCAGACTCGAGAGACGAAATATCTGGGCGGCAACGGCGCGTGAATGATTTGACTTATAAGGCGCGTTATGTCCAGGCTTTCACTTTGCACTCAGTTCTAATGTCAACGGATACCAGACTAAGCACAGAACAAGTATCGTACCTCAGACACGTTCAAATGTGGATATACATACACCAAGAAATGTAGGTACGAGTATTGGACAGTGTTAGGAACAAGCTACACGGTGTTTGTCGATGCGCGAATATAGAGATTAACACGCACAACGCGAAATCAAACCAAAAGGGCCTATTCGGATACTCTGAGATGTGAGATCTACTGATAAATAAATAGAGTCGAGATCATAGAGCGTTGACACTATGATTTTGAAGTTTACTAAATACACTAATGTGTCTAACTGATACTTACAATTTATCACTCTCTATGTATCCGCATATTTCTCTCCAATGGAGAGAGACTTTGCTTGACCATCACTATCCACGCATTAGGAATACCTAATGCATCGGCCGCCTGGAGAAACCTATCTCTCAATAGATTTACCCCTAGCGAAGGACTTTGTAAATTAAAAAACTTAACTGAAACCCTACAGCGAATTAGGTTCTATTGTATGGTTGTAGCGGAAAAATAATATTCTCATTAGTTTTGTATACCTCCGCAAAGTAACGCCTAATTCTATTAAGTATGTATCGAATAAATTTGATGTATGATAGATATTTCTTCACCTCTTGAAATTAATTACATCTAGTTTACAGAATAAGTAAACCTAGTATTATGTTTATATGTTTGTTTTCTATATATCATATTTTATATATATTATTGCATGCTTTGTTGTGTTTTTTGTACAATGTATATTTTGCCCCACAAGATGAATTGGGTTACTGTAATGTCTTTAGGCGTGAGGTTTTTGATAAATAAATAATTGATAAATATACCAGAGGTCACAAAAAGCTTGTGATACCTGCGTCGCGACTCAACAAACTTCATCTGTTGGTCTCGGTAGTCGCTTCTACGATAAAACTCTGCAATCCATGTCAGACTTATCTACAGAAAAGTTTAAATTAAGTTTAAGAAATATGCTAATACGCTAATACGCAACAATATTACACAATTGAAGATTATTTAAATGATAATAATGCTGGATTTGAAAATCCTTTCATCTTCATACGAGACTGCGATTAAATAATGTAAATGTAAAATGTATAAAAGTTTGACCGCCGAGTTTCTTGCTGGTTATTCTCGGTAAGAGCAACATTCTCAACCAGTTGTAGCTTCATTAATTATATTGATCTTTGACGATTCAAAATTGCTTGTAAAAAGCTTTCTTGATAAAGATTATTTTGATTTCATTTTTGAATCATTGGTATTGGCGGGTACCGTGTCGCCGCGGGCAGCTCGTGCGCCGCAGAGCACGGGATACACCGTGTTCGACATGTGGGCACGTGTCCCGCGGACATTGGCATCTCACACTTTGGATCCAATTGCTGAATGGAACAATCGCATAATTTATACAAATAGGAGTTTGCAGAGAATGCATAAAATAATAAATTATGATACTATAATCCACAATAAGTAATACCTAAATAAATAATATAATACCTAAAAATTTACCGAATCGGTATAATTTATCTTGGATCATTGGAAATTAAGAAATACAGCCTGGATTACGTAGACAAAGATAGTGTCACCCGAGAATATATAAAAAGGGTTATCCACTTTTTTAAGGCTCCGCCTCAATTTTGAAACTTTCATAATCCATAAATCCTCACATATTATTAAACAAAGTCCCCGACCCTGTGTCTGTCTATCTGAACGGATTTTCATGATGTTTGCGCCAAAAGATAGAATTATTTACAAGAAAGATTTTTGTATTTAATATGGCGTACCATATGTAGTAAAAATAGGTGACAACAATTAATTTTTAAAATATTCCTTTCAATTATATTAAAAATTAAAATAAACTTTTTACGGTGATCACACTTTGTAGATATTTAAGGAAGGACCTCATTCAAATTTAATGTAATGTAATGCTCCGCTACATACTATGCGGTATTTGGAAAGCTCTTTAGCCGGATACATTAGGTATTAATGCTTAACAATTTCAATACGTTGGTTAACTAACACTTCAAGTTTAATATTATAGCCCTTTGGACCATATTTGGTTTAAATCTATATACTTATTATAAAACAGAGTCCCCAAAAACTGTCTTTCTGTGTAGTGGATCTTCTTAAAATGTACCAAACGGATGTTTGTACGGTTTTTACTAAAAGGTAGCGCAATTCGTCCAAAAGGTTTAGGTTAATAGTACATAACGATATATATTAAGATGACTGAAAGACATATTGGTGATTGCCACGTGGGCGAAACCGCAGTCACAACAAGTACTCTATAAGTTATCGCAAAATCAAAACCTACGCGCGTTCAAATGTTATAAGAGGAGTATGCGAAAAAAGACACAGTATCGTGTCACTGACACTAATTATAATATAGTAATATAATAAAATTAATACCAATGGATGTTGTAAATTATGGATGTTGTAAAGCTCTAAGATCATTCAGCACAATAGTGCTGAATCATATCGGACCGTTGTCGATTCAACAGTACCTACCTGTAAAAAAATATTTATTCTTCATACTATGTGACCTACCCTTCGACACTCCTCTATAGTAACACTCTGAGTTATGATGTACAATATGTAACACTTATGTATTAGATCTTCTACAGATTTTTGTATTCCTTATTTGATCTCATAGAGATACACCATACGTTCTCCGCCGAGCGACTCTTAGATTACCTATCCAACTCATAACGAACGACCAAGTTTCAAATCCATAAGTCATCACTGGCAATGCTGTTTGAAGATTTTGGTCTTCAGACATTGATATATTTTGGAAAATAATATCTATGTAACTTAGTTGAATCTATGCTTGATAGGTACGGTTTTTTTGGAGCGACCTTACTACAACCCATGTTTCGACCAAAGAAACGGGCTTGTTCTCACAAATCTCAAATATCTTTATATTTAAATGAGTTAATCTTGTATATATATATATTTTCCGAATCTCGGAAACGGCTCCAACGATTTTCCTGAAATTCAGCATGTAGGAGGTTTTGGGGGAGAAAAATTGATCTAGCTAGGTTTTATGTAAAAAAAATATTCTTTTATCCCTATTTTTGCGCATTAAAAAACACTAACATTTATATTGAATTGAATTTTCGCCATTAACTGTCAAGTCGACGTAGCTTATTCGGTTAGCGGGCAGCCTCGAGAAATGTAAGTGCCAAGGATCGATCCCAACTAAATAAGTGTTTTTTCTTTTTTAAAGTTTTTTTTTGTAAAAAATTACCGAGCGAAGCTCGGTCACCCAGATATTACAATTTTATGTATTATTGCGTAGAGTCATCAAAAACAAAATAATGTATGAAACCGGCACCACTATTATTGAGTTAATCTTAGGAACGGATCACAATTGCATTATTATTAAAGTTACGTTTCGTGTTCGAGTGTCGACAACGGACAGATGTGATTAGAGACCTTCTTTGTTATTTATATAATCGTCAGCGTTGTAATTAGCTTTCTTAAAGATAACTTATGTAAACGTAAATTGCGTAAAGCCTATATCAAACGATGAGACAACACAATGTACACTTTCTTTTGTAACTTTGGATAGGATTTCTATACTTGGATATAACCAAGAGACCGCGAAACGCTTTTGACAAATTGTCTGACGATTTTCTCAACCAAAACTATTGCTCTTACCAAGGTTCATATTTTCTTCATATCTGACGTTTATGTTAAATCTTGGCACAAAAACCTTATATTTAAACATTTATCTTTTATATAAGTTTATAATATGTTTAGTTTTTTAACATCCGTGACAGCTTTAATATTTATGTTTGTGCCTCGCCCGCGAACTTAAAACAAATAACTCTCAGTAAACTCTCGCAATAAACTTAGTTGGAAATAATAAGTTAGTTACTTAAGTACTGGAAAATTATAGTTTGTCTCTTTATTTGCACACTTCATATCGCTGCTATCTATATTTTGCTTATCTTTATTTAATTTGCTATGAAGTAACCCCGCAGTTAAAATACTCGAAGTTCTAATAGAGGCCTTTGCTATTTTTGTTAATTGCTTATATGAGTTGTAACATCCTTAACAGCTTTTATAGTGTTAGTCGGACGGAGAAGAGGGCATCGTTAAGATTGCGAAAAGAGCAGAAAAACACAACTAACATAGACTTGAAAGTGCTCCACGAGGGAGAATTTTAGGGGGTGTAACTACATCGCGCCGTCGGCAGTGTGTCGAAAATATCGGGTAATTGGGACCTCATCAGCAAAGATACTGTGTGCCCGATCTTTGTGTACACTCATCTTAAAAAACTTAATTTAGCAACTGGCTTAAAAATTATAATATTTTTTGATTATACATTCGAACTACAGGGTTTATTAAATATAGTAACTTTAAGTTTGTTAATAATCACGACGAAATATAAATTTCAGTGCACACCTAATTAATATATACTAATGTTATAAATGCGAAATTCTGTCAGTCTTTCTGTCTGCTATGCTTTCACGGAAAATCGCCTGGACCAATATCGAAATGTGTCATAATTAGAGCCGTAGATAAATAATAAATAAAACAGTTTTTTTTTTATGGTAAAAGGGAAATATTACATATCGCATTATTGAAGGTATTTTATTGCTTAAGTTTTTGCAAAGGAGGTTTAAGGGACCTAGTAAAGTATAAAAACAGTCGTATATAGCACAATCCTGTAACAAGCGATCGTAGCAGCGCCGCGGCGACTTTTAAGTACCTACATATATAAATTTACACCTTTTCATATAATCATTTCATGACAAAATTATTTATTATAGCATTTAAATGTTATTTACTTCGTTTTAATGTTAATATTTGAGTCACAGGCTGCGATATCTTGCGTTCAATCATATAATATTCGGTACGCGTGTCATGTCGTGCTCAAAACTGGCGATTTGAAATTTTTACGAACTAAAAACCTATTACTTCTGACTAAAATATACTTTTAATTATTATAATAGGCATTACTGACTAATATTAGATAGTATAAAGCACTAGTATTAACTATTAACCTTTGTTTTAAAGCACAAAATTATAAGTATTTTAATATTTTAAAGCAATTTTGAAACAAGAAATGAGTCACGTTGGTAAAAAACGCATAGAATTTAATACTTTTGTGCCTAGAATTTAAATTGTAACTCTAGAAAGTTCTACGCTTACTATGTACGATAAACAAATAAGTTTATTAGGTCTAAAATCGATTAAGCCGTATGGTGTCCGCTTGAGTAGACTAAACCACCCTCTTTCTTACCGAGGTGTGGTAAAAGACTACTAAGGTAAGTTGACGTCAGGCAGGCGGGCGGTCGTAAAATACCTACCCAAATCACGTGACAACATTTATATAACATGTTGTGCCGATTCCACTTAGAGTGGTATAAGGGCAGGAAGATGATGACTGTATGTAAGCCTATTTCCCTGAAATTTTCGCGATGAGACTCAAATTGTTGATTGCACCTTTGAACGAGCCATCTTTGTATATATCGCACGCTTAGTAATGAAGTGACCGATCTCAAAGTTATTTAGTGGCAAATTGCAATTTTCAAACAGTTCGTACCGTAATGCGGTAGCATAGAAATAAGGATTACAATTACAATTAAGACTAATTTTGAATTCGGTCACTTTAATACTAAGCGCGTGATATATGCAATGGCTCGTTCAAAGGTACAATCAAGGTACAACAATGATATGTTTGTATTTCTATACGGTACAATTGAGCAATCGATTTCAAACAAAATGCTGCTAAAGTCGCAAACACCCCAGTACAGTATGTTCCCTCACGAGCTGTTTATTGTTTATTCGCAGTCCCATCCTAACAGATAACGCGCCGGCCAAGAGGATGTAGAAGATCTTATCTAAATATTATAATAAACTTGCAAAATTTAACACAATTTAAGATTACAAAGCAGATAGCAATAATTTTCATGATGATTATGTTTTCGAAGCTAATAAATATTACATTTATTTTCCATCTGTTTTAAATTTGTGGTATATTATTTATTTTATGGATTAAGTTATTAAATTATTCTCAAGTAGTAATTTGCATAATTCATGGAAGGCGTTACTTAGCGTAATTCCAAAGTACAAAATTATTATAGAATTCTTGTTATAATCCACGTTTGATAAAAAAATGTATGTGATGCCAAGTGTAGGAAGCAGAAACTGTTCTCATACCTTATACATTGGTTACCGCACGTACGCATTGGGATTTTTTCGTAGAGCCTATCTCTTGATGATTGAAACGATCGTAGAGATTGTCGCAGTGAATGTGTGTAGTGCTTGTGTTGTGTGTTGATGGTGGCGGTGTTTTGTGATACGTGTGGTGACTAATCCTGTATGTAGTAGGTATGTGAACGTCGTCTGCTTCCTACACTTAGCATTAATTTTTTTTTTTCATGCGTGGATTTTAGAAAAATAATTCCATCATAACTTCTGAATAAAATGAAAATAGCCTTTCTTCTAAGTAAGTAACAGCGCAAGTTAATTTAAATTTCCACTAGATAGGACTTAAGTCAGTTCGCTTTTCGATAGTCAAGTTGCCAATTTCCCCAGCCACTAGTGTCGCCACCCGTCGTCGCTCGTGTGTCGGTTATTTGCCTTATATTTTTTGCAAGAAACAATAATTGCGTCGTAAACCGGCGGCGCTCTGTCTGTGTCTAAAGCTGTGTAACGAGGCCTCCAATTATCTACAAACTAAACTAAACATTGATTGTTTGACTTTAATTGACTCTATTTTTGATTAATTAAGATTGTAGAGACGCGATTTAGTAAATAGAAAATAATAATGCTAAATGTAGAGGGGACTATCCGTTTTCATTGTTGATACATTCAAGATTCGTAAAAACACGCACACAAACCTCCACCGCCGCCACCGCAATACACAAGTACTACACATGTTCACTATCACAATCTCAACAATGGTTTCGGCCTGCATCCGAAGCAAGCGAGATAGACTCCACGATAAAATCGCGAATGCTTTGCGATTTTGTCTATATAATAGTATTATGTTAGTCATCATTCTCCTACCCTTATCCCACTCTAAGTGGGGTCGGCACAATATGTCTTCTTCTTCCATTCTCCTCTATCATTCGTCAACTCTGGTGCCACTCCTCTAACATGCATATCATTTTTCACACAAGCCATCCATCTTTTTTCGGCCTTCCCCTAGCCATACATCCATCCACATTTATATTTACAACTCTTTTGGTCACATGATTTGATTTTATAGTATTATGTTAGTATTTTATAGTATTATGTTAGTATTTTATAGTATTATGTTAGTATTTTATAGTAGGTATTATGTTAGTATTTTATAGTATTATGTTAGTATTTTATAGTATTATGTTAGTATTTTATAGTAGGTATTATGTTAGTATTTTATAGTATTATGTTAGTATATTGTATATATTTTCTACTAGCTTTTACCCACAACTTCTTTCGCTCGGACTGTTGTTGCAAGATAGGTTTACTATCGATATAGTATACAATACGATTATTGTAGCGAAATAATTTTATTATTTCTTTTGTATTATAGATCCCCGCAAAGTAATGCCTATTCCTTTTATATTATTTCCAGATTGTAGAGCTCATCGCACAACAGTTGGTTCGGAAAGATGGACGATTAGTGCTTATTTTGGTAATCTTTAGTAATACGAAAGTCGATCTGTCTGTAACGCATTCAAGGCTAATCCGCTTGAACAATATTGATGAAATTTGGTACAGCTCATATACCGGGCTAACGTATAATAATTTGCCATTTTCTTTTGGGAACAAGGAAAAGACAATGCATTATTTCCAAGGATTAAATTTACAAGGATTAGATATTAAAAGAATTTAAAAATATATTTAATATAGTATTAAACAAGTAATCAACCAAGTTGGAAAAAGTTGTAACTTTTTAAGCGAAAACCAACCAAAGCCCGTTTGCAATACTCTTCACACCTCTCATTTCATGTTGCATGTAGCCATACGTTTTATATTATTTTATAATTCTTAATCTGTTTGTATAATAATTTATTTACATTCACCGTCTCCAGCCACCATTATGACAGCGGTCGCTGGCCGCCGTCGGCGCACACAAGCCAATTATAAATTATTGCGTGCATCTGAACACATATACCTAATCGCACAATTTCGGCTAACACAGCTGTATTCTAATATATTACTTAGGTATAATTAACTGTGTGCCAAAAAATATGTACTTATATGATTTTTTGTCATCCAAGCTATATTTCGAGCATTTCTATGTCACTGACAGGTCTGTATTAATTTTTACGAAACAAAAACATTGTAACCAACTACGACATAAATATATAATATTAACTTGTTTTTGCGGTTCATTGTTACGTTTAAAATGAGCGTTCCAATCACACACAGGTTACTCGTCGTTTGTATTGAACCATAGTTCCCTCTTTTGTCCTCCAGAATCACCAAGAAGACTCTATAGTTGTTTTAAAAAGAATCAAGATATACGAAAACATATTTCTAATATCAAACTTTCTAATCTGAAAGTGCTGTTGTTTCAAAAATGATTTTCAAAGTTTTCGACCAAACGAACATCATGATATACCTACGTATTTGTCGCGTTTTTGCAGCGTATTTTTTTTACTTTATCGTTTCTAACGTAGCCAAAACTATACGAATTATAAGAATCAAAAGCTGCCTATCGGTATGTGGTCGATTTTTTCATAATTTACAGAAGGTAAGGGATTTTTGTAGGGCTTTTATTAAAAGATTCAAGAGTGCAATTCATGAAGAAGGTTCAAGTCAGAAGGTTATAGTTATTGTGTCATTGTCACTCGGTTCACGCTGATTTACTTACGCTTAGATTTGTTATTTGTAATCAAGTATTGTATTTTCTAATCTACTAATAATCTACTGTTTTATACATGAATGTTTAAATAAATATTTTTCTTTCTTTGTTTATTTTACAATATATTACTTATTTGCCATTACAAAAATGAATATATATTGATTTTCTTACCTATTGTATCTATAAGAGATCAATCCACATTATCTGAAGACAATTAGACTTGTTTCTTTATGATTCTAATCTGAATTTAAATAAATATATTTATTTCAAACGTCGAGTAAACTTAGATGTTACAAATAATTTTATATGTTACGCGAGTTCATATCATTACGAACTTTGGGATATTTACGGAAACGGCTCCAACGATTTTCTCTCGAAATCTATACGATAATCTATTCTATAAAATCATCCCTCTATATATAGAGGGTATCAGGGGCAATAAATCGATCTAGCTAGGATTTATATAAAAATGGATTTGTGCCTATAACGGGGATACCATTTTAGGCTCCAAAAAACTGCTTATATAAAAATAGAATTCGAAGCTAAATTTGCTGTTATTTGTAAATATCAATCAATGGGCGAACTAAAAAGGTGAAAATAGTAAAAAGGTAAAAAAGTGGCCTTTTCTTTCTTTTTATATCATTACCGAACAAGGCACGGTCACCAAGGTACTTTATTATTAACTACGTATGTTTGACGTTATAATCTTCGCTTTTTTTGCGACGGATTTCTTGTGAACATCGCGCGCGCACTAAATATTGTTTAGCGGCCATGATTTTTTCGGTTACATGTATTTAAAATATAATACAAGCATATATATTTCATTTATTTAACGGTGGAAATAAAGGCGATTATTATTCCTAATTGGAATTAAAATTCTAATTAGGAGTGAGGCGTAGCTTACATGTTAATGTGTTGCAAAAACTTCTTAAAGTCGTGCTACATGTGGTTTGATTGCAATAAGGAGTATTCTTAATTGATAATTGGTTTCATGTTCCTGATAAACATCGTGGTACTGTACTGTTATGTATAATTGTTATCAGAGATAAGAACTGATTAGGTTAGTGTAATATATCACCGAGGAAGTAAGAGAACTAGTATTTGAAAGATTCTTTACAAAGTGTTGCTGTTGGGGTGAGTCATATTTATAATATTGCCTATTTATTTATTTTTCAAGGGAAACTAACAGTACATTGTAAGTCTTAATAGCTACTAAATATTTATAGATCATTAACCAATAAACTTTCAACTACTTTATATATCATTTAAACAATAAGAAGGAAATAATAATAAAAAATAACAAAATAATTAATACTAAACAGATAAAAAATTAAGAATAAAAATAATAACTGTAAAACACTAATGTTATTATGATGTCAGTAGATTAAATTCAATAGATTAATAAAAAGAGCGATATTATTAATAAGCAAACCAGGAACTGAAATAAATTAATAATACCAAGGCTACGGCTTCAGAAAGTTCGTAGATCGTTTGTGGGCTTTCGTATACATTTTTTATAATAAAATTCCACAATCTATTTTTGACTTGCACACAAGTTCAAAAAAGCTATTAAAAATACTCTTATTCATAAAGCTTATTATACTGTTGAGGACAGTTCGTGATAAGAAAGCTTGAATTTAAATTCAGACCAACTACGCACTGGATTATATTGTAATTTTTGATTTGTAAACAATTAAAAATACATTATTGAAATATTTATTTTTGAAAAGAGTGATCGCCGAGTTTCTTGCTGATTCTTTTCGGTAAGAGCAACTTTCCGAACCAGTCGTAGTTTCATTGTAATTTGACGATTCAAAAGTACTTGTAAAAGCCAATTTGAATAAAGAATTATTAGAATTTGAATTTACAAAATATCAAGCATCACAATTTTAAGACAATAGCCAATGATTTTTTTAATAAATATATTTTTTATACACCAAATTTTTAAAACAGGTCAAAATAGTGTAATTAATTTTTTGTAGCTCAGTCGCACATTTGCAGAGTAAAGTAATTAAGATATTTTATGGCAACTAAAGACTAGAAAATTATCTGGTAGTCCATATAAATAATTAGTCTGTACGTCTACAAAAAATTACATTTACAATAGGTACTTTGGATGCGTATAACGGAAAACATGTTTGAGATGTTTTGTCGTTTATTACGTTATAAAAGTTATAATTAAACGGAATAATTAATTTATATATATCAGGTATAATACAATTGAACTGTTATACAAGTCAGCGGTTTCCAGTCGGTATTTTTATATATAACTTATTTGAATAAGTGAAATATAAAAGTCAGTCACGCCACGAGTCCGCCTTATCGTACAGTTTAGTTTTAATGTTGTTCAAAGCTGGCTTCTTAAAATGTAATTTATGTGATGTATAATAATTTGTTAATAAATATATTATTTTATTTATTATAAAATTTCAGTAATTGAATCATTGAGGCGGAAAATTCTTAAAAAAAACTAAAATTCGGCATTCTATGTCGTCGTACCTTTAATAGAGATTATCTAATAGTAAATGCCAAATTTGATTATTATTCTATACAATAACGATCTTTTGACCCTTTGCGAAGATGTATGCATATATAAAGAACCAAATAACTTCAAATACCTCTTATCAAATGCTCAAAATTGGTCTAGCTGCTGGAACGTGTGAGAGTACTTATAAAATCTTGCGAAGTATTCAGTCTAGAACCTGCAAATTGCAACGGATGATGCGCAAACCTTGGCATAAGGTTGTGCAAAAGCTACAACTTAACTCATCTCTCAATGATAACCTAATGGCTGAAACCTTACTAAGTACCTACTAGAAATTAGAATTACTACGCTGTGATCCGCGATTTATCGGAATACTAAAAGCAATACTCCTTTTCATATACTTCATGTCTGAAAACGCACTCTACATTTAGCATATGGTACATAGAGTTTCTCTAATTCCCTATTGTAACAAAAAAAATTGTCATAGTTTTTGTATTATATAAATCCACAAAGTAATGCCTGATGCTATAATTATATTCAACAGTGTCCATAATTTACAGGATAATGAAGAATTCAAAATATATTTACTAAGGATACATTTCTTATGGAGGTAACAATGATTTTCTAAACTTTTTTTACATTTTTATCAAAAATTTTGCACATTTTTATTTAGCGATATTTTTTATGTTGTACAAGCTGTGTCTACCACTACATTCACGTCAATTTGAGTATTAAAATACCTTCAATACCTTGGAATATGATCATCAATTATAATAAATTTCTTCAACAGTCAAACTATAGCCCGCGGAGTAAATGAATCCGGGCTTGCAAGAAATAACATTGTATTTTATGTCTTTAAAACTTGTGATAGGACGTTATTCCTATTAGGTTAGTTAAAGGCCAGGTTAAAGAGCTGCAAATATTGTAAAAACGTGTAACACATTACGTATTAAAATTTACAAATTGTTATAAGATAAATTAAGCTTTCAAGTAATGATTAAGCTTTCGGAAGTTGCTGCTATAAACTGCCCCGCCCTGTTCGGGGAAAGCGATACGTTAGGGAGATCGGTGGTTCAATATCCCATGGAAAGCATGGTCGCCGTCGCCCCACGCTGGCGAGCCATGCCACTAGTGGTGGGGCTATGGGGGGAGGGCCGTGGGCGTGGCTCGCTCCGGTCCATTACTTATGTGGCGGTAAGTTACGGCCACTCGCCGGTGAAATATAAGGAACGCTTCGCCCGCGGAGCCGCTTCGGAATAAAACTGCATTAACTACAGCCTTAATTTATATACACCGTATACGTCGCAGTTGGATGCCGTGTGGTATCCGGCTGAGTAGAACAGACTACCCTCATTTCTTACCGAGATGTCGTAATATATGACTAAGGAAAATTGACGTTACGCAGGCGGCCGGTCGTAAAATTACGTAGCTAAATAATGTAACAACATATATATACCGTATACGTCGCAATTGGATGCCGTGTGGTATCCAGCTGAGTAGAATAGACCACCCTCATTTCTTACCGAGATGTCGTAAAATATGACTAAGGTAAATTGACGTCAGACAGGCGGCTACTCGTAAAATACCTAGCTAAATAATGTGATATGTTTCTAACATGTGCCGACCCCTCTTGGGGCGGGATAAGGATAGGAGGATGATGATGCAGAGCGTATACGTCGCAGGGGAAGGCTAATTTTAGTCCCTTAAGGCGGATGAACGATATATGATGATATCAAATCGTCAAACTTAGATTAAAGCGATGATAAATATACCTACCTAAACGGAATCTCTTGTCTGTCTGTCACGCATTCACCACAAATTGGCTGAAGCGAAAATTGATGAAATTTAGTATAACTGAAGCTTTTAAGCCGGGAGAATTAATGAATTCTCGTTTTTCTTATTAACAACAGGAAAAAAATTTAGATTTTTCAAAAACTCCAATTTAAAACATTGATTGACTTAAAATTTATAAAAAATACGTTATTGTAATGAAATATTTTATTTTTGATTGATTTGATGAAATGATTTGTCGTATTCCAAACAGTAATATGGAAAGTGTTTAAGTTAGTACATTATTCATATAATTGCAGTGATAAATATTGAAAATAATAATAATAAGGAGTAATTGACCCACTCGACTTTTTTTCTATGGAAATGCATTTTTAGTTTTAGTAAATTAACCTTAAAATTTTTAAAAGGAAGTCGATCGATACCTACCTGTAAATATTATGTTCAAGTCACTAAAGTTTCAAGTAAACTATGAGCAGAAGAGATTGGTTAAATTAACTGTAAGCATAAAAAGTGTAACTAACCTGCAGTAACTCTTTCAGTTTAATGCGCATTTAATTAATTCTGTCCGGTAAATTATTGGTGCTATTTTATAAAAGTTACAGTTACTTGTTAAGTTAACCAGCCAGCACCACGAGCACCTCTCAGAAACCACCAGATAACACCAAGTAAACTTACTTAAAACCATTTTGATAGATAGTTAACGACGGCCGACGATTTGCATATTAATTTGTTGCTATCGCCCAACTCTGTTTATCTCGTCGTAAAGATTACCCCGTAATTATTAATAATTTGGGTGTAATGGATACACGAGTGAGAGGCGCCCACAAAGGACGGCGCCGGCAGATAGGGAGGACGGGAGTAGTTTTACTGCTGCAACAACTACATCTACATTTACAACTACTAAATGGGTTTGGGCCACGAATTATGGAGCTTTAGACGCCATGATCAGAAACGACTGTAGAAGTCCATTAACTGAACCAAATTCAAAGCACCATAGTTATCCAGATATGCCAGTTATCCAATCGTTGATAAAAAATTGGTAATCAAAAGACCATGTTACTATAACTTTTAACATATTAATTTATTGAAATCGAAAAGTCAAAAATAAATACAAAAAAAGGGTAGGTTTGAAGATCCATAATATTAATCCAATTAATGATATTATTATTTTGCTTTAATCCCACCGTGTGCTATCCGGCTGAGTGGAGTAGACCACTCTCGTATCTTACCGAAGTATCCTAAAATACGACTAAGGTAAGTTGACCAGGTAAGCGGCCGTTCGTATAATAGTAGCCAAATCATGTGACAACATGTTTATAACATGTTGTGCCGACCCCACTTGTAGTAGGATAAGGCAGGAGGATGATGACGATGGCTATTTGCTATTATCCGGGGAGGATAGGGGGCATAACTATATTGAAAATCACATCGATATTACTCAGTTTAGAAAATAAAAAAATAAAACCACATTTAAAATTTTCTATGAATTAATAAGTGACTTCTAAAGAGAAATAAATCCCTTTCAGAATGATCAAGTGGTAATGTTGTTTAAACTAAATATAAGAGATATGATTATATCACTAAATTTAAGATGATTTGGTTGATAAAAATGCCTGGATTTGAAATTCGTTTCAGCTGCGGACAAAACTGCGGTTTAATATTGTAAAATTTAAAATGTTTAAAAGATTGATCTTTCAGTAACAATTCAAACCATTTGTAGCTTCATTAATGATATTGATCCTTGACGATTCAAAAGTGCTTGAAAGAGCTCATTTGAATGAAAATTTCGATTTGATTTGAAAAAATAAACCAGAAATTTGGACCCTGTAAAAACCATAAAAAGAATATAGAGCTAAGAATTATATTTCTGTATAAATATTTCTGTACTTATCGCCATTGGGGCTACATAAAATTGAAATTACACGATCAAAATCTTAAATCTTACGGAACAGATCATGCGAAATACAGTTTCTTAGATAAGAATTCATTAGCACGTTATCTCTTATAGGCTCCAAACGATTAGATAATAACAAACAATCAAATAACAATTAACAGATCGATTTAATGTTAACTTAACGACTGTATGTAATCTAACTATGAATGTGTAGTTTAATTTATGATTACAGTAATATGTAAATATATCGGAAAACTAACACGAACAGAAAACCAACGACTACCCAACCTATATCTTACAATATTACAGATATTTAACACTAGCAATCGCCAGTGGCTCCGCCCGCGTGTAAAGATTAAAACCGTAATATAGACTTTTGATAACCATAAAAATGGTTAAAGTGGGTTAATCTCACAAACTAGACACATGCTGTCGCGGACTTTTATTTAATACATGATTTTTGAATAACTGTTACTCAGGGCACGCAAGAAAAGCTTTAAATTATCCGTTTTCGTACTATTTTTTATTGCTGCTCCTCTCCTATTCGTCTTAGCGTGATGTTATATAGCCTTTAGCCTTCTTCGATAAATGGACTATCTAACACTCAAAGAATTTTTCAAATCGGTCCAGTAGTTCTTGAGATTAACGTTGAAACAATCAAACAAACAAACTCTTCAGCTTTATATATTATTAAAGATTAGTAAAGATGTAACTGGTAACACATATCTACCTCCTTGAGTCAACAATAATCCGATAAAACTGTATCGTGTCTAAACAAGTTTTATGTTAACACTAACCACATTCTAGACGAAGGAACATCTTACAGCAGTATAAGTATACGTTGCAGACTGACTTCAATGCAGTAATCTCCGCCATTAAATTAAAAACATCATCATCCTCCTGCCTTTATCCCACTTTCAGTGGGACAACATGTTATAAACATGTACGACCGGCTGCCTATCCGGCATTAACCTACCTCAGCCATTTTACGACACCTCGGTAAGAGGGTGGTCATTAAATGGAACTATAACACTTTTTTGAAAATCCCATGGTAAACAAGTGACAGCTTAGGAAATAGCAAAAGACTATCTCATTTATAAAATAGCATTTGATTTGATATTATTTCTAGTAATACTTGAAAAAACATTGTAGCCAAATGTCTATTGCCAATAAATAATAAACTAAATCATGCAAAACTATCATTAAACAATTAGTAATCTTTTTGAATTAAACACAACCATTATAGAAACGATATTGTTCCTTTACACTTATTCAATAAATAAGTATTTTCCCAAAAGTCAACCCGTTTATTCTTTTTCAACCACTTCTCATATTGACGGCGACAATGTTTTCTGTATTATTGATCCAACTATTTGAAGGAGGCTGTATTTGAAACATGTAACACCATTAAATAATTGTTTATACTATAGTCTATTACTAATAATATTTTGTCGTAACTAAAATATATACACAAGTGACAGATGGCGCCATCTTTGTTATGTTACCAACAACACCAGACTTAAGACGTTTCCAGTTCGACTTTCCAACGTAATTTAATTATTAACATATTTCAATAGTTTTTAAATATTTTCAAAAACAAAACTATCATTTAATTTTTTATATGGTACTGAAAATATAAAAGATCGAAGATATTCCCGAGAGCGGAAAAAGAACACAAATGTAGAGAGATCTTACAGAGGTAAGTGTCGAGAATGTTGCTTACAGCCCCGACATATGTTAACGCCTCTCAAAACTTAGCGTCTACAGCGCGTACACGTTAACGACGTTCGCTAATTGCTAGTGACTTTGGTGAGTACATAAAAATATATCAAAATTATGACCAGAAGCTAATGTAATTGTCATAAATCGAGTTAACAAGCTCACGTTTTACGAGGCCGCGTCGTCGCGCATCGGTCACCTTGCGTAGAACAGCTTTATGGCGGTCGGCACTTGGTTTATGGTTTGATTGCTCCACTTTATGGTGCTGCCGAGAGCTGACCGGCTCCCAGCGGCCACCGCAACTACCTACTCATGTTCGCATCTAATTAAAAACTAATAAAAAAACCTAAAAACTATCATAATCGCAGTTTAATACACTCCCCACTAAAACTTAACTCGCTTTTTAGTTTTATGTACATACATTAAAGCAGTATTTAATGTTTTCTTTTATTAATGTGAGAATATATTCGAATTTTTGAAGTGGAACTTTTCGTTATGGACCTCAGCGTTTTCCATTGACAAAGGTAGGTACGAACATTTAAAAAATTGTATGTTTAAAGCACGCTTCCTACACCACCCATTAACTAGAATATTAATGCAATTGACTGAATGCCTTTTTATACTGCAATTCGCGAGCAGAAAGATAGGAGATAGATAACTACAGTACTAATCATCAATAATCAGTAATAAATCAGTAATCATCAGATATAAAGAAACGGCTAATAGATATCAGTAACCAGTCATAGAGATATCTCGCGCAAATTGCCAACTATGGACCAAACTTTGGGCCCACAGTATTTATAAGCCTCGCCCATCGCCACTTTTACTTCTTTGAATCTCTCCTTCAGAGGAAGGAAGAGTCTTTTTCTTCCAGTAATCTTCCTTTTTTCTTTCCTTTTCTTTGGATATCGGACCTTACAGAACTCCTATGGATTGCGTATCAGACCGCTTTGAGCCGTCTCAAACGACCGCAGATGTAACTGTCCAAAGTTTCAAATTCAACTATTTTTCAACTTGGCTTTTACATAGTACTTTCGAAATTATAATAAATCTACCACTAGTTCGAAAGGTGGCTCTTATCAAAAAGAAACAGTAATAAATTCGGTAGATCTGTTCAAAATTAATTCTTTGAATAAAATGAGAAATAAAGTATATTCTGACTGGGTTGTAGAGTTGATCAGACATTATGCGATTTGTACTAAACATGGTTCGATCTAACACATAAATCATGACCTACGTTAATTAGAGGAGTGCACCCCCTCTCCCCGCCGCTCCCTTACCTAGTCGTATGTCAGTGGTATCTAATCAGCAGCCGTCGCCAGCTGGCAGCACGCGCCTCCGCCCGCACTAATGCAATGATGCGCCGCTAACAGCCCTTATCAGATAAGATAGCGGCCTTATCACAGCCCCGCAATTAGCAGTTGGGATGAGTTCTCTTGTTGCATAGGTTCACACGGGAGACATGTCCGGTACACACTTACAATATTTGCGAGAAGTTAAACTGTACCTAATTAAGTTGTAACGTATGTAACTTCCTTAAATCTAATTTACTGACGTCAACTCAAAATAGAAAAGAACTTAGGATAAATTTATTCAAACACTTTGTCGCAACAACAGTTGGATTGTAACATTGCTTTGGAATTTTTTTCTTACTGAGAACTAGCAAGAAGCTCAGGGTTTAATGTTTCTAAGCTTTTTATGAATTATATAATCTTTAACTGTATCATCTACATAGTTTACGTCATCATTATCATTATCCCAAACAACATGTTTTAAGCATGTTCTCATATGATTTGGCTTGATAAGATCGGCAACCTGCTTGATGATGAACCTGCACACGGCGGTTCTTATACTCGTAGTTTACGTATTAACACTCAATTGTCATGCTAGAGTTATCGAACAAGTCATTTTTGTGAAATACATTTTACAAAAGTAACAATATAATCACCGTTAATAAATCTATACAGGTTAAAGTGTAGAGGGCACTAGCCGTTCCCATTTTTAATACCTGCACGAATAATAAATCGCACATATCATAAACCACAATTACCGCACTATACTTATTTTAACACTAAGAAAGTTTTAACTGAGACTTTGAATATTGTTTCAAAATTGTGTTAAACTACTTAATAATTTAATAGTAAAGTAGATTTTAATGCTAGTGATCTTTACGATCACAGCTCGCTATAACAGTGCACATATTGGGAAGTTAGCCAGTGTTGGAGCTGAACAAAAACAGTGGGTGAAGTGGGTGCACCTGTGGGCGCCACTCCACACCACTCCACACCACGTGCGCGCTCCAGACGCCGCCGGGAGATGCATCTCACAGGGCATCGGGACTTTCTGGTGTTTGTACCGTGAGAACTTGGTCCCGTTACAGTGCATGAGAATTATTACACTCATACAAACGGAGGGATGGAATTATTTTGTTATAAAACACTAAACACAGTATACAGTACATACACAAGAAATTAGAAAAAAAAAATCCAAGTAGTTTTCTGGTAAGAGCAACGAACTTGTTCCTTTTAATTATAAACTTTGAGTATTCAAAAGTGCTTTCATTTATGAAAAACGAGTAAATTTTTTTTACTCGTGGGTTCAGAACGCGAAAAAAAAGAAAAATTAAGTCGTACTTAAGATTTTTTTGAAAAGCAAATTACATTCTGCCATTGTTATATAATTCTGCAGTACACACCACCACGCAAGTCTTGCACAGACGATGTTAACGGTCGTTTCATCAAGCGAAGCATTATCAAGAAGCTTTGTAATTATTTGTGGATATTGCTTTAATGTATGTGTGGAGGGCTAGTGTCCTGTAGCGGTGATGGTTATTTGTAGTACGTTTGACGAATCCTGCGTGTAAAACGCATACACACCATAAATTTACTTTAACATATCTATACAAATTTTTCCTCTTAATAATTTAAGAGGAAGAATTGGTATGTATGTTTGTAATATTTTCACACAAAAGTTACTGGACCGATTTCAAAAATTCTTTCACCATTGAAAAGCTGCATCTTTATTGAGAAATATAATATTTACTGAGAAATATAATGAGAAAAATAATATAGCTATATTTTTTTTTACTCTTTAAATTTAAAAAAATAAGGATCCGTATTAAAAATGTAATAAGGTTATGTAATATGTTATGTAATTGGTCATGAAACTCTGTTATTGTCATCGCATGTGCTGCGGAAACTATTGATGATATATTTAACAAAAGTAAATCTATAGTCCGGCTTAGTAGGCTTTCCACTGCCATGAGATAAGTATGTATGCAGGTGAAACAGCAGGATATTACTAGTAAATTATATAATTTAACTACATTTGTATACAATTTATATTGAAATTTACGACCAGTCGGTATTTGACGTCAAAACATAATGAAATACTATTTACTGATAAAGTAATAAATGATATAATATCTTGTTTTTGACATTTACTGTTTAACCATAAATAACTACGTAATAGTTAATATTTTTTGTAACCAAATATATAAATGATAAATAAATTTATTTTTGTGCGCCTTTTGTCTAAATCAATTATATATTATAACCTTTATTATTTATTTACTAATTAATACATAGATATAAGATAGAGCTGTGGTAGCCCAGCGGTAACACCGTGCGACACTTTCGAGAAGGTGGCGGGTTAGATCCCGGGCAGACACCAATGAGTTCTCTGTTAAAACTTATGTGTCGAATTGATAATTGCAATTTATCGCACGCATGAAGGAAAACATCGTGAGGAAACCTGCATATCTCTAGAGAATTCTGGAGATATGTGTAACCTGCCAATCTGCATTGGAGCAGCGTGGTAGGTCTTAGATCTAATTCTTCTCTCCAAAAACGGAGGGAAGAGGCCTATTCCCAGCAGTGGGAGAGTAATAGGCCGCTACTTTACTTTACATATATTTAAAATTAAGTATAAGCAGTAAGTAGATTAGAAATCCAGATAAGGTCGTAATTCTCGTGTGATTCCGCTGCGATTTAGGACATACTTATTATGGTTCTTTAATGATTCCATTAACAGCCTTACCTAAACCTAAACGTGAATCTTACCTACCCATTGAGGATTAAGTGCCAGTATCTAAATCCGTATAACAAGTTCAGACGTGCGGATTTATTTGTGGCAAAAAATCGTGTGTGAATGCGACGTAAATTAGACAATTATAAAAAATGTTTCCAAGTATTTGTCTGGTAAGAGCAACGAACTTGTTCCTTTAAATTATAAACTTAGAGTATTCAAAAGTGCTTTCATTTATGAAAAACGAGTTAATATATATTTTTTTTTTGATCCGTGGGTTCAGAGCGCAAAAAAAAAGAACAATTAAGTCCTACTTTACTAGTACCTACTTTTAAATTTTTTGAAAAGCAAATTTTATTCAGCCTTTGTTATATAATTCTGCATTCTTTAACGGAGTGGTTCACCGTAAATTCAAATTGCTAGTTATTTTAGTACAATAGCTTCAGAATATAGCTAAGCTGTTCGCTGAGTAGATTTGGCCACCCTGATTTCTTACCGAGGTGTCGTTACGAATGTGGTAAGTTGACGTCGGGTACGCAGCCGGTCGTATATGTTTATAATAATATGTTGTGCCGACCCCACTTAGAGTGGGATGAGGTCAGGACGATGATGATGGTGCTTCCAAATATAGGTGCTGTGTCGAAAAACATAGCATTGTTTCGCTGGTAATATAAATAAAAAAGTTTTATAATAAAATATATACTCAGCTATCCGCCACATATAAATGCCCTGAGAGAGGAATCGCATCTAAACCCGTTCAATATTTTAAGATATTGACAAACAGATGGACAGACATAACGGTGAATTTTTTGCAACATATGGTTAACAAGTACGTTAAAAATAACTGTGGTACACTTTCGTGGTTTATCCGATGGGGCCTGCTTGTTTTGCGGCCTTAACCCTTGGGGGTGTTAGACAATGCTTTCGGATAGACTATTTCTCCAGAGAACCATCTTGTAGAACCACTTACACCTCTAGAATCATCGAGAGGTGTAAGTGGAAACCACTGTTAATAAGTTATAAAAGATTATCCGTCGAGTTTCTTGCTGGTTCTTCTCGGAGGAAGCAAACTTCTGAATCAGCGTCGCTTCTTTTAAAACATTTGACGACTCAAAAGTACTGAAAACAGTCCAGAAAACGTAAAGAATATTTTGCATTTCAATTTGAAAGTACCTAAATGAAGATGTAATATAGGTATATCTGTTTTCTATGACCCGAGGTCGTCGCTGCAGTGGCGAGTCCCGGCTTCCCGCGTAATGGAGTAGTAATTCACGTCGAATATAGACTGTGAGTAAGGAATAGATCACACTTGGCCGACTGCGCCGGAGCGGAGTGCGGAACATTGATTGATTATCGGCAGCGATACGCCAGATACAGCGTGACGTCACCGCCGCAGGGCTGACACACCCCGGTTTATATTTATACAGTGAAACATTTTGAAATACTTATTCTGTATCTCTTAAGTACTAGGTCTACTAACATAATTTACTCTTCATTATTTGCTGTGATGGCCTAGCGGTGCGACCGTGTGAATCTCTAGTGACGATCATGGGTTCAAACACGGGCAGACACCAATGAGTTTTTCTATTAAAACTTATGTGTCTAATTGATAATTGAAATTTATCACACGCTTTTCGGTGAAGGAAAACATCGTGAGGAAACCTGCATATCTTTAGAAAATTCTGGGGATATGTGTAACCTACCAATCCGCATTGGAGCAGCGTGGTAGGTCTTAGCTTCAACCCTTCTCTCCAAAAATGGAGAGAGGAGGCCTATGCCCAGCAGTGGGATAGTAACAGGCCGTTACTTTACTTACTTACTATTTGCTGTCTATTATCCTGTTCCCGGATGAGAACACGATAAATTTTTGGATTATATTGGATTAAATTTCATCAGTAATCTTTGGAACTTATAGTACCGATTTGGATATTAACTAACTTATGAATACAAAATATAATAAGAATAAGAGTACAAACATAGAAATAAAAATTAAAATAATTCAAATAATAATTAAAATAAAAAAAAACCATCTTAAATAGATTCTATAAACAAAAAATGCAATATTATGGATTTGGCGCAAAAAGGATCACCGCTCAGAATATTTTGGGGAGAATAAGAGTCATACGTGCTATTTACAATATAAACCCTCGTGATTTAAGTAACTAGTAATAAGAATTAAATTCTCAAAAGAGCAACCGCCGAGTTTCTTGCTGCCTCTTCACGATAGGTACAGCTTTCCGAACCAGCAGTAGAATTGACGATTCAAAAGCATTTTACAAGTTGACTTAAATTGATGAATTGAAGAATATTTTGAATTTGAAATGTTTTTTAAAAATTTCCTAAATTAATTCTAGTACGTCTAGTTTTTGTTGTGGATTTTTGAAATAAAAAAGCGCTACTTTACTCAAACAGGAATATATTTATTTATTTATTCGGATCTCTAACAGCATTACATATAAAATTATTAAACAAATATACTAATTAGTTGTATAATTATGTAGTACCAATTATAGGAGATCCCATGGTTCTTAGTTACAACTTGATATCAACGTCATCATCATTCTCTTACCCTTTTCCCACTCTAAGTGGGGTCGGCACAATATGTCTTCACCTTCCATTCTCCTCTATCATTCGTCAAATCTGGTGCCACTCCTTTAATATGCATATCATTTTTCACACAATCCATCCCTCTTTTTTTTGGTCTCCCCCTAGCCATTCATCCATATACATTCATATTTAAAACTCTTAATTAATATCAACATGTGAGCATAATTATCAGTCAGTGCCCGATCGTCACACCTCACCATGCGGTAATGTTGTTCCCTCACAATACTCGCGGGGCCAGCCCTGGGCCGGCGCCGCGCTCGAGTGCCGGCGCCGCTTGCCCTAGGTCGAGACGCGCACTTAGCGACGGCCGCGTCTGCTGCCCTCAAACGAACCGCCATGAGCTCCACTGTGCTGTATTACTTTATACACCTATACACCTTTTTTTGAAGTTGAACAACACAACAAGATCCTTTACCGACCATCATCCGATCAAATACACATAGTTTTGACAGCGTAAATCTCTACCATTCTAGGATAAAAATAGACTTAATGTTTATTTATTTTTTTTTTATTATTTATTTTAATTATTTTTATATATTTTTATAATGTTGCTCTACAAACTCTTCTAAATGTTGAGAATGTCCCATCAAAATCGATGTAACCGTCCGGAGAATCTCATATTAACTATACCTACTTCAAGAATCGCACCTTTTAATAAAAACTGTACTAAAATCCGTTCTGTAAATAAATAAATAAATAAATATATGGGGCACTTACACACACGGTCGTCCGTCCCCAAAGTAAGTAACTTAATACTTGTGTTATGGGTGACAGACAACTGGTGAATATATACATATATAATTGTTAAATACATACTTAAATACAAATATACACCCAGGCTCAAAGACCAACAAATTCATTGAAAGAAAATGTTGGCCCTCGGCGGGAATCGAACCCGCGACCCGCGGAGCTGAAGGCAGGGTCACTACCCACTGCTCCAACGAGCCAGTCCAGTGTAGATTATGAGAAAATCGACCACATACAGACAGATAACTTTTGGATACTTGGTTCTATAATAAGTAGAGATTTTATCCATTTAAGTATTATACACGCGAAGGGAAATTAAACATAAGAAGAATAACGAAAATCGAAAGTTTAGAGTTTATTTAATAAAGTCAGTCTGTCTGTTATGCTTTCATCGCAAAATTGCTGGAGTGATATTGATAAATTATGTTATTGTTAAAGCTTATATACTGAGACTGGAAAACGGGTAAAAATACAAGACATAATTTTATCACTACACTGCAATTTAAGCTAGTACAGCTTGTCAGGCTATCAGCTGCTCTCAGGCAGAGTAACGATAGGACAAGGTTGTTGACCTTGTCCTATCGTTACTCTGCCTAAATGGTTTTTTGCGCCACAAACATTTTGACGATTCAAAATTCACGAAAAAGCTTATTTGAGTTGCGTATTATAAATTTGGATTTGTCATTCCCTAGAACTACGAGTATATTATAATATTTTATCAGCAATATGTACTGAGGATAGTTGAAGTTAACCAGATGGCATGAAACGTGGCTTTCAACTTATAAAACAATAAAAATTCTTCCTTAAAATTAATTTTTGTTCACTAGACCCGACGGAACACACTCCGTCGTAACGAGCTTTTGGTTTCCAACTTAAAGTGTAATAAATTATGCTCTAGTGGTCCTTTTTTGCTACACTCAATAAAACAGCCGGCCGAGTATCTCGGTGTTATATCAACGTACATACGTCGTACATTTGTAATTTGCAAAACACGAAAAAGCATAAGAAACGAACATCTCATTACGATGGATACGAGCGAGTAATAAAAATGTAAACGAAGTCGTAAATTACGGCGCGACGGGTCCGTTACACGCGAACCGGACCCGAGGGGGGGCAGGTGGAATGGGGGGATGCATAATGTACGTGCATAATTTGGGAAGCATAAATTGTGGCGAGAGCGCACCAGCCTCCGCCAAGGCGACTAATGCATCCCATAAATCCTGCTAGGGGAAATGGGCTGCATGGATTTTATCACATATTTGCATTCGGAGCGCCATCGACGGACAGCCGAACAAAGGATGAGGGCCTACATAATATTATATACTTGTTTTATTACGTACCTAATTACGGACTGGGTGTTAGCAAGCTTACTGCCTAATAAACAAACGCTATAAGAGCTTTTACTAAGAGCAAATAAATCGAATCATCATCCTCCCGCCCTTATCCCACTCTAAGAGGTGTCATCATAACATATTATAAACTTGTTTTCACATGATTTGGCTACGTATTTTATGTAATTGATACAATTAGGCGTTACTTTGCGGAAGTCCATAATACAAAAGTAATGAGAATATTATTTTGCAAAATAATACTCTCATTACTTTTGTACGTATTTAACGATTGAACGCCTTCCTAACGTCAACTTTTCTACGACACCTCGGTAAGAAAGAGGGTGGTATATTCTACTCAGCCATATACCATACAGCTTAATAAATCAAATCAAATTAATGTATATTCAAGTAACCATTTTACAAGCAATTTCGAATCGTCAAGTAAACCAATGTATTACTTGTGGAGAGTTCCCACTTGCTTACATTGCTTGCGATTACATAACTCCGTAACCGAGATGAAAATAAATAATTATTTCTGTATTAAAGACGAGGTGTTAAGTAATATTTATGGATCTGTAAATCTGTCAGCCGACACCACGCCGCGACACCCACCCCATTCCTGGCATGACATTCCTGGCGTGCCCCACTCGCCCTGGCCTCATTATCCCACCACGATTTACACCACTATAGCCCGGGGCTAGGAAACCTATTAAATTTTGAATTTTGGTTGTTTTTATCATTTAAGTAGTCAAACCGAAAATCACCGGTTATCGACCTCTAAATCCAGTTCTCTATACAAACAGTTCACGATTTGAACGCACCGATAACAACCGACCGATATCAAGTTAAGTCTTAACCTTTACTTAATAAAGTAAAGGTTTTTTCATCTAAATTTCATTTAAAAAGTCAACTATAACTTTCAGCCAGTTATTATCAAAAATGTATGTGAACTCTAACTACTCGCCTAATTATTTTTATCTGTTATTAATATCCGTCTATCGTTCCAAATACAGCATTATATCGTCACCCCATAAATCACGCATTTTTAATCAAATTTACCCAATATCTACAACTATTTTAAATAATTTACACACTATCTGTTCCTTGTGAATCACACTCTGTCGGCAGAAGCCTTATGAAAATCATTTCAGACAGACGCAGCTGGTGTTTTTATTTTATAATGCCTGCCCTTCAGTATCGCCGATTATCCTTGATCGTGTGATCGTGTATAATGAGCGTGATCATCATACTAGTGTCCTTGTGATCGTCCTTATACATCATACGTTACATCATATCATACAATACATCACCCAGCGTTTCACTTTGATACGTGTTCGAAAAACCGACAATTCTCAGGTTAAAGGTTCGTAGGCGATCATAGACGATGATTGGCGAGTACAGCTGAATATACCCTCTACGCGATCGCGCTCTAGCTTAATGGTTTGTAAACGCCGATCATGAAAAGGTGCCGTATGTTATGTATGGGTACGTCTAAAACCAATTAAATTGCGGTTTACTAAAGTTGCGATCCCGTAAGCGGTCGCCGCACATGTGCGCGTTTTTTGCGAACATAAATCCTCGTGGAGTGTGTCCTAATAGCAACAAATGAACCCCGACACCGCCACGTGTTGTAAGGGGACGCGGCCGCTGATATATCTGCTGTCGTCGATATATCATAGCTGGGAGTGATTTGTGACGAGCCCTTTACTGTTAAACAACTTAATATTTTAACTTGATACTCGATGAAAATAAAATAAATCAAACTATTCTTTATTCAAGTTGTCTTTTAGACACTCGAATCGCGATATTACATTGAAGCGAGAAGACCCAGCAAGAAACTCGGCAGGCGGTTTTAAATGTTGACTTAAAAAGCTTTTTGTCCTTCAACTGATAATTTCAAATAATCAAAAAGTATGAAAACTTCTTGCTAGTGTCTAATTTTAGCACTGTATAGCTACTAGGGATACCCGCAATTTAAGTGTTTATTTAACCTCAATAAAGCAAAGTGTGTTCTTTCCTATTCGAAATACGTGAAAATATGTGTTTTTTTTAACCTATATACCGCGGTGTATAAGATTCAACATTTCGTCAATATCATGCAATTGGTAACACATTTATAATATCAATTTATATGGCAAATCATTCCCCTAACAATGCATTACCTAAAAAAAGGGTAGAAACTTTTCTCTTCAAGTAAATAGTAATTGTAAAACTCCTCTACCCAGTACAAGACAGTAATGGCTAATTGTAACTAGTTTTAAGTAATATCTTGAAAGGAGCAACCGCCGAGTTTCTTGCTGGCTCTACTCGGTGGGAACAGCTTTCCGAACCAGCAGTATATTTGACGATTCAAAAGCACTTGTTTACAAGTTTATTTGGATAAAGTATATTTTGAATTTGCATATTGGTCTTTTGTATTTTCAAATCACAGTGAGTACATTGGCCGATATAACGTAGCCGGTTATAAAATAATAACAACGGTTTTGTTATTAATTCGGCGATAAACACACCGTATCACTGAATCGTTCAGTGTTATCTCTGCCCACATCACACTAACGGCTACTAGATGCAATTCGACATTTATTATTACGCGAACGATCCACTATCTGCTTGTAGATATATCGTAAGATTACTAAATGTTACCAATATATTAACCTATAAGAAAACATATGTAACTGGTAAATATATTGGACTTGCCTACAGAAAGGTTTAATCTGCGTTTTTCCAGAAAATGTGATGCTAAGTGTAGGAAGTAACAATGTTCTCATAACTGGATTTAACAATCCTTTCAGCTCCATACAAGACTGCGGTTTAATAATTTAAAATTGAAAATGTTTAAGAGATTGACCGCCGAGTTTCTTTGTGGTTCTTCTCGGTAAGAGCAACATTTCGAACCAGTTGTGGCTTCGTTAATCATATTGATCCTTGACGATTCAAAAGTTTTTGAAAGAGCTTATTTGAATAAAGATTATTTTAATTTCATTGGATTATAACTTATACATGAAGGATTAGTTGCCGCACGTAACACGTATCACCAGCACACTACATATTCACTACAACAATTTCAATCCGTAACGAATAATCAGGTTCTTCGACAACATCGAAAAAGTGACTGTCGATTAGTGATGTCAGTTAAAAATAAAAAAAGGATTGACCGCCGAGTTGTTAAACTTAGTAAATAATTTTGAAAGCATTGATAGCTTTTTTTTTTTTTTATGTCAGGAAACCCCATTATGGGTCGTCACCGCTTAACGGGGACGAGCGGCGAGTATGTCGGACTCTCACCGACTAAAAACCTGACAGTGCTCCACCACGCTGCTGGTGGCGGGGATAGGGTACCTATGAAGACATTGCCCCCCATCCCCGCCAGCAGCAGCTCTGTACCCCGGAGAGCGCCACCTCCGGGTCGGGGCCTCTCTAAACAGTGGCCCCTCCCTCTGCTAATCGATGCATCGGGAGCACCAGATGCATCGACCGCCTCGGGGACCTAACTCCAGCGAGCGTCCGATAAACCCCGTTCGGATCGCTCGGAGGTCCCCGTTAGGGCGGCATGCGACGGACTTCAGCGAGTCGCCTGCGCCCCGCTCGCCTGCGGCGGATTGGATCCAAGGACTCGACTTCCCGGATCCGCCCCGCCGCCTCCTTCCGCGAGATAACGTCCTCGCAGAAGGAGGCCATCGCTGCCCACGATCGCTCCCTGTCCACCATGGCACGAACCACAGTGGGCAGGGAGAGATCGTGCCCCACCTGTGCCACGAGTTCCGCCCGCTGAACCGCCCAAGCTGGACAGTCAGCGAGCGTGTGCAGCGCCGTGTCAAAGTCGGCGCCGCACTCGTGGCACTCACCAGTCGCCTCGCGCTGGGCCACCTTCCACAGATACCATCCAAAACAACCATGTCCGGAAAGCACCTGTGTCAGGCGGAAGGTGAGGACCCCATGCCTCCTGGCGACCCAGCCCTGGAGAATGGGCTGGATGGCCGAAATCGTCCAGGCTCCTGTACTGGGCGATTCAAGCCGCCGCCTCCACTAGCGGAGGATCTCCTCCTGAGCTATCCTCCGCCAGTCCACCTCTACCACCGCTGAGTCTCCCCCCGATGAACGGGCTTCAACTCTACGGCGGTAGGCCTGAGCTAGCACCTCAGCCTCTAGGTCCCACGGAGGGGACCCGGCCAAGGCGCAGGCCGCCTCGCCGGAGATGGTCCGGTAGCCCCGCACAAGTCTGACCGCCATGATCCTCTGCGCCCTGCGCAGCAGGGGCAAGGATCTTGCGGTCAGCCACCCCGCCCATATGGGAGCGCCGTACAGGGCCATCGACCGAACCACCCCGGCGTATAGGCGCCGCAGCCTGCATTAGGCCCTCCCAAATTTGGGAGGAGCCTGCTCAGGGCCCCGGCGGTCGCCGTTAACTTAGGGGCGAGCCGCCGGAAGTGAGCCTCGAACATCCATCGGCTGTCGAGGAGCAATCCCAGGTACTGTAAAGTACCCGAGATTTCGATGGACGTCCCGCCCACCACCAACCGGGAGCCCACTGGGGGCGCCATCCGAGGCCTGTGGAAGCAAATGACCTCGGATTTCTCCAAGGCCACTCCCAGTCCCAGCCGGCGAATCTGGGCCACAACGTGAGCTGTAGCCGCGGTCGCCAGCACCCGGGCTTCCCGGTGGGTGCTCGCGCGAGCAGTCACGAGGGTGTCGTCTGCATAGCAGAACAGTCGCACCCCCGGAAGCATTTGCCCGCGCAGCACCCAGTCGTAGCCGATGTTCCACAGGAGGGGGCCAAGAACCGACCCCTGATCGATAGCTTACCGTTACATAGGTTAAAAGAAAGAAGAATAAAAAATAACGCACACTCAACGCTTAACTTAATTATTTATATAGTCCTCCATAGTAAAATATTATAGGCTGTGTCCAGTGTCTTTATACATCATTTTAGTCGCCTTTTACTACACATCGATAACAAATAAGGGTGGTCTATTCCACTCAGTCGGACACCTCAAATTACCTCAGTCGAGTATCAGTGTTTATACATAATTGTTAATTAAAACTGCTGCGATGGTAGAGCTAAAAATGATTATATTATTTCATATACCAAAACCCAAAATTGATTTATGTACTTTTGTAAGGCGGCAAGCAGGAGCCGCAAGCGTCTATTATTTATAGTACTACGACATAGTGCTTATATAATCCAAGGTAACCTATGACGCACAAGACCTCGGTGGTAGTTCCACCTCTTTAAGCGCGAGGATCAATTCTAAATCGAATTCTAAATATTTTTATCCGATGTAGAAATATTAATGAAAATTAAGAAACATACCTGGCTATTTATTCTATACGATATTAAAATCCCTATTTAGTAAAAAATACCACGTTGTTCTAAGATCCTTCGAAAATAAAGCTATATTATAGAAATTGAATAGAATAAGTAGAAGAAGAACTTTACAAAAGTTAACTTTGAAGGTTAAATCAGATTTGCATTTTTCGAAACATCAGCTAAAATGCAAAACGTCAACTGCATTTTACGATTTATTAATTTTTTTTTAATTGAAAATATTTAAAATTGTATATTTTAGCCGTGCGGTATCCGGGTGGGTCGAACAGACCAACCTCATTTCTTACCGAGGTGTCGTAAAGGATGACTAAGGTAAGTTGACCCACCGTGTGGTATCCGGTTGAGTAGAGTTGACCACCCTCTTTCTTACCGAAGTGTCGTAAAATATGGGGCGTACGGGAGTAAAATGCACACACAAGATTCTCGTATAATATTTGGTAGCAAAGTACAGAGTTGTTTTCTGTCAAGCATTATGTGTTTTTTGACTGTCTTCGGGTAGGCTTTTTTCTAAACTTGTGCTTAAATTATAAATTATATTTTTTACTGTAAGTTGAGCGAACATCGTTTAAAATACGAATATAAGTATAAGGAATATAAAATAGTTTTATTCTTTTTTATACTTCTACAATAGGTGTTAGATGTGCCAGCGGCTTCGCCCGCGTCAAAAGTAGTTATTGTGAGTCAACCATAAGAGATAGAGACATGCTGTCGCGGACTTATTTGTAGTATTTTTATAAATCTACAACTCTCTAGTACAGTGTACATACTAGTTGACGCGGCGAATGCGACTGAAGCTCCCAGCAGGCGAGTTTTTTACAACAAATTGACATAAAACAGAAATGTACTTAATGTGTTAATCTAAACCTTCCA
This sequence comes from Morpho achilles, assembly GCA_947086495.1. Lineage (NCBI taxonomy): Eukaryota > Metazoa > Arthropoda > Insecta > Lepidoptera > Nymphalidae > Morpho > Morpho achilles. Next base: position 19,916,398 of record CAMTZB010000011.1, on the reverse strand, counting down.
GAAAAATTCAACTATGTTTTATTAAAAACTGTAAAAAATCAAAGGTATATTTCAAACAGACAGGTTTGGGGACTTTGTTTTATAATATTCTTAATAATTTGAATTTTATTTAGATTTAAAAGATAAGTCACAATTTTTAGATTTCGCCGCTCCCTCGGTACAAGACATTTACCATAAAAATACATTTAAATGAGTTATTACTACGATAACGGTATTACATTTTAACGAAAATAAAACAGAGATGCAACGTACAATTGATTCATTATATTTATAGACACGAGGCGTGCAATCGGCCACTTGTCGCAACGATACGGTTTCAGTGCGCGATATTAGGTAACTGAGTCACTGTGGCAACACTGGCCGGCAACGTTACCCGGCAGCTGGGTAAATATAACGGTATCTGTATTGGAACGTTATAAGTGCGATAATCGAATGTGATCTGTAGTCCGCGCGGCAAACGATAGGCCGCGCGCGCGCGTGTTCTATCGCGGCGCGCGTACGCAACTATCTGCGTCGATACGGGCGTTAGCCATCGCTGTATCGTTTGTTCCAATTTCTAAGGACTAGTTTGGATAATGGAGGAAGTTTCCAAAAGGCACCTGACTTCGACAATCAAACAGTGACCTTATGCGTGACGGGGTTCAATAATTTCACCGCTTTGCACCGGTCCTGCGGTCAAATCACGATCACACACACAAACTCATATTGCCATATCCGAAGAAGGTATGTTACTTTACTTCTTTGGATATGTATCCTCCTCCTCGCGTCGCATTCCTCATTACTGAGGGTCGAGATCCCTACGATTAGGAAGCAGACTTTCTCGAAGGACTTCCTTCCGTCTGCCTCTGGCCTTGGCCATGTGGTGTGCATCATGTAGTTTGGAGTCCAGTGTGGCACGGATCAGGTCAGACCACCTAGTGCTGCTGCGGCTTCTTGGCCGTTTTCCATCCACTTAGCCGGTGACCTAGAGCTGCTCCAAGTTATGGCCTTCTTTACGGGCGACGTGTCTAAAGAATTCCATAACTCTTCGAAGGCAAATAGTTGATAGCCTATCCTTGATTTTCAATGAACGAAGGATAGACTGGTTTGTTCGGAAGGCTGACCGCGGAATCTGTAGTATCTTGCGCCAATACCACATCGCGAAGGAGTCAATACGATCACGGTCGGATTTTTGAAGCATTCATGTCTCCGAGCCATAATTGAAAATGGAGAAAACCAGAGAGTTGATAGCGAGTCGGATATGTATAAGCATAGGAATAGTGACTTTATTCTTGGGATAGGGCGATATTATACACACAGCGTCTTCGCGAGTGCAGACAAGTACTCAGGATTCATATCTACTACACACTCTGAAATGCGATTATAACTGATTATAATTTGCAGTCGTACCATCTAGCGTCCACAATGCGTTGCTTTGTTATGGTTGAAACTCGCAGGCACTTCGGACAAAGTTCTCCGAAGCAAGTAGAGCTTCTGTACTCTACTTCGTACACATACTTCTGTCTTTCGTCTGCTTCTACCGAATACATTGGAAAAATTCTTTCTTTATCGTAAATTTTCTTTGTTGTATTATAGAGTAATGGTTATCATAAAATTTTTACTATAAAATTCTTCTGAAAACGAGGCTGTAGTCGTAATTTATCGAATCAATAGCGTAGGCAACGCATTTAATCAAAATTTACATAATTATTCTTAGACCTTTTTACGATTTTGATATACTTTTCGAAATCTTTACGACAACCCAGTTAAAGTAGAATGACGTTTTGAATGAAGCTTTTAAGATTACACATTAATATATTAAAATTAATTCAGTTCATAGCCGTACTTGATTAATTGTCTCCATCAAGGAGTATTATATTTTTTACAATAGTAATTAAACAGTCTACAATGATGGGAATAGCCATTATCGGACCTTGTTCATAGTATTTGTTAACATAAATTTGAAGATATTTTATAGACATACTTACTTTGCGGAGATCCAGAACATAAAAGTAATTATAATATTATTAATTATGTTTTCTAATTAAAGAAACTGAACATAATAGAGGCACGCAAACATACAGTTAAACTTCGTTAATGCTCGGTTCAAATCTGGTTTCCCAGAGCACAAGTATCATTGTTAGGGGGAAGGAATTTGCTTTACAATATCCGCTATATTACATTTATATGATGTATGGTGGAAAGTTGTTTCAATAACTAACGACTTAGTGTAATTCTATATACGAAATTTTGGGTGAATGGCTTTATGTTTGTTGCTCTTTCTCTGCGATTTCAATCAATGTCGATGAAATATGCCACAATTATTCCTTATAAACAGTCCTTAAAACATAAGATATAGGTTATAGAAATCCCGTTAATTCTACTAATAATATGCAAAAAATTAGTCATAAAAATCTATCATCGCGTGCACTGAAAACTATTGATGATGGAACAAAAAAATGTTCTACAGTATACCTAGAACGTATATCTACAAAAAAGTGTGCGATACCATATATCCAACTCCTATATTTATGCCAAAATGACGGTATGTACTCAGGTGAAACCGCGGGATATTACTAATATATGATTTTAAATACACACACGTAATCATGCACTCACGCACACACGCACGGTCTTAGTTTAGGGCATCGATATTGAAAATGAAGACTAATTATAACTCGTTCGTCCGCAGAGCCGGCCAGCGCGGTGCAGCATGCCCCTGTGAGCCGAGCGGCGCAGAGCAGCATGTTCGGCGGCGGCGGCGGCTACGGCGCGGACTGCGGCGAGGGCTACGGGCTGGGCTACGTGGCGGGCGGCGGCCGGCTGCAGCAGTACGCGCACTTCGCGCCGCACCAGACCTGGCACCACCACGCCGCGCACCACGACACCTACGGTACGTGCATCACTAGCGGGCTAGCGGTACTCTACTTACGAGAGGGATCTTATTTATTTATGTATCACAAGTTAACAGATAAATTATTTAAACAGAAATATGTGTACAAAGGAAAGCTATAAACGATCTCTTCCAGCGGCTCTAGGAGTGTTGGGAAACATATTTAAAACAAATCAAAATAATCTTTATTCAAATATGCTCTTTCAAGCATTTTTGAATTATCAAGGATCAATATGAATAATGAAGCTACAACTGGTTCGGAATGTTGCTCTTACCGAGAATAACCAGAAAGAAACTCGGCGGTCCATCTTTTAAACATTTTCAATTTTACCTTATTAAACCGCAGTCCTGTATGAAGCTAAAAGGATTTTCAAATACAGGCTTTTTTTATCATCCAAATAATTTTCAATTTTGTAATATGCTTTAAGTAAAAGTACATCTCTTATACTTAACGTAAACCTTTCTGTAGACTGGTCTATTGTGGATTACGGAATTTTATTGTAGAAGCGAATACCGAGACCATGGAATGAGTTGCTAACTCTGCTCAGTCGCGAGATATTAGATTGTGATACAGGTATAAATAATGTAAAGGAACATAATAAATATACATTATACATTATACATACAATAAATGTATATGCAACATAAAATTATTAAATATATAAAATCTGATCTTCTTCTTCTTTTTCGAATGCCTTTCCGAATAGCAAAGGCTATATATAAGGCAGCTTCGTAAATTTATCCCTATTCCAACGAGGTAAATATATGGCTTATAAAGTAACAAGGACATATGGATAGCCCTATATCCAACAGTGATCCAATAAAAACATCCAATACAAAAGAAGAAAAAAGGTACCCTTTTTGAAAAGGAATTTTGAGTATTAGAACTAGATAGTGAACTAATACTAGAATCATTGCTTAAGACAGAATACGCGGTGCTTCACCATCTACATCTCTGTAAATATTGGCGCGTGTTAGGTACACCAGTACCGAACAAGCAAGGATATTTGAAGCTTGAAATTAGATCCCAAAATAGTTTCAGCCTTCATTTCAAGCTTAAAATAACTTATATTTTAGATTGGATGTTAAAATTTCCAAACACGACAGTTGATTAAACTAAATGTCTTCCCTTTTATCAGTTCATTAAGCGTCCACGGGTAAATTATTGTTAAACATAAAAAAAACTCCTTGTCTACCTTATTTTCTACAGCTTTGCAATTATAGCTACGTTCACACTGTGTCTCACCATTCTATTTAATAATCCTAACTTTTATATTCTTCTCGTATCTTTCTTTTTCGATCAACGAGTTATTTCATCGCTATATATAGGAGCAACCCGAAACAACGCCAACAAGCTTCCTTACATCTAATGTACTAATCTTTGACAACTTAAAATGCTTAATTCTTTTTATCAAAGATGTGATTTTGCCGCGAAAGAGTCACCACTGATAAGTCGTAGTTTCCGCCATTATCGCTATTGAATCATCACATTTTACACTACCAATGTTGAAGAGATAAATGTACGATATTATTTGATTTTTTAAACGATTATTGTGTTTGAAACGCTGTTGACATTAATATATTATTTAAAATGTAAATGTATTTGTAAAAAATCAGTTAATCTCAATTCATGACATATCGATCTATCTAAAGATTTTCCGGTGTCGTAAAATACGACTAAGGTAAGTTGACGTCAGGTAGGCGGTCGTAAAATACGTAACCATATCATGTGACAGCGTGTTTGTAACATGTTGTGCCGACCCAACTGATGAGTGGGATAAGGGCAGGCGGATGATGATATCCAAAGTTTTTAAAAGTTGAAATTCCGTAAGACAATGTCCTGACCACTAAAAAAGCACTGTACAATATATATCATAGAGCTTTACCTATCAGACTTTAAAAATACAATACTTCTAACATACTGAAATGCCGCACCTTTTTCCAGCTAAATGCTGGAAAAAGGTGCGGCAAGAGTAAAGTAATACAAAATAACACGGTGATATTTTTAGACTATCATTAAAAAAATATTGTTGTGTGAACTGTTGATATAAGAAAAAGTTTATGTGTAATTTTTTGCTTTTTTCTTTAACAGTATAATTATTTATAAATCCTTGCAATTCCATTCCAATGAACGTTTTTTTTGCCCTTAATGATTATATTATTGACAAAAAGGCATAAAATGAACTAAAGTTTATGTTAGCTTATTGGAATTTGAATATTGTATGTATGGTTTGCAAAAGCTGTGACAGCCCAGCCGTAACACAGTGCGAATCTTTCGAGGAGGTCACGGGTTCAAACCCGGGCACACACCAATATGAGTTTTTCTGTGTTTCTTATGTGTTTAATTGGTAATTGCAATTTATCACACGCTTTTCGTTGAAGAAAAACATCGTGAGGAAACCTGCATATCTCTAGAGAATTCTGGAGATATGTGTCACCTACCAATCCGCATTGGAGCAGCGTGGTAGGTCTTAGCTCCAAACCTTCTCCCCAAATACGGAGAGAAGAGGCCTATTCCCAGCAGTGGGAGAGTAACAAGCCGCCACTTTCTTTTTTTACTACTTATATTTGGTTTATAAAATACCTATTACCATACTGGAAACTATGCAAGAGGTAACTTGTAGGTTGAGGTTACTTAGGTATTGTGTTTAATCAGGTAATAGGAAATTCATATAGGAATTAGATCTAATAATGTTTGTCAGCGTGATTTCCCTTATTGTAGTTTAATTTAAACTGCTGATTAACTTATTGTTTACAATGAACAATTAAAGGGAAATAACACAAGTTCGTAGGAACAGTTTGACCATGATACGTTTTGAGCAACAGTTTCTGAAAACAGATCTTTTTATGTGATTCTTTAGCTATAGAAAAAAGGTAAGTAAATAGTAAGTAAGAAACGGCCTGTTACTATCCCACTACTGAGAATAGGCCTCTTCTCTCCGTTTTTTGAGAAGGATTGTAGCTAAAACCTACCACGCTGCTCCAATGCGGATTGGTAGGTTACACATATCTCCAGAAATAAGATAACCGAAATATTTTCAAAATATGTCACCCGAAATTGATTTCTGACAAAATAAATCAACTAATCTCTACACTCTGTATCTGACCGATTGTCATGATGATGTGACTGATATGATGACATGTGATGATAGTCGTTGTCGGTGAAGTCGAGGCGATCGATCTTGCCTTGTTACTGACGGGTTTACTAATCACAGAGACCACTGGCTACTAGGTCGGGCACTTGCTCTCTACTCTCCTCTTTTCGCAACCTTTGCAATGCTTCTGTACTCGCCCGTTTTGGTCATTGATGCCCGTCTAAGCCAGTAGGACTATCAGCATATTATCACGTCACAAAAAGGGAGCAGCATTCAATCTCTGCGGCCGCCTGCGTGCGCAGCGCCGACCGCAGCCCGTGATAAGCAATGATTCAATGCTATCACGTGTTCGCAGAACGATACGTTGTTTGCGACAAATTGATGTCAACATACAAGGATAAAACTAATCACAACATACTATGTTATAAAACAAAATTCCCCGTCTAACTGCTCACGATTAACTGAACTGAAAAACTGAAAATCAATTGAACGGGTTATTTATGAAGTTTTAGTATTAATTGTTAAAAATGTCGGATACAGTCAAGCAGACTTAATCCCTTTGATATATAAAAGAAAAAATAATGCTAAAAGATTCCTCTTTTATAGTTCGACTGAAAAGTTTCGATGGCATATATTTATCTATAAAACTTACTATATCCATTTAAATAGTAAAAAATGGTCAAGTGCAATACTTAATAAAAAGTTATTAAGATACAGTATTAATCCTTATCAACATAAATACGTTAGTTACTTTAAGTATTGTAAAGTTAATAGTATAATCCAAAACAACATTTACTTAAAACAAAATGTCTTGGATGCAAAATGCAGTTATGGGATATTGTAAATTCACACGTATATCGCAATCAAGAAATAATAAATAAATATAGTAAGCTTTACTAGCCGTCCGAATCCGGGGAAAACCACTAGTAAAAGCATAAAACAAACAATCAGTGAACGATTTACAAAATAAACGTTCGTTCTATAAAAAAAACATAGGATTACGATATCTAATTTAGGTATAGAATTAGGTATTACTTTGCGGAGGTCCATAATACAAAAGTAATGAGAATATTATTTTGTTATAGTAAAATAATATTTTCATTACTTTTGGATTACGATATCCTTTGTTTACATTTGATGACACAGCATCTTATAGCTGTGTCAGTGTGCAGAACGAAGTTTTCTTTAAAGACTCATTTACACTAAGTCTACGCCTTCATTTCCTACTTTTAGAGGTCGAAATACCGACCTACATTTACTTTTAAAAAAAATCGTCAAGCATTTCCTTGGCCTTTAAACAAATTAAAAATACTTCTTAAAACTAAATCAATATACAAAGCCTGACATACACCTGTAGTCTAAAAGCTCCTTATTTACAGAATAATAAAAAAAAAACCAAGCCTACGACACAATTTATTATAATACAATACAATTTAATATCTAAGTTAAAATACCATTTGGAGCAATGATTAATGACTGAGATAAATTTATAAGTTTCTGATAAACAATATCCACAAAATCAATGATTATAAAAGCCCACTTTAGTAAAGTATAAATGTATTTAGCACCGATATGATATCTATATATAGATGTAGATCTATATATAGATGCAGGGATAAGAAGCGCTATCGGGCCGGCCTGAGAGCAACATGTTCTAAGTACGTAAGTACGGTAAGTGCGCAAGGCGCGCGGACGGGCCGTCGGTAGGCGGCGTGAATCAGCGGCGATAAGCCCGCGAGAGGCGCCGCACCGGCCAGTTCGCGGGCTGACCTCTGACCGCCGAGACGTGCCCTGCGCGACTGACCCTCGGCTGACCCTGCGGCTGACCCTCCAGCTGACCCTCCGACTGACCCTCCGGCTCCGACATGGACGGCCCCCTGCCGCAGTCTTGGCTCCAGAACATTGCGCTCATCGCAGGTTTGTGTGCGACATTATCTGCTACTGCTGTGTCGATATCGCTATCAACAATAACGCGTTATTCCGGAGATTACACAAAGTATTTGAGCTCTACTCCGCGATCAATGAAAATCTGTGTTATACTAAATGTAGAGTGTACTATCCGTTTTCATACTTTATGCTTATAATCTTAACTATCGTTTCGTAAAGTAACCGAAGCATATTCTGAAGATCTCTAACAAACTCCATAACATCTCTAATAGGCGATATTCGTCGCGATCACTAGTGATGTTTAACTATTTAACATAAGCGTTATCGATAAATTATGTCAAAACTAATTGTTGTCTATTTAATTTAATGTTACAAAAAAAAATATTTTAAATGTCCCTTAAAGACATACAAATTCAAATAGACTATTAAAAATTGTATTTTATAGTAGTCAAAGTTATTATTGTGTTATATTTAATATTAAAACGTCAGCGTTACCTTTTTGTACGTACAAAAAGTATTATTGAATCTTTAACTATACAATTAATAATTTGAGTTAAATACTATAAAAATGATTTTGTTTTTCAATATTTATAACCTTATCACCATCCGCTTGTGCCGATGTATCTAACGAAGCTCGTGGCACCGGATAAAACACTACAAAGATAACCTACGTGGTTTTCTGCGTACAGATTATTTATGCACACTCAATAAAAACAGTGAGAACGAATACAACACGCACAGATGTTATCCGTTCAAATGATCTATTCGAGTTCAGTATAATAAGGACAACAGTAGATAAAATATTTGTAAGTGTTATATCTATTAGTTTATCGAAACTGTTTACACGCGGCGTGCAAACGTAATTGTTAAACGATAGTCTTGTACACATATTTCTAAAAAGCAGCCTACAATCAGAAGCACGTAGTCGGTGATGACATCTCTTTCTAAACTAGGCTGGAATCTGTAACATTGCCCTCGATTTTTATTGCAACATGCGTAGACAAGACTATGAATACCCTAGTTAATAATTAAATTGCAACAATATTACTTGCTATATAAAGAGTTGTAAGTGTTATTATGAGTGACGCTATTTTATATTTAACGATTAATATACTAGTACTTGAGTGACCGAGCCTTGCTCGGTAATTTTAATAATGATGAAAAAAAAATTAAATTAAAAGAATGAAAAAATAATAGGGCAGGGCTCGTTCCTAGGTATTTTCACCTCTCTAGACCGCCCGTTCCTCAAATGAACTACCAAGACTTAACATTTGACAGCGAAATATTGTGATTGTATTCAACGTAAATTTAAAAAAACTTAAGAGTCCGAAAACAGGGATAAGTTTTATTTTTTAAAATGTCGATTTTTCAAAAATAAAACTTATCTAGATCGATATTACTCCCTCAAAACCCCTACATACTGAATTTCAGGAAAATCATTGGAACCGTTTCCGAGATTCCGATACATACAAGATTAACTCATTTAAATATTAAAGATATAGTACTATATAATAGTATATAGGTTTGTGTGTTTGTAAAACTACTGATTTTATCCTTAAAAAATCTTGAATGTAAATTATATTATTGAGTCGTGTTAATAATTCTGCAGCATTCTTACAAAAAAAATAAGTTCATACGTTTACCGTATGATTGTCGCTTTAGTTGCAAAAGTTTCTATAAATGTAATTAACGATATAATTAACACTTCAACGTATTACATATTGAAAAAAATATTTTTCGTAGAAATTTCATAATACCTATTATTATTTTGTGTTTTAACATTGGAGGAAAAACTTTAGTAATAAGTAAATTAGTTACATATAAAGCATAATACTGTTTCTCATTTAGAAGTGTTATAAACTTGCGTATAAGTAACCTAATATGTAAAGACAGGTGTTAGAAATAAACCAAACTACTTATATTTTATATTAGTAATGCATAAGTCATACTAAAATCTTCTTTTTAGACCTACACAATCGTCATACCTAAATATAATCCTAAGTGGTTATGTCGGTTTATGTATTTCATAAGCTTCGTTTTAATTGTATTGATGCATTAATTTAAAAAAAAACTTAATTAACAATTTTAAACTACTTATATTATATAAGTACTTATATTATATTTTAAACTACTTATATTTTATATTAGTAATGCATAAGTGTTACTAAAATCATCTTTTTAGAAGTATACAATCGTCATACCTAAATATAATCCTAAGTGGTTATGTCTGTTTATGTATTTCATAAGCTTCGTTTTAATTGTATTGATGCATTAATTTAAAAAAAAACTTAATTAACAATTTTAAACTACTTATATTATATATAAGTACTTATATTATATTTTAAACTACTTATATTTTATATTAGTAACTAGCGGCCTGCCCTTGCTTCGCACGGGTATAAAATATATATCCCATGTCAGTCAGTGTAAAAAAAACGATTAAAATCGATCCAGTAGTTTTGATTTATTCATTACTGCCCGTGGCCCGCAAGCGTTAAATTTGGAGAAAAACAATTTCCTCTCCCTATACCAAGACGATTTCCTGCTATCTTTGGAATATCTAAACTCCTATAGTACATTTTTACTTATTTACTTTTACATTTTACCTATGTATTTTATTTTTACAATTAATTACAGAATGTCTTTAAACAAACTCTAAAAGATTCGAAGTGCTATAGGGTGAAGCGCGGCGTCCTCACGGCATTTTAAATCTGTAATATCTCCGAAAATGTTCACTTAAATTGCATGCTGTAAACGGCCATATTGATCTATATTAAATCAACAATTTATTTAAGGTACTCAATTGGATAAGGATTAATGCTGTATTGTATAAAAATTGCTTTGAACATAAGGCATCATTTTTCGTAAAAAGTAAATGAAAAAAACTGATATTGTGGGTTATCCATAAGAGATAGATATATACCATCGCGGACTTTTCTGTAGACCTTTTTAAGGTGTACAAATACTTAGTACATTATTTTGATAAATCTCGTAGGGTTTAGCCTGCGTTTGCAATGTAAGCGGAAAAAAATGTAATTATTTACAGAAACCTCAAAAATTACAGTATTTCTCTACTTCATATTGAATGTTATTATACGTACAAACCTTCCTCTGGAATCACTCTATCTATTAAAAAAAACCGCATCAAAATCGGTTGCGTAGTTTTAAAGTTTTATGCGTACATACGGAAATATGGACTTTGTTTTATAATATGTAGTGATGCATAAGTGTTACTAAAATCATCTTTTTAGACCTATACAATCGTCATACCTAAATATAATCCTAAGTGGTTATGTCGGTTTATGTATTTCATAAGCTTCGTTTTAATTGTATTGATGCATTAATTTAAAAAAAACTTAATTAACAATTTTGATTTAATTGAGAGCTTCCTTAAAATGTTACATTAAAAATAACATTAATTTAAAGAAGAGGAAGATATGGTAAATATTCATAAAGTTTTAATAAATCAACTCGGAAAAAACGTAAAGCTAAAAATATACCAAAGTCATTGTACCATAAGTTATTCGGATATTTTTTCTTCGCATCTAATAAAACTAAAAATAGTACATGAAAGTCATAGCAAGGTATATAATTATAACGAATGCATTTATTTTTTGCGTTGTACCTACTAAATAATTTAGTAGTTACAACGCTTATTGTATTAGTTATTTGTGAGATTCTTTGCGAATATTTTCTGTTTTAAATACGTAATTGTCCTCCTGTCCTTATCCCACTCTAAGTGGGGTTCGCACAGCATGTAACAAACATGTTGTCACATCATTTGACTACATATTTTACGATTATTTCGACCGCCTGCCGGACGTCAACTTACCTTCGTCCCCTTTTACGACAACTCCGTAAGAAACAAGATTGATCTTTTCTACTCATCCGAATACCACAAGGCGAGCCGACTAAACTTAGTCGCATTAAGTCGCAAAAAGGTACAGTAAAAAAAATATTTACATCGTATGACTTTCAACTTGCATAAACGATAAGCTGAACCCGCTAGTATGTTTGAACAAGTTTTAAAATACCCTATAATATGTACAATATATATTTTTCTCAAAGACAAAAGAGGGTTTTTTTTCTATATGCTGGCTGAATATATAAACATTAGTACCAAATTTGATGAAAAATCCGTGACAGACAAAAGGAGACAGGCAGACAGAGATTTTCGCATTAATAATATTTATACGGAAGTGGTACTACCACCAACCAAAATTGTGTACTGGACACAATTTTCTTACAATAGTTAAACCTAGAATGGATTCTAGGTCCAGAAGAAGAGATCCAGAAAGCTTCGTGAATCTAGAAGTTGTCAGAAAACTTCTAATTAAGTTAGAAGTGTTTTTTTCAGCATTTTTTTGCATTAGCGAAATATTTATCAATTTGTTGTTGTTTATTTAAAATATTACCTATGACTTTGTTCGAGTAAATTCAGGCTTGAAAAAGCTTATATAGATGTGTTCCTCCGTTTATAATCATTAATTACACCCAATTTTAATCAATAGTGGTTTAACGGATAAGTTGTGAAAGAGTAACAGAAAGACGAATAGACAGACAGACTTTCGATTTTATAACATTAGTAGGGATGTTATTAAATCGAGTTAGTCTTAGTCTTTCACTTTCTTGCTTCTGGGCGAAGCATTCCTCCTCCTTTTGACAGAAAGATAAGAACTTAAACCCACCACACTGATCCAATGTAGAAGGCCAGGATACACGTATCCAAGTAATTTTCTAGGGAAACATAATTTTCTGTACGATCCTTCACTGTAAAGCAGAACAAAAAATATATAATTATTAGTGTACTGCCACGTATCAAGCACTCTTATCGTTAAGCTATCACCTGTAGGTATGTGACGTAGGTCAGATTTATATATCTGCAATTCCTAAACCTAAAGCACGAGATAGATTACTAAATAACAATGAGATACATCAGTTTTCATAGAAAACGAATTGTTTTAGCACAGAGTATGAATCCGTGACGTCCTAGTAAGGCTCCTGCGTCTCACCAATTGACTATTACGGTACAATTTTTGCGTTTTAATCCAAATTCAAAACATTCTATATGATTTACTATATATGAGTTACTCTTGAAATAGTGACTGAAATTGTAAATTACTTATGTCCAAGCTTGAAGTTAGTTCTGGTTGTGTGTTCCAGGCAGCAGCGGCGTGGGCAGCGTGGGCAGTGTAGGCTCCGTGGGAAGTGGGCTTTATGGCCAGAACATGGTGATGGGATCATGGTGTGCGCCCTACGACGCCCTGCAGCGACCGCCGGCTTATGGTGAGAACTTCAATACAAACCTACATTAATTGAGCAAATGCCATAAACAATCTCACTTTTTCTTTTATGGCGTTGAAGCCAAGACATTATAAATAGACATTGCTGTGTTATTATTAATTATTATTGTGTGTTATTATGATCGTTGGTATTGGTCTAATTAAATCTTATTTTGGTGCTGTGACAGTGTTTCATATATTCTATTTGGTAGGTTCTCCGTTTTCTTCATCACAGGAAACTGATATTTTTTAAGTTCACGTTTACAACCGGCCTGAGTTTTGTCTTCAAGTTACTTTTCACTACATAAATATATCCACATGTCATTCATTCTTATATTATAAATGTCAAAATCAGACAGTAAATATTTAATGGTTAATCCTTTGGAGCTAAAGTGATGAAATTAAATTACAATTAAAGTTTCTATTCCAAGCTAACATATGATAAAAAATGATTTTTCGTAAAGGAACAGGAATAAACATACCTGAGGGTATTTTAACAGTGAGTCAACACAAACGAAGTCGTGGATACACTTAGTTAACATATAAGGAGAAAATAGCAAACAAATGTGGACAGAGCCGCGATAAAAACAAAGGGTTACAACAAACAGATTGATCCAGTTAGGTAATTAACAATTATTTCGAAGCAAATCAGTTGTTCGCGGTTAGATTGACGTCAGGCTCGCTGGAATCGTATTTGTGCCGATTATAGGAAAATGTATCGACGTGACGCGCTGCCCCGAAGTGCTGGAACAGTTTTCTTCCGCCGATACCGTGGGCTTGCGGCGTGGGTATATCAAAGAACTGCGTAGATTAGGTGACAGAATCGAGCAGAGTTTTTCCTTTTTATCACCCGTTAAAAGCCACCGCTAAATGAACCATTGTCGCAAGTATGTCGAGTGGTAATAAAACTAACACTTCTATGAAATGTGGCTGCAAGGGCCGAGAGCGAGTAACGACTTGGGTATTCTTCAGTTTAAACAATAATTTAAATATGTAAGTACTTGTAGTAAGAGATTCACGGATACGGTATCACTATGTACAGGTTAAAAACATTAGTTACACCATCATCATTCGCCTTTCTCCTGCCCTTATCCCACTCTAAGTGGGGTCGGAACAAAATGTTTTGAACATTACATGTTTTGGCTTATTTTACAGCCGGATGCCTGCCTTAATAAAACACAGCATGTAATGCTTTCAATCAAAGACTAACTTTTATTCACAGATAATATATATAATTTTACATCACATGTCTTATGCAGTCTGTAGGTGGCGCTAGTATGTATAATATTAGAATTATTTTGTTACAAAACAATTGAATATAAATAACATCCTGACCTAACAAAATAATCTACACTCCAAAATTATATATAACTTAAAAACAGATATACTATAAATTGCAGTATTCTTTATTTCTCAATTTCAGACATGCCAATCATATTTAAGAATTTATAATGTTTATTTGCACTTAAACTTTTAGTAAATATATCAGCTGGCATTTCTGAAGTTGATAGATATTTAATAACAACTTTATTTTGTGATATACATTCTCTTACAAAATGATGTCTCGCATCAATATGTTTAGTACGCTTATTATTAAACAAAGGATTAGTTGCTAATTTAATGGAACCTTGGTTATCACTATATAGACATATTGGTACAGTTTCATCTAAGTTAATTAGTTCCCTTAATATATTTTTGAGATATATACCTTCTTTACAAGATTCAGACAAGGCCATGTACTCTGCTTCTGTACTGGAAAGAGCTACAGTTTTTTGTTTTTTAGCTTCATATGATATCACTGATCCTGCCATTATGAAACAGAAACCAGTATATGATCGTCTATCTAATGTACAAGATGCCCAATCAGCATCAACAAACCCATAAAGATTACATGTAGTCTTTCTATATATCAAAGCATAACTTTTCGTTTTCTTAAGATATTTCAATAAACGCTTCAAATGTTTCCAGTGAGTTTCATTAAAACAATTATTATACTGACTTAAAAAACTTACACTATAAGAAATATCTGGCCTGGTGAGCACAGATAAATACATCAAGCTTCCAATCAATTGTTGATATGGAAATTTTTGCACTAGTTTACTCTTAACATCTTTTTGCAATTTTAAGTTTATTTCCATTGGTGTATTTGAGTATGAGCAATCACTCATGTTAAATTTCTTTAAAATACTCTCAATAAAGTGCTGTTGGTCTACAGTAATACAATCCTTATGAACATTTATACACATACCCAAACACTGCTTGATCTCACCTAAGTCTTTAATACTAAACTTAGCTACCAACACATTTATTAACTCTAAATAAGTATTCTGACAGTTATAAAAAACAAAAAAATCATCAACAAATAAAGCTACATATATCATAATGTTATTATCATTTTTCATAAAGAGACATGGTTCATAATTTGACCTTTTAAATTCTAGTTTTAATAAACAATCTTCGACACGAGAATACCAAGCTCTTGCTGACTGTTTAAGACCATAAATGGCTTTCTTTAGCTTTAAAACTTTACTGTTACAATTAACAATGTTAGAATATTCTGGTATTTCCATGTAAATAGTTTCATGAAGAAAACCATTAAGAAATGCAGTAGGTACATCAAGGTGATTGATTTTAAGATTTAATTGTACACTTAAAGCTAACAATAACCTGAATGTGGAGTACCTTAAAACTGGTGAAAATGTCTCGTTAAAGTCTATGCCCTTTTCCTGGGTAAAGCCCTTGGCTACAAGCCTGGCCCTATAACGCACTTCACCTTGAGTGTTATATTTCTTTTTAAACACCCACTTATTTTTCACAATTGAACTTTCACTTGGCCTATCCACTAGTTCCCATGAGTCATTATCGTGAAACGATTTTAGTTCCTGTTGCATCGCACTTTGCCACTGATCTTTTTCAGATCCACTCATAGCATCACTAAGAGAAATTTGTTCATCTGACATTTCTACACACATGTTTACACTTTGGTAGAAGTTTGGTTTGCGTCTAGCACGTTTTCCTGGTAGATTTATGTCACTTGCCTTTGCGATTGTATTTTCTGCCTCTGGTGACAAAGATGATTTGTCCAAAGTATCATCATAGTCACTTCCTGAATTATTAGGAACATATGTCATATCATGCTGATCCTCTTCTTCTGAATCATTCTCGAGAACTTCCTCTGTTGACCGATCTGGTTGCCTACTTTCGTCTATCATAATAGATGTTGACAAACTGTCATCTGTTCTCTCCATAATTATGACATCTCTGGCTACAATAACATCCCGTGATTCAGGGTAATATAAGCGATATCCCTTGACACTTTCAGAGTATCCCACTAGGTACATTTTCTTCGCTTTCTTGTCCCATTTGCTTCGTTTCTCTTTCGGTATGTGAACCATTGCTGGGCTGCCAAAGATCCGTATATGTTTCAACTCTGGCTTTCTACCCATCCACATTTCATAGGGGGTTTTATAATCATCCAAGCCTGCTGCTGGTGATCGATTTTTTATGTACACTGCTGTGTTCACAGCCTCAGCCCAAAGACTTTTCTCAAGTTTGGCATCATAAAGGAGACATCGCGCCTTCTCAACTATGGATCGGTTGTATCTCTCACTAATGCCATTCTGTTCAGGCGTATAACTGTTAGTTTTTTGATGAATTATGCCACTATGCTTTAGAAAATTAGTGAATTCAGTAGAACAGAATTCTCCTCCATTGTCAGATCTTAATATTTTAATTTTCTTTGACTGCTGGTTTTCTACTAGCTCTTTGTATTGTTTAAAATATGTGAAAGTTTCACTTTTAGACTTTAAAAAATAGACAGTGCACCATCGACTGAAATCATCAATAAATAGCAAGTAATATTTTGCTTTTCCGAGTGATACATTCTCCATTGGGCCACATAAATCTGTGTGGATCAGTTCTAATGTATTTTGAGTCTTGCTAGTGCTTCTAGGAAATGGTAGTCTAGTCTGCTTGCCTTCACAGCACACTATACAGCTATTTTTACTACTTTCACTCTTATCATCAAAACTAACTCCGTCTGCTGCTCCGTTCTTTAGTTTATTTAAATCACTGGTATTGATATGGCCTAGTCGCCTGTGCCAAATGTTACTTGAAGTCTTTACAGTTGCTACTAAGGGTTGTTGCATCTTTTTTACTATCAATCTGTATACTCCATTTTCTAGAATCGCCTCGCCTATACAATCATTCTGTGAGTTGTAAATTAGACAACCATGCTTTGTAAACATTACTCTGTTGCCACTAGCAATTATTCTGCTCACTGACAGTAGGTTCGTTGTGAGGTTAGGTACACATAATACATCATTCACATCAATAGTAAATTCATTGTTTCCAACACATGTCGTAATCTGCAAGTCTCCAGAGCAAGAAACGGGCACGACAGTTTGATTTGCAACAATGATCTCCTTAATTTTGGGTCGATTACTAACATTCGATAATAAGTCCACGTTCGAAACTATATGTGTGCTTGCGCCGGAATCCAAGTGCCAGTCTAATTTACTAAATTTCTTTGTAAGAAAAACTGCACTAAATGCATTTGTTTTCATTTTATCCGCAACTTGACACTGATTTTTGTAGTGTCCGATCTGCTTACATTTGTAACAGCGAATTATTTTACTTTTCGACGCCATGTTTTGCCCTCTGTCAAATGACGTTCCGTTCGTTCCATAAACTCCATTAGTTCCGGTGCGGCCATATTGTTGAACATGCGGTTTAGCAGTACTGCCAACATAACGTCTATGAAATTTTTTTGCGGTAAATGCACCTTCCGACTTAACCTCAAATTCTGCACTCATGTCTAATAATTTGGTTTTTATAGCATCTGCACTGATGTTTATGCCCGAATGCTCAATGGCCATAATCATGGGGCTAAATTTATCTGGTAGTCCGGCCAACATGAGCGATCCAATCCATTGGTCATTTATTTCGAAGCCGGTACCATTTAGTTTTTGTGCGGTTTCGATGATCTGGCTGACGTAGCTAGTCATTGACTCACAGTTTTCTAGGCGTATGCTAATAAGATTTCTTAACAAGCTTATTTTTCGAGAATATCCAGAATCGTCGAACATATTCTTTAAAATCTTCCATAACCTGTATGTTGAGGTCGCTTGTTTGATATGCACATAGAGAGAAGCGTCAATCGTCAATATAAGCTTCGCTTTCGCCTTTAAATCGTCTGCTATCTGAGTCTGTGTAGCTGTAGACGGCAACGGTAGCTTGATGCTGTCCGCCATTCCTTCCAACACGAGAACATTTTCCGCCGCGTAACACCAGTCGTCGTAATTTTCTCTCCCTTTTAATTTGGGAACATTAACCAAATAATTTGTGGACATATTTTTAATCGAACTCACTGTGAACTTAATAATTTCTTGCAAATACTGGGCCCATAACCTAATAAAACACAGCATGTAATGCTTTCAATCAAAGACTAACTTTTATTCACAGATAATATATATAATTTTACATCACATGTCTTATGCAGTCTGTAGGTGGCGCTAGTATGTATAATATTAGAATTATTTTGTTACAAAACAATTGAATATAAATAACATGCCTAATGTCAACAAGTCACCCTAGTAGCCTTTTACGACACCTCGATAAGAAATAATGGCGGTCTATTCTACTCACCCGTATACAACACGGTAGATGATCTTTTATACCAAAATTTAAGTAAATAATATATTTTCGCAATTATCGTAAAATTAAAACTAACGCGCGCTTAAATATTCGGCAAGGTAAGTCGAAAGTAAGACTAAGTTACAACAAAGCCTGGCCAGTTTGGGTTAAATTTCTAGTTAAAAGTATAAATTCTCAAAACAATACTCTTGCATGATGAAACTTCTGTTAAAATTAATAATAATTAATCCGGGTATATGTATGTTCAAAACTCTCTACAATGAAGTGTTTCCAGAAATGTGAGAACGAGTCGATTTAATCTGAAATTTAATCTCTTAATGTACATTCCTCTGGTATCCAGAGAGTGCTTAAAAACCAAAAAAGGCGTATTCGTGCAAAAATAACACAATTAATTACCTTGAATTAAGAAAATGGCTAATATAATATATTCCAAGACAGGTTACAATCGTAACACCTCCATTAATAGCGGTTTAATTTGGTTTAATTTTTGTCTAAATTTAACTTATAATAAAGATTTAAAATAAAGTTTAACAATTTTTATAGAATCAGTAATGTGACATAATGACACTAAAAGTCGGATCCTTTTGAAACTATCAATAATTCTGTATAAGTTATGGTAATCATCAACGGTTATTGACAATATTATTATTTTCTTGACGTTTTTCCATTGGCTGTGAGCTTTAGCTGCCATTTCTACCATATAATAATTTATTAATTCCTTAATAACCTGGTGTAGAAATTCACCGCTTTTCACATCATTTACATACCAATTATAACTGAACCGTAACAAATTGTATGTACGTACAACATTATTTTAGCTATCATCGAATCAAATGAAAATAATCTTTATTCAAATAAGCTCTTTGAAGCATTTTTGAATCGTCAAGGATCAATATAGTTAATGAAGGTATAGCTGGTTCTGAATGATGCTCTTACTGAGAAAAACCAGAAAGAAACTCGGCGGTCCATCTTTTAAACATTTTCAATTTTACCTTATTAAACCGCAGTCCTGTATGAAGCTAAAAGGATTTTCAAATACAGGCTTTTTTTATCATCCAAATAATTTTCAATTTTGTAATATGCTTGTATAAGTATATCTCTTATACTTAATTTAAACCTTTCTGTAGACTGGTCTATTATGGATTGCGGAATTTGATTGTAGAAGCGAATACCGAGACCATCGAATGAGTTGCCAACTCTGCTGAATCGCGGCACAGGTATCACAAGCTTGTTGTGACCTCTCGTATGTCTATGATATACATCAAATTTCGTCTTATACATATGGATATTTTTACCCGTACGAATATAATATTATATGTATGCATCAATATAAATTACTCAGCAATCGAAATTAATTTAGATCAATCCAAATATTCTTTGTTCGAGCAGACAAAACAATACATTTTCGTACAAATAAAGTAAGTTATTTAAGTTGGGTATTCTCCAGAGATATAAAACCACAGTTGAACCATTTTCAGTATATATTGTTTGTTTATCGCGCTGTAGGTACGGATGACTGTCGGTTATTTCGAACTAATGATTAGTAT
Source organism: Morpho achilles (assembly GCA_947086495.1). NCBI lineage: Eukaryota > Metazoa > Arthropoda > Insecta > Lepidoptera > Nymphalidae > Morpho > Morpho achilles. The sequence continues at coordinate 19,896,060 of CAMTZB010000011.1, read as the reverse complement.
GATCGACGCCATACGAACAAATGACAGATTACACATCCCATAAAAGCAATTAAAAACCATGATGGCTGAATAGTAAGCCGTATAATCTCGAATCAAATATATACTAATATATAAAGCTGAAGAGTTTGTTTGTTTGTTTGATTATTTGAACGCGCTAATCTCGTAATGCTAATCGCTAACGTGCGCTGACTAAACGGTGAAAGTTATTCAAAAATCATGGTATTACAAAATTGTTCCCATATAAAAGTTCTAAATAAAAGTCTGCGACGCATATATCTAGCTTTTAAGGTTAACCCGCTTTAACCATTTTTATGGTTATCAAAATATTATACTACGGTTTTAATCTTTCCACGCGGGCGGAGCCGCTGGCGATTTCTAGTCAAAATAAGCAAGCTTTCAAGTAATTTTCAAGTAAGCTTTTGCAAGCACTTTTGAATCGTCAAGGATCAATATGATTAATCAAGCTACAACTGGTTCGGAATGTTGCTGTTAACGAGAAGAACCAGAAAGAAACTCGGCGGTCAATCTTTTATACATTTTTAATTTACATTATTAAAGTGCGTCTTGTATAAAGCTGAAAGAATTTTCAAATCCAAACATTTTTATCATTTGTAAAATATTCAATTGTGTATACTTCACGTATAAACATATTTATTACACTTTATTTAACCTTTTCTGTAGAGAAGTCAAATAAATCTAATATCTCTTATCAAGGAATCCCGGGTTCATATCACGCATGGGACATTTGATAGCTTTACCCGTTATTTGATGGGACTTCTTTAAATACAGGCACACACATATACACATAACACACATTCAAACGTTTATCCCATGATGCTATGAAGTGAAGTGAAGAACAAATATGGAAATCCTGTTACATCTACAGGTAAAGGATGACATTGAAAAGCGCCATCTATAATCAAATTATTACACGACAACAGTTAATACAAGCGAAGTTGCGGGTAAAAGCTAGTTAATAAATATTTTTGATTTAGTAACAGTGCCTCATCGAACTTAAGTACTTCCACGTAGGTGATATTCATCCTCCTGCCCTTATCCCACTCTAAGTGGGGTCGGCACAACATGTTACAAAAATTTCACACGATTTAGCTGCGTTTTTACGCCGGCCGCCTGCCTGACGTCAACTTACCTCAATCACATTTTACGACCTCGGTGGTGGTCTATTCTACTCAACCGGATGCCACTCGGTGGGTCAACTCACCTTAGTCGCCTTTTACGACACCTCGGTAAGAAATGAGAGTGGTCTATTCCACTCAGCCGGATACCACACGGCTATCTACGTAGGCGATTATACTGAGTATTAATTGAAGCCAATAAATTTATGAGATCAATTGCTGTGCCCATAAATAGTGAACAATCAATTGTCGGTTGACCGGAACAGGGAACGCCGCGACGATAAAATTGAGATAATCTAAATAGGACAATAGATTATTCTATTCACGAGCAATAGATTTCACTTAGCTTTTTTTTCTGTCATCCATCTTTTTAAAGTTTAAGGCCTGTTCTTCACTATCAGTGATGATCGTTGATCGTCAATGTCATGCAATATACAAAAGTAATGAGAATATTATTTTGCTATAATCCGCGATAAAAGAAAATATGTGTAATGCTAAATGTAGAGTGTACTATTCTTTCTCATACCTGATACATGCAGAATTTGCAAGAACCCATGCACTACCCGACATCGATGGCACAACAATACACAAGCACTGCAAACATTCACCACCACAATCTCAACAATTGTTTCGCCCCGTAACCGAAGCATCGTCACGAGATAGACTCCACGACAAAATCGTGTCGTGGAGTCGAGGATATTTTCTTTTATCGCGGATTATAGCAAAATAATATTCTCATTACTTTTGTATTATGGACCTCCGCAAAGTAACGCCTAATTCTATAAATTATTGTCGATTGCAATATCCAAAGATACATACTTTGCTACAGCAAGCTCTGCTATGTAAAGGCAATCCCTATTCCCTTAAAAGCTCCTACTTTCGCTATTGATCACTTGAGAACCCCGTTTCCGGTATACTTAGATGCGAACCCAATATTATCATCCATCCCATTATCCCACTCTAAGTCGGGCCGGCAGAACATGTTATAAACATGTTGTCACATGATTTGGCTACGTATTTTATGACTGGCCGCCTGCCTCACGTCAACTTACTTTAGTCGTATTTTACGACAACTCGGTAAGAAAGATGATCTATTCTATTCAACCGGATACCACACGGCGGGCCAACTTAGCTTAATCGCCTTTTACGACACCTCAGCAAGACAGAGAGTGGTCTGTTTTACACAGTTGTATACGACACAGCTAATGCAAACCTAATATCTGATATTAAAAAACATAAACATGCCATATGACTATTTCATATTTCTACGTAAGTTTCTACGTTTCCTATAATGGGATATTGTTTTTACCTCACCGTACAATAATAATGTGGTGTGGTAGATATTTGCCCTCGCCGGCTCCGTCGCTGATAAGTTATCAGTCCTAATGACTCACCGTATTCAAATATACAAAGTATCAATTACATCAAGTACGAACTAATTAGATAACATTACTTTTAACGATAATTCCAGCGTTAGTTCGGCTCATAACATTGTCGGATTCTGCTAATTATCGTGGCTTTGCGATAGATCGTCATAGCAAACTATAACCTGGAGTATTGGTGTGTAAGAAATTCTAGCATCAATTTAATTTTTGTACACAAGAATAAGTATAAAAAGTCGCTATGTAGGTATATAATTAACAAAGCAGGAACCGACATAAGCTTGCGGCCCCTGCTTTGCGCCTTGCAAAGGCACGTAAGTCGATTGTGAGTTGGTATAACATTCTATAATAATACTGCAATCAAGTTTAGCTTTGCCATTACATCAGCTTAAAAAAACTATTTAAGGGAGCGTAATACAAGAAGCCTGATATACTGTTGAAGATTACTAAGTTGATAAGAATGCGTAGATGTAGCTACTGTTCGTACATGGTAGTAATGATTAAATATAACTCGTTATAAAAGCTCTTTTGAATAGAGCAACCACCGAGTTTGTTGCTGCATCTTCTCGGTAGGAACAGCTTTCTAAACCAGCAGTAGAGTTGACGATTCAAAAGCACTTGTTTACAAGTTTACTTGAAAAGAAAATTATGAATTTGAATAGGGACTAGTATGGGTGTAGGAGAAATTTTAGTTATTGCATCTGTGAACTTTTTATCAGGTATAATAACCAGAACTTTTGAATTATTATCCTCCCGTTGAGAATCTCTTAATACTCACACAAAAGTCACAAAAGAATCAAAAGTATAGTGTAGTATAGTAACTTAACCATATAAGATAGAGATATACTATCATAGACTTTTGTGTACTATTTTTCTAGACCTAAAATTATTTAGTACATTATTTCATTGTATCTCTGTTGATTTACGCAACGCACGCGACCCAAGCAGGCGATTTTTTAAATTTCCTCAACATCATGTAAAACTAACGTATTAAACTATTTAACTGTACAAAAATCCTATCATAGATTTTAGGAAAATCAGACAGATAGATAGCTTTTGTGGCCTTTTTTTTTAAATATATAATTGAATATATATGTATATATTTCCTTTTTGCCTTTGGGAACTGGAAAGAAACACATAATACTGAAAAACTGAAATATTATATACAGAAGATAACGCATTCCATATGATTGAATTAACAGCATCCTTTGCCTCATCTGTCAGCTGGCGCGATATTTCCCGTGGATCAGTAAAGCCCCGACCGCAACTGAGCGTATCTCGGCGGTAACAGGATAAAGGCAGTCGGAGGACATTTATATCACAACATTTATTTCATACTAGTAACCTCTCCCTGTTTCGGATGGGTTCATTGGGTGGTCGCAATAAGTGGCCCGGTGTAAGATCGGGTAATCTATTTTTGCCAGAAATTAAAATTAACAATTTTAAATTACCTGAAATGAAGCACCAAACTCCATTACACTCACCAAAAGTGACTGTTTGGGCAGGATTTTGCGCGCGTGGTATCATCGGACCGTTTTGTGAAGATAACAGAGGCCGTCCTGATACAGTTAATACTGAACGATACGTTGAAATGATTAGAAACTTTTTAGCGCCAGTATTACAGCAATTTTCAGGCTTTAACCATTTAACATGGTTTCAACAGGATGGGGTCACAAGCTAAACCTCTAACATCTCTATGACAGCAGTTAGAGAAATTTTTGGACAAAAAGTCATATCAAAAAGAGGTGACATAAACTGCACTGCTCGAAACCTAGATTTATCCCCAATAGATTTTTTCCTTTGAAGATACCTCAAAAGTAAAGTTTTTGAGAATAATCCTGACTCCACCGAAGCTTTAAAGAGAAATATACGAGAAGTAATCTAGTACATTTCAGTACGCACCAACCAGCGAGTACTTGACAACTTCAAGTCTCGATTGCAGCAGTGCCAGACCAATGGAGGATCTCATTTGGATAATGTTATATTCAAAAAATAAAATCCCCCCCTTTGTAAACTTACTTCAGAAATATATTTTATTATTGTTTTGTACCTTTTGTATTTTTATAGTTATTTCAAATGTGACCGGTATTCAGGTCCACCCTGTATTATACAAATTCCAGCTTTTCTTTCGGGAATAGGGTCACATTGGTTATAATATAGGGTATTTGAATGATACAATGAATTAGATTCCATCACCAACGGCGTGTGCAGCTAACAGTGCAACGTGGCATTGCCTTGCAGAATCAGTAGTATTGATATGTGAAACACACAGACACCATCAATGACAGACGCAATGTATATACACACTACGCACATATCTCCACTGTGACGCGTTGTATTAGGGTTGTACATCATCTTCCTGCTCTTATCTCATTCTTAGTGTGGTCGGCGCAACATGTTATAAACATGTTGTCACATGATTTGACTTATATATTGATTAGATATTTTACGACCGGCCGCCTGCCTGACTTCAACTTGCCTTAGTCGTATTTGACGAAACCTCATTAAGAATTAGGCTGGTCTATTCTACTCTGTCGGATACCACAGGGCAAGTTGCTTACCCTAGTCGCTTTTTACGACAACTTGGTAAGAAATGAGGGTGGCCTATTCTATTCAACCAGATACCACACGTCGTTAGGGTTGTACATCATTCCCATGTAAATTAGGGATTATCATACCATCCCGAGCAATGTTTCTCAAAGTGGGCCCACACTCCACGGTAAAACAATTTGATTGTTAAGGGGGTAGGGGACAGTCAAAAATGTACTCAACATGAGTTTAGTCTTTCGCTCCAATGGCCTTTCACCACTTAAACGCAAGGCTTTTCTTTTCAATGTTAGCTTCTTATCTGGAAAATACATAGTTCGTTCAAATACCGATGGTTGCAAGTTTAAATCAGTCCTACAAACGCATATCGATAAATTCACATTTAAATAAACTTCTAAACGAGAGCTTTTGAATCGTAAACTCTACTGCCGGTTCGGAAAGCTAAGATAAGTGAGGTCAGCACAACATGCAAAAAGCTGGCTTTTGGCATGTTGTGATATGATATGGCAACGTAATTTACGACCGGCCGCCTGGCTCATTTCAACTTATGTTAGTCGTCTCTTACGACACCTCGGTAAGAACTGAGGGTGGTATATTCTATTCAGCCGGACACCACAAGGCGAACCTACCCACGTTAAATATTCTATAATTTTTTTTCTAAATGTGAAAAAGGAAACAAAAAGGAAAAAGAACCGTTTTTTTTAACAAATTCAATTGCCACAGCCCTGGCAACATTGTCGCAATATGCGATGTTTATTGAAACGCCGTACGTATTAGTTTTAGATCTTCCAGGAAGTGATAAGGAACAGTCGAGTTAGTGGTCGCGGCCCTTGGAACGCCGTGTGGGCTCAATTATATTACTTTCGTAGACATTACATTGTATTCCGATGAAATTACTAATCACTGCTTTGTCTGTTATTTTTTATTTATTTATTTGTTCCTAAGGTACATCACAATATCGAATTACAGTATCACGGTGAAAACATTAACTTATTTTTTTTACCGTTCGCCAGAGTCTGTTGCCAAATAGAATTACAAACAAAATACCTACAATTTTTTTCATACAGTATACTATTATTATAAAAATTCGAAGGTAGGCTTTAGAAAAGATTGTTGACGAATTTAGAACTACCGTTGTCAACGAGTGTAGTTTTTTGTAAATCTACCGTCTACCGCTAATAAAGTAATTACCTTCTAATATATACATGATTATTTGCGCTGCGTCGTGTGGTATCCAGCTGAATAGAATATACCCACCTGTAGCCAAATCATGTGACAACATGTCTGTAACATGTTGTACCGACCCAACTTAGAATGGCATAAGGGTAGGAGATGACGTGATGATTTGCGCTGCAGAGAATTATCTTAGGTGTGCTCAAGATATATTGTATTTAAGAGATTAGATGGATCGTAGGCCCCTATTGGCTACATCTCTTGTCATAGCGGTGGAAAAGGATTTAAACACTTTGAAACACTATGACAAAGAAGGAAATAACACAAAAAATATATATCAATTGCGAGCCCAATTATATGACGAATCATAAATTCACTGGCAAATTTCCGCAGCAAACCCGAAGCAAAGCTCCAATCGCTGTTTATTGTGTTTTTGAAAAGGAAAATATTGCAAATAAACATTAAAATTTTGCATGTCTATTTTGTATTCATTGAAAGCGTTTTAATCTTGTGCTAGGAAAAATTTCAGATTTAAGATGCACAGCGCTTGCGATCATTGTCGTGAAGCAATGTCACAGACAGTCAATATCCTAATATTTAAAGGCTGACGTAGCAATATCCTGATACCATCATATATTATGTAGCACGTCTTGTGTCAAATTAATGAAAACAGTTAATTGACCCCTATATTGAATTGAATTTTGCGCACTGATGAAATTATCGTTTGAATAGTTTAGGTCAATATTAAAATGACTTTAGACTAGTTGTCATGACATATAGATCTTATATATCTTCAATATATCTGCCATTATAAGATCTTGTTTACTACAATACAACTGGTCGAAGGTCGTCGTGACCAATAGACGTCACTTTCAGGATATAGGTCTCTGCGATGTGTCTCCTAGCTCACGATCTTGCATCGCTTGGATCCAGCAGTTCACCGCGACCTTTTGATGTCTAAAGACTCTATGTTTTTCTGCTTTTGAATTTATTATCGCGCCAAAGGTTTGAAATGGTAGGTGTGGTGACGTGTGGTGACGTGTGGTGCGCGCAGATGGCGTGCTGGAGGCGTACGAGGAGGGCCGCGAGTGCGTCAACTGCGGCGCCAACAACACCCCGCTGTGGCGGCGCGACTCCACCGGCCACTACCTGTGCAACGCGTGCGGCCTCTACCACAAGATCAACGGCGTCAACCGGCCGCTGGTCAAGCCCAGCAAGCGGCTGGTGAGTGGCGGCCCCAGTAACGGTCTCTTTGCGAACAGGTGCCGACGCCGAGCTGCTCACGCGCTTCTATAAGGACGGCTCCGTGCAGAGGTGGATGGGTGTCGAGGGCATGGCCAGGGGCATGAAGAAGGTGAGTCGGTGGCGTGTAGACTAGTGCATGTGCCCCCGCCCCGTACCCCCTAGCCTCCCCCCGGCCTCCCCCGCACGCGTCCCCTGTCGGCCCCGTCCCGCGACCGCTTAGGGTACTACACGCTACCGCTCCCCACTCACGGCTCGGGCCCGAGGGTCGCCCCCAAAGTATCCACACTGTGCCGTCAAAGAGAAGACGTCACGTCGCGTCGTGACGTCTTTATCGAAGCTTAAACAGTTTATGACCGCGATACAACTGAAACCATTTTGACCGAGTTTTGTTTACCAATATATAAACTGTTTTAATTCTAAATTAACAATTCAGTTAAAATCGATAACACCGGGGTGACCCTCGCTCGAGCATTTCTTCTGTATTTATTTCTGCTGTACTCTTGGCTATGTTCCCGATCCTGAATTAGACTAAGTTGGTTGTTTGATGAGATTTATCGCACGCACCACCGCATGGGCTGTCGAGGTGCCCGGCGTGGGCACGCGGCGCCGGGGAAGTACCGCCGCGTACACATCCGTACATGTTAAGCTCCAATCAAACTAACAAATCTAAATATTGACACTATGCTTATTTTAGTAATTAATTAGTTTCTTTTATCACAAATTACTAGATTCCTACTCCCTAGTATAATATACTGACCTAACCTATCTTATAATAAAGAACTGAGAGAATCCCTAAAACCAATTACAAATACATATAACTTTAACCTTGTAGAAAATGAATTTTACTTACCCTCATTACAAGAAAGAAAAATTGTAAAATGTAAAATTGAGTAGAGTATAAAATTTAATAATTTTAATTTATTAAAACTGACAACAAGGAAAGCTAAAAAAATTAGATGAAAGAGTTGCACTTCCTAAATTTAAATTACCTATTATAATTCCATAATGTATTGAACATGAATTGAACGTTTCATAAAATAGTTCAAAATTGCCTTTTAATTTGACGATCATTATTCGTTAACGAAATTCCTAAATTTCTATAATTATATACTTTATACTTAGATAAATATTGTTACAAATTTACCAGAGTATAACTAAAACAAAAGTTGAAGTTAATCTATATTTTAAAGGTACTTTTTAAAAAATCCCTTTAATGATGTGGCTTAGAATTAAAAGGATCTCTCGGTTTATTATATTATCTCGTGTTACCATAACAAAAAAAACTAATTACTATACAATTAACAATTATATTGATATTTAAAAAAACCTAACTCGATAATTGTAATTGTACTCGTACTGAATAATCGTCGTGAATAATTAGTTTAGTCTGGTATCACTAAATCCTAATACTAACAATACAACCCTTTATACGCGTATACGTAATGAGGTCATACACCATTAAGGTGCGAAACAATAGTGACGTTCCCGCTCGTGCGGACCACAGACAACGAATGAATAAATCGGTACAGCGAGCCACTCGGCACGACATAATGTAAAGCCGCGCGCCGATTACTGTAAATACGCCGCGACATAAGGCCCCAATTAAATCCCCCGGCGCGGCGGGCCCCCTGCGGCAAGGGGCCGGCGCGGCGCTATCGCGGGCGAGGTCGCGGCGGGCGCGGCCAATGGCGGCGCCGCGCCCGCCGGCCCCGCCGCCATTGGAGCTCCGCGGCTCGATTTAATCGTGCCGCAGCGGGATCCTATCTCCGGAGCGGCGGCGGACGGGCCGCCAATAAACACCGCGTCCGAGCTATCTACGTATTACATAAACGGCGCTCCGCCGGACCAGTTATGACATCCGCGGCTTTGGAGACTAGTATGTCAATGTCGATGGACGCTGACCCCGATTGGAAAGCATCGAGATGTGTAACAATTAGCCTCCCGCGCAGTTAACAGTATTAATTAAATTTTGATTTCAATTGACTATGATTTTTATACTAAAGAGATAAACAATAATATAGTGTGAAGTTGGTGAGTGCTGCGTAAGATAAATCTCATGTCGCGGGCTTCAATAGGAACGTAACAGACTACCGTGTAGATAACATAGAGCTATTATACTGGATTAGGGAAGTCAGCCTAAAACTTACCATGTACCTAATACAATAACAAATGAGATGAGGGAGATAATCTTTTTTAAAGATTATCTCTCTCTTTTTATAACTAAAGTAAAGTAGAAGTAAGGTATACGAATTTCATCTTCCTCTCAATATTTATCATGACGTTATCACTGACAGCTCGTCTATGGCTCCTCTACTCTACTATAATAACTCTATGGTACGTAAGCCGTTAACGACACGATTTATGACCGGTAGTAAAAACGGATATAATTTAAATAACAAATCGCATCTATGTCTATACGTCCCTATGGCCCGCGATATAATTAGTTAATACACCTAATTTATAGCGTTGATCATGTTAAAGTGAGTGTGTTCCGATGTGGCATGTTGGCTCATGTCCGCAGTCGGCCGCGCGCCGCCACGGCCAGTGCTGCACCAACTGCGGCTCGCGGAACACCACGCTGTGGCGGCGGAACAACGACGGCGAGCCGGTCTGCAACGCGTGCGGCCTCTACTACAAGCTGCACGGGATCAACAGGTTAATACTAACTGTTATTTTTAATATTTAAATGAATTAATCTAGTACATATATATTTTTCTGAATTTTGGTAAATGGCTCCAACCATTTTCATGTAGGGAGTTTTGGGTGGGAAAATCGATCTAGCTATTTTATTAATAAAAAATGTTTTTATATACCTGTTTTCGGGCACTAAAAAACTGGTACAATTTTATGAGAAAGCAAACGTTAATTATGCTGTCAGGATGTAATGTGCATGAGTAACGAGCGGTCACAAATTCAGAATAACACGATCGATTCCAATTTTTTAAATTGTGATTTTTGTTGTGTTAAATTTAAACAATTAACGACTAAGGCTCGGTCACCCAGCTCGTCGTACTATTTTATATAATACTAGATAGATAGATATATCGCGAGCTTAGTATTAAACTGACAATTCAAAACTGTTCTCAATTAAGTTACCTCTTGTATACCACGCTACGAGCGGTCGCCGCTCGCACCTTTTTCCAACCAGTACCGTTTTCGTACTACCTCCGCACCCTAGTACTCAGCAGGCGAAGTCTGAGTTAAACAGTTAGCCTATATATAGGTATATTGAAATCCTTAGTTCAATTCCATAAAAAAGCTAGTGTTTTCTTGCTCTTCCAAGTCTTCTTAAATACTCACAAGTTTTTTAGCCGCTACGAATACGCCTTATTGAAATTTGCCACAAAACAACTTGTTTTAGAATTAGGTCACTTTAATACTAGCCGTGAGATATACCTACTCATTCTTTGCACACATTGCTTTGTTATGCACACATAGATAAAAGTTAGAAAGTAACTTAACTAAAGATAGAATGAACCGTTCAAAACAGTCCTAATGCTAAGAGCAATCTCTTCCAACTTAAACTTGTATACATCTTCAAATCTTGAATCGTCAAATCTCGAGTTCGTAGTTTTTCGCCATAGCAGCAAGCTTCCGATACAATGGTAGCTTGTGTATTGACGATTTAGGTACTTGACACAGTTTACTTGAATAAAAAATATTTTGAATTTGATAAGTACATTTACGAGCAATATACTTCTATTTCCGCAGACCTTTAGCGATGCGAAAGGACGGCATACAGACCAGGAAACGGAAGCCGAAGAAGTCGGCCAACGGCGTCAAACCACAGGACGGCTCCAAGAAGGACGGACAGAATTCTCCGGGTGTCGATGGTAAGTGCGGTATTTAAACTCTATCTTTTATCCGCTGAGTTGGTTGCCACTAATTATGCTGTGTTATGCCATGACAGTGATTCACAGTGATATGGGGTCAGCAATGAGCCAGAGGTGCAAAATGCTTAAAGAGGTTATTAGTCCTGGCATGTTTATAGCATGTGCGGTTTTCTTTTACAGAATTAAAAAAGAAAGTATTGAGTTTCTTGCTTGATTCTTCTCAGTACAATCAGCATTCCGAATCAGTGGTAGAATCATTCCCAGGGGTTAGGTTATTAGATTTGTGGGGTCGCAAATGTTGTTAGGATGGTTGTTATAACAAGTTTCAAATAAAACCTCTTTTATATAGTTAGGTCTATTGACCTAAAAATTGATTGACCTATTGATATAAAAAAAACAGTGTCGTCTTCAATATATGACAAGTTGCGGAATAGGAGTAAATGGGCTAACTTTTGAGAAAATTGGTTCTTATTTATTGAATAAATATAAAGGAAAAATATCGTTGTTGTAATGTATAGTCAGAGAGATACCTACTGAGGGATAGTCGCTTGTAATGGACATAACGCTTCTCACGCGAAACGATAGCTTGTTGACGTCCCTCGTTTCAGAAAATTGTTTTCATGCTATCCTGGAAAATAGTACGGCGTCTTCTTCTCAACTTAGCGTTACCCCGACTAAAACGTGGGGTCCCCTTTCCTACTTAGTTGCCTCCATTTTGCCCGATATTGAACGTCCGACCTGTGTAAGTTGTTGGCTCTCCATATCAGCATCCACAAATCCACAATCAAGCTAACGCTTTTTGAACGACCGCGAGATCTAAGATCCACGGGCCATCAAACTGAGATATGTCTGTCCGACGTAACTTTGTGGCGTACGTGCTACATGACCAGTATACTGCGTATTAAAACATAATTTTGTCGTGTATATACCGTCGCTATACGAGTTTTACCGTTATGTTGCAGAGAGCAAGCCCAGCATAGCGGAGGTGCCGCTGCCGCTGACGGCGTCGCTGGCCCACGGCGGCAAGAGCGCGCGCGAGCCGGCCGCCGTGGGCCAGGGGCCGGCGCCCCACGCCCACTCCCACTCCCACGGCCACGGCCACGGGCACGGACAGGGCCCACAGTACCCGCTGGGGCTGCCAGCCGCGCCCGCCTTCCTCTCCAACCCCTCGCTGTTCAACATCAAGAGCGAGCCGAGCGCCGCGGCCGGCTACGAGGGCTACGGCCACGCCGGCTCCGGCGGGCCCTACCACTCGCAGCAGCACTATCTGCACGCCCTGCAGGTGATGATCCGGCGACATGTCGTAGTACACTTGTGCCAGTTCTCTGGTGCCCAATTTTTTTTGTGGTAATTGGAAGGGAGTCTCCAAGGGTCCGAGGTTTTGGTGTGGCGCCAGGGTGTATTTAACCCCCTGCGCCATGGCTCAAAATGGGCCTACTTGTACCAACAAGAAATTCACATTGAAAGCTGTGATAAAGCAAGGGTCAGACCATGCGTCTTTTTCGAGGTCAACCCCAGGCAGGCACTAATGAGTTTTCTGTTAAAACGCATAGGTATATTTAATTGATAATTGCTATTTATCACAAGCTTTTCTGTGAAGGAAAACATGGTAAAACCTCCATATCTGAGAAAGGAAGCCTATACTTAGAATTAGGACGTATCGAAACGCGACAACTTTGGAGACCTCTGCGATGATTTAACTTATAGCTCATCACGACTTCCTAAGTCAAAATATTTCAATATTCTTTTACAAGCAATTGAAATGAAACATAACATTTTCAACTCTACAGTACGGACTCGGCAACGGTGAAGAAGAGGAAGGCAGCGGGTTCCTCCATCAGCGCAACGTGACCGCGCACGCCAAGCTCATGGCCTCCACGTAGCACCGCTGCTGCAGGAGCTTGGACCACCAGCACTGGAATTGAGGACTGAGGAACGCGCTCCGAACGGCACCGCCAAGTCGGCCCTCAGGTCGCTTCGGCCCGACTTGCTGTCGAAGCTATGTGCCATCTTATCCACACGCAATTCCGAATCTTATACGAATCTCACCTAAGGCAAATATGGAGTCTTATAGTCGAATATTTTGAATGATTTACAAATCCTATCGGTATAAAATTAGTGTAACAGATATATAATAAGAGCAGGCACGGTTATAAAGGGTTGTTTTTCTAATTGGGTAGGTGCATACAGGACAAATAACAGTGTAGGAGTGTTCAGTTCTCGGACGAGATGTTGTTAAGAAATTGTTTGTCCCAGTCCCTTGCAAATCCTTATCCAGCAGTTTGGCCGTAAAGGACTAGATTCCAGGCCGTTAATAAACTAACTTATCCAGCAGGACCACTACTGTCGTAAGGAGTCCACTATACCAACGCCATTGGCACCATCACCCAGCAGTTGGATTCATTTAACTATGACTGTGACGTATGAGAAACTGATGCGAGCATGCAATTCTGTCCTACGTATGTTTTCTGGCGATTATAATACAGGTGCTTTCAAAATAGACATAACTAGGTATTAAGAACTAAACGCAGTTTACGCTGAGTCTGCATTTTTTTTTTCATTTGAAATCATATCGAAGCGAAGATTGCTTAGGACATTCATATAGGTCTTTTTTTAAAGCTGTTACTGGTAATGTAAACATTAATCTAAACAATTGAAATAAAATACTTCTTTTAGCGATCTTTGATTTTTAGTGCAATATATTTTTTTTTATTTCTGGGTTTTTGTATCAAGAACGAATACAATCAGACCAGAGATGTCTAAATTACTAACTACTCTGTTTTAAGTTAAACATTCTTAAACCAATATTTTTCTAATTAGTAAGCCGAGAAAACATCAACGATGGACTTTGATGACTTTTAATCGTACAATAAAAATTGTTGGTGTTAACACTGAATATTGTAAGAGTATTTCTGTTTACGAATTTTTTTATTGCAATTTTTTTCTGTTCAATCTTCACAATATATCATGAAGGCAGAAGGGATAATCAGATCCAACAATTGTCTGTGACAAATTCATAACGAGTCAAGATAATGTTGATAAATGATAAGCTTTATCAGTTTTTAATTATTATAAAAATACAATTTATTTTGTTAAACGTAAATCATAAATTTTAGAGATAAAATCCTCTCTAAAATCTTAAAGGATTAACCGACATTTTATAAATACGTAGTAAGTAAAAACTTTCAGATTTAATAAAACTGGCAACGATCTAAATTGTATAAATCAATCAGATTAATAAAAAAAAAAGAAAGATTGCGTACATGACAGAAATATGAAGTATTTTTTTGGCGAGCACTTAACTGGCTCTACTTATACGAATACAAAAAATGCACACATTGACATGTCAATGCCACATCCGTCCGCCATAGTAAGAAATGAGTATTTGGGCGTATTGTGGCATTATAAAATATATTTATTTCAAAATTCTTTATAAACCCTAATTAGATTTACGATTACGAACACTACGACGCACGTACACATTTATGGTAAAATAATTCGATTGTTCAGTCAGACTCCCAATCTTTCTATTTTTTTGTTAGTCTGAGATATCGTCTTATGAATTGTAATGTTCAATGAAGGAATAGGTTATTAAAATGTTATAAATAACGATACTGTGGTAAGATGGGCCGATAATTCTTTAATGGTTGTATATTTTATTAGATAATTTTTTTTATAATTCTCTTAAGGGCGACATTGTAGGAAACGCTAATGACAGTCATTCGTAACTTAACAAATGTCAAATAATCACGACCCAGGAAATGGGCCGAGTCTTATGTAATTTGTATAGAACTAAAATTAATGATAGAGTAAATGTAGTTGAATGATAAGGATATGTAGAAAGTACTTAGCATGTAAATATCTAATGAAATATTTTTCGACTGAACAATAGTAATGACTGCAGGTATGCTAACCTCTATAGAACGACCATCATTTGAGCATTTTTAAATAAGATACATACTGATGAGACCTTGTCAGGCGCTACATAACTGAAACTATAACATCAGTTATTTTAGTAACACACTCTCCTACTTTTGGAAGTTCCTAGTGTATGTCTATGGGTGATAAGCTAATTTCGTGTCTTAACACTCGAGACTGCACGTTCAGTCGCCACAAATACTGTACCCACAGTATTTTGTATTATTAAACCGTATACGTAACATTATTCTTAATACCTATTTGTAGATTAATCTATCACATTCACAAAATCATCTGCACATCTTTGGGCTCTCACTATAGCAATTTTATGACAGAATAGATCTAAGAACAATCGCATTTATTATAATTGTAAATAATAATATTAATTATAAAAATATAAATGTAGCGGTGCATTTTAAAATGCTTTATTTAAAAAAACTTTTGATAACAACATACAAAGTGGATCTCTTATTAGTTGTAAAGCAGTCCATTGACAATGTACAATATTATATTAAATTCATTGATGCACTTATACATGGTTTCATTTTACTGGTCCTGTTGCTGCTGCGGCCCTCTGCAGGGCTTCTCCGGTGAGGCGGTAGAGGCACCAATGTTCGGAACCTGTCAAGTTAACTGCACCCTTTCCTTCATAAAATGCTCTTGCATTGTTCCATTCTAAAACGTGAAAATCTAAACGACAGCATCCTTCAGAGTAAGCTTCCTGAAACAAAGTGTTTGAAAATTAATGAAAAGATGATTCCCATATTTTATCATATGTTATCAACATAAATTTTTCTATAACACAAAACTATAACTCAAGTGAAATTTCTGTGAGATTGTTGTTCCAAATGTAGTATCAGTTTTGGCCTACAAGAAATACACTTGCATATGTTAATTTTTGCATGACAAAAATATGTTAGTCTTGAACATTTAAGTTTTATTGGAGTAAAATATGAGGAAAACAATAAGGAATCAACATCTAGATAAAACTAAGATTAGAAAAATATTTTTATATTAATATATGCACTTCTTGACAAGGTTAAAATTTAAATTGCATTCCTATCTTACGTTAGCAACAGCATTAAACAGTTTATCGCCAATTCCATGTCTACGCTCGCTGCTCCTCACGTACAGATCTTCCAGAAGCATGGAGCGACCCTCCCAGGTGGAGTATATTGGAAAGTAAATGGCATATCCAGCTACAATAGTATTTGAGTCTTTTTCAAGGTCTGCTACTATGCATCTGAAAGCCGGTGGATCTGAATCAAAGCCATCGCGTTCCAAATCTAACAAAAAAAAGATATATTTTTAATGTCACAAAACACTTAACTGTAAAGTTTATTTATTCGAATAACCTTTAGTTGTTATTATAGGCCCTTCAGACATTTTCTCAAAATCGGCAAGCTCCTGAAAGCACGAGATAATTCCACTTTAGAACCCATATATTTTAAACTCATTTAATTTCGTGACAGAACTCACTTGTGGCTTACTTGTATCATCTCAATCACGGCTGGCATATCTTCCCGTTTAGCGCGCCTTACTTTTACATTTTCAACATTATATTTATGTGCCATTTTGATGAAAATATATTTTTGTAATCAGTTATCACCATAACACAATTAAAGTCTAATAAGAATCAGTGTTGCCAACGGTTCAATAAGCTTCCCAGTTCCCACCAGATTCATGTTTCAAAACCACCAGAAAACCACTAACGAACAGAAATTTTACACTCTAAATGACCGCTGACCGCTAAATTTTCCATTAAAACAGTTTTTGTTTTACGAAAGAAACAAATAATGAGTTTCCTTTATTATTACTTATTAAAAAATTAAGAAATTAATATTTAACTTACATTTCGCTACTCGACCCGTGGTACTTTCGATACCCAGGAGCCGAAAATCCCGTAACTGTTGCGTTTATTGTGATTTTACGCGTTTATTTTGCATAGTTACGCGTTAATAAAGTCGCTCAGTTAACACAAGCCAAAATTAATAATTATGAGCCCATGAGCTTCAATGAACGGTGATCACTTCTAACTTCTAAGTATAAGTATTTATCATAAAAAATATGAAGTGAGAAATCCAAATCCCCACGTATCATATTATAAAACAAAGTCGCATTCTTTGTTTGTCCATATATCCCTGCATGTATGCATAAAACTTTAAAACTACGCAACAGATTTTGATGCGGTTTTTTTTTAATAGATAGAGTGATTCAAGAGGAAGGTTTATACGTATAATAACATTCAATGCGGAGTAGAGAAATACTACGGTAGAGAAATATTTTTGAGGTTTCTGTAAATAATTACATTTTTTTCCGCTTACATTGCAAACGCAGAGTAGACCTTACGAGATTTGTCAAAATGGTGTACTAAGTATTTGTACACCTTGAAAAGGTCTACAGAAAAGTCCGCGATGGTATATGTCTATCTCTTATGGATAACCCACAATAGCATTTTTTGTCATTTACTTTTTACGAAAAATAATGCCTTATGTTCAAAGCAATTTTTTATACAATACAGCATTAATCCTTATCCAATTAAGTACCTTAAATAAATAGTTGATTTAATATAGATCAATATGGCTGTTTACAGCATATAATTTAAGTGAATGTTTTCGGAGATATTACAGATTTAAAATTCCGTGAGGACGCCGCGCTTCACCCTATAGCACTTCGCATTTAGCAGCTATACGTCGTTCTTTCAAGAGTTTTTTTAAAGCTGTGAATGTTGTTTATAAAGACATTCTGTAATTAATTGTAAAAATAAAATACATAGGGAAAAATGTTAAAATAAATACGCAAATATGCACTATATGAATTTAGATATTCAAAGATAGCAGGAAATCTTCTTGGAATAGGGAGAGGGAAATTGTTTTTCTCCAAATTTAAATCTTGCGGGCCACGGGCAGTATCAAATAAATCAAAACTACTGGATCGATTTTAATAAAAAATTTTTCACTGAGTGACATGGGCTATATATTTTATACCCGTACGAAGCAGGAGCAGGCCGCTAGTAAAGTATAAGTTTAGAAAAATATTAGGTTGAAAATACTCGCGTGTAGATAAACGTAGACCGTAACTTCATTCAAAATATTGGCAATTGCTATTTGCATTTACCACCAACCATGAGCAAACAGTGGATTTAATCGTGTACACCTATGTATAAATGAATATTCAAAAAGAAAAACGAATATTTATATAAAGATCATCGTAAAATGGAAGAAAATCTAACTTTTTAACTACTAATATATTTTACCAAAACCGCCAAAAAAAACCACTAGCCACTAAAAGCAATATTTGGCCACTAAATGGGTAGTTAAAACCACCAGTTTTAGTGGAAAATCCACTAAGATGGCAACACTGATAAGAAAAGAGAACATCTATGATAAGTCATAACTCATAAGAACCACACGAAGTTTGCACAGCATATACAGAAATAGTTTTACAACTAACGCTATCTATACGCGTTTATTGTGATTACATAATGGTATTCAATAATTGTCACATAGATGGCGTTCGAAATATAATAAAGGAGAGTATTTTAGTTGTTTTAAATTATTTTAATGCCCGGTGGAATATGTAATACAAACAAACAGCAAAAATAACACGTTCGGGTTTAATAACATAAGGATCTACACAGTCAACATTTGAGTAAAAGAAAGGACAACACAAGAGAAATGCGGTTAACAAAGAAATGAAGAAAAATAAAAATAACCACAGATAACATATATAGGTAGATCAAGGAAAATAATAATTAAAAAAATAACAATGATTAAAGAAATTTACTGAAATCGTACAAAATTCTTCCCATTATTGTATAATTATGAAAGATTTATTTTACGACGAGGACCACAGGGCAAAACCTGTGGTCCTCGTTAACTACAACTAGAACATGTCACATAAATCTTTTATGTGACATGTTCTAGTTGTAGTTCAGGCAGATTTCTAAATTTAATTACGTAACATTTTGATACTAGGTAGTGTAGACTTAATTTGCAGCGAAATAATATAAGTGACCTGCACGCGGAATGTATCATTCATAGTTTTTAAAATCAATATTTTTACTTATTTTCGTACTATTTCTTATAGAATTTCCTATACCATTTATCTGATGATTGATCTGTATTGAATTCTCGTTTGATTTTTGACATAAATATCGTTATAAAACAGCGTGCACTACCATAAGCCATAATATTAAACATAAAACCATGTAAGAATGCGCGTGCTTGGTGATAAATACCGAAATTATCTGCTACTTATACCATCGCAGTTGGCAACAAGACCGGTTTTATGCTAGTTAAATATCTAATTAAACTGCATACAGGTGAACTATTTACATAAAACAAGTAACACGGTGACGCAGTGATAGTACTTGTCCTTGTTAAGAATTAAGGTTCGTGAGTCTACTTTAGAATCACGACTCCGCGTGTCTTCTGGATTAAATTACTTTAGTTAGTGTGTAAGAAAGAAAATAAAACTTACAAATGCGAATCCGATTAACAAACCCAGTACACTTCTAAATACCTGGCCACAGCAACACACTAGATTCGCCCTTTTGAACGATTCCTAGGTTTGCTGATTCGCTTTTGTAAATCCGGCTCAAAGGATCAAATTATGTTTATTAGGGAATAATTTACAAAAGTTGACCGATGTTTCTTTAGTGTGATGATATTTATGAATGTAGCAGCTAAATAACGTTCTGATGGCCGTTTGGTTGATTTAGTAATCGTTGACGTGTTTTGAGTACATTGTTGACATGACAATCATGGTCTATTTTAATGGTTCTACAGCTTCTGCGGCTCGTTGCAGGTCATATCCAGTGAGGCGGTAGACGCACCTCTGTTCGGAGCCCGTCAAGTTAACTGCACCCTTCGCTTCATAAAATGCTCTTGCAGTATTCCATTCTAAAACATGAAAGTCAAAACGGAGGCATCCGCCAAAGTAAGCGTCCTGAAATAAAATATTTATTTGGTTATGGAACATTTTAATAACTCGTTGAACTGTTTGTTCAACTCTTCATAATTTCTTAAAACGACGAAATATCAAGAATAAAAAAAATATACTTGAACATTAAAATAAAATTAAGTATAAGTATAGTATAAATAAAATTTGAGGTAGTCAACATCTCAACATCATAATGTGTAACAAATAATCTTTAATCTATTTTTCAGTTCTTGGCAAGTTCTAAATGTAAATTGTATCCTTATCTTACGTTAGCAACAGCATTGAACAATTTATCGCCAATTCCATGTCTGCGCTCGCTACTCCTCACGTATAGATCTTCCAGAAATATCGAGCGATCCTCCCAGGAGGAGTATATCGGGAAGTAAATGGCATATCCAACTACAGCGATATTAGAGTCCTTTTCAAGTTCTGCTACGACGCATTTGAACGCCGGTGGTTCAGAATCAAAGCAATCATGTTCCAAATCTATTAAAAACAACAGTATTTTTATTAAATGACACACAAAACTTATGTAATGTTTAATTTTTAAATAACCTTTAGCTGTTAGTTTAGGCCCTTCATGCATTTTTTCAAAATCGGCAAGCTCCTGAAAGCATAAGATTATATTAATTTATAAAGATATCATTTCGTGACAGAACTCACTTGTTGCTTACTTGTATCATCTCAAGCACCGCCGACATATCTTCACGTTTAGCGCGCCTTATTTTTAAAATTTCATCACTATATTTATTAGACATTTTAATTCAAATATACTTCTGTAATCAGGTGCCACAGTAAATCAATACACGAAGACTGCACACAGTGCACGGTAAATTCATTTTAAAAAAAGTTATTCAATTAACGCCATCTATACGCGCTTAACGTAAGTACATATTGGTCTTCAATAATTTTCCAATAGATGGATCAATTTCAACGGAGATAGATTATATATAGCAATCATGCCATAATATAGAATGGCGTAAATAAAATCGATAATTTTAAATGTTTTCAAGAAAATTAGATAAGAATAGTATTTAGGGTAATGTAACGTGATGAAATCTGCGTACTAAAAATAAACTTTTTTGACATTTAGTTAAGTACCTACGGAGTATAGAATATATAACATTTTGATACAGACTTAACCCAAGATAGCAGCGTAGTTAATTCTAACTTCATAGATTTACGAATTCTACACGAAATGAAATTCCAATGAAATAATACAAATAATAATGTTATTCATTTAATTATTACTTTTAATATTACAATAACATAATATGGTACACGTTAAAAGATATTGTCGACTTATAATGTACAGATCCAGTCCTGAAGTTCAGTCAAAGCATTACTGTTATCCAAAAAGGTTCGTTTAATATATTTGGGAATGGAAGGCCATTATGTATGAAATATTATACTTATATCAACACGGGATATATCGTAGAGGAAACATAAAAATTCTATATCTTATCTAACGAAAGGTTTTTAAATTGTTCTTATGCACAAGTAATCAATTCATAGACAAGGTTGACGTAAAAAACTTGATACAACTCGCTGTGGCTGTAATAGTAGCATAACTCAGAAAAAACACGTTTCGGACTAAGAATATTAAATGTCATAATTCTGTATTAGACCGTTCGTTTGAACAAACTGATGCCTTTTTTTAGCAATTAAAACTTTAATCCATTTATCTCAAAACATGATTTTTTGAGTTATGCCACTATTGTAACCTACAAACGAATTACAATACTGTGTTGTGAGTTTATTTATATTTTATAAGCTATAAATAATGTCTTACGGGAAAAACAGTTTTAAAGTACTGTTACCAACTGTATTTGTAATATTAAGCATAAATAGAGGATGGAATATATTTCGGCAAAAAGCGTTCCGTTGCTTACAAGTTACACATATTTTCAATAGGTACTCAAAATTGCTTTTAAGAATTGAATTTTAGTTGTTTTTTTTTATATTTCTAGAGAGATACAAATCTAAAAAACACAAAAATATTAACACTATATTTGTTTCAATGTTAATGTATTATTTTAAGATGGCGATTCGCACGCGTTATAGGATCAACGAATGCTGTGACTGAACTTTTAATATATAACAGTTTACGCTGTACACTGCACGAGTAAAAAAATATTAATCTAACTACATTTTAATACGAGAAATTATCTCATTAAGTCTAGATTGTGATCGTTTTTGTTAAGTCTAAAGTGACGTTACTATGTACAAATGGCGCCCGTGATACAAATCCAGGTCGCTGTAGGCCGCTAAGGTATCCATACGACTGTATTTAAAAAAAATGAAAAGGTTCTTTTTATTTATTACCCTTTTCTAATAGTTTCAACGCTTTTTACATAGAGCCAGACTTAACCAGTTGCCTCCTCTCTTCATTTTTGGAGAGGATTGGAGCTAAGACCTACCACGCTGCTCCAATGCGGATTGGTAGGTCCCTTCCCCACTTTGGTTTATCCCTTTAAATGCGTATTTATACAGTGTGTTCTGTGGGCACCAGCAATATGGTGTGATAGAGGGTGTCCAACTAATAAAAAAAGATCGCATTTTTCAAATATCCATACTTAATTAAAATTTATTTTAATGTACACCATAAATACACATGAAATATTAATGAAATTAGATAATTTTGATCTTTATTTTTAGTAAAACTGAATTTATTTTTAATAGAAATAATAATTTCAACAAAATAATAAAAACATCCTCAAAAATAAGAGTAGGCTTAGAAACATAGATTCATAGTTTCTGTTAATGACACCCTCTATGACAACCATAGCGTTCTCCCTTAATTTCAAGACACCAGTGTAGTGCGAATCAACAATGCAACAACAAATAAACATCAGTATCTAAAATAAGTTATTGCATACAATGTTATAAAAATATATAATCATCTCTTACTTTCTGGTCAAATTAATAAACCACACGTTGTCGATATTATAATGACATCATTAAAAACTTGTTTATTAACCAAAATAAAATGTTTTCACAATATCTGACCGTTGCTAAGATTCACCTAAACACAACGTGAAATAATAAAACAGTAAAATAAGACGTACTTCAATATAAAGTACAATAAACAGCCTAATTGCGAAATGCAATTCCAATCACTTTGATTGATACTGATAAAAAATAAAAGCTAATCCCGTCATAACTATTATAATATGTTCATTCCTGGGAGACCGAGCTTTGCTAGGTAATTTATTTAAAATATAAAAAAGATAAGTTAAAAAAAATATTTAAAAAAAAAAGGTATTAGAGATACCTGGAATCAAAATGGGGTATTAAAATTTTATTAAAAAAATTAAAAAAAATCATTCATCAGGGGTGATGACCCCGCTAAGTTATTACAATTTTACAAATAATAGTTTGGATTAGCCTGTTTTCAAATAATATTATAGCAATTTTTCAGTGACTGAAAATAGAGATAAAACATCATTTTTTTAAATAAATAAATATATGGGAAACCTACCTAGATCGATTTATCGCTATCGACACTTCCTACATACTAAATTTAAAAAAAAATCGTTGCAGTCGTTCCCAAAATTCAGATTCTATAAAGATAATACAATAAAATAATGAAATGTGTTCCTGCTAATAAAAAGTGCTTGCTAGAAGATTAATATTCTATTGTTAAATTGTAAGAATTTAATTTACTGTACAAAAGAATATCTATTATCCTACAGAGATAGAAAATTAAAACTATCACAACAATGTGACAAAGTACTTTGAAGCCATCCCAAGTGATTCCCCCAGTTTAAATTACTATAAAATTTAAATATTGCCGTAAATTTTTGGTAGCATTTATGCTAAGATAACTTAGTTTCGATGATGCGTATAACCAATTAACGTTTTAAAAAAACTTCAAATTTCGAAAGTGATTTTGATTGAAACAGCGTTACGCAATTAGCTAACTTAGATAAAGTTTTCCGTTATAACTTTATAAATAAACTTAATTCTCTTAAATAAAATATAATTAGATTACTCAATCTTTTTAATAAATAAAAACACATCGTTTCATAATATTTCAACTTCATTATCCTTTGCAACAATTACCACATTTGTTAAACAAAAATAAAACTTTAAAATAGCTAGTTTTTAATTAAAAAGTAATAAAATATGTTTCAAACTTAAATATACTATCAATCTCGAGTACATACCAAGGTAATTCGTTATATTTTATGATATTTCGACTGCTGCTTGACGCCAATATGCCTGGAACTGACTACCCTCCGTTTCGCTATCGGTGGTGGGTGTTTTGGTGTGGTTAGTGAAGTTAGTGTGTATGGGAGTGTCAGTGTGAGTAGTCAGTCCGCAGCCCGAACTCTGCTGCATAGGCCCCCGCCCAAGACACGGCCGCGGACGCGCCCGCCGATGGCGCTGCAACCAATTCAATTACTATCCTTACCTTTTACATATACCCACCTAATTGAGGAACTTATTATAACAGCGAAAGTATCTTCTAAACTAGTAAGTCTCTAAGCTAATTTATATCCGGCTCGAAGGACCAAAAATACATAGGTCTTTTATATTTACCAAAAGTATCAAAATAATCACTTATTACATCTATAGTAATATTATAAATGCGAAATATGTATTTTTTACGATCAAAGTGATTAATAATACAGTGTTTTTTGGAATAAAAATAAGTTAAAACGGGAAAACTGATTTGATAATGATTTTCAATCAGACGTCGCGAAAAATAACGCCCACCATGTATTAGTGTTAAAAACGCGATAAGGCACATCCATTTAAAAAAAATCGACTTACTTCATCGCAATATACAACTCAACATGAGATAAGAAGTATATATTTAAATGTATATATCTGAAGAGTTTTTGAGACATGCATTACCTACCAATCCACACGTACACAAGTCGTAGGTCTAAAGTATGTATTATTTTTCCAAAGGGAAAAGGAAAATGCCGAATAGAAGAATAATAATTTGTTAATTTATTATATTCAATCAGTCTTAACACATAGCACATATGATATAAAGGTAGGTAAAACAATGATGACTCACACAACGCGGCCTCCTGTTTGGAGTCCGAGGTAGATCTAGATTCAGGGCTGCGGTTGATTTTGCTGTCTGGATCTAGACGGGAAAAATAAATAATTATAACGAAGTAAATACAGGGTAATAACGTATACAGGGTATAAGGGTTCTAGGTTTTGCAAATTTTTTTTTAGATAATATAGAATGACATAAAGCATTCATAGTGTAAAGAATCAATCAAAAAATATACTGCGAAATATTCAGACAGAATTGGGAAGGATCTAACAAAAATTCTTTATCTACTACAAATACAGGCAATACAATGCCGGTTCTGTATCCATATATTGTGGAATTCTTTAATTTTGGCGTGAGTACCTTGACATCAGCGTTAGTGCTTATATAACGTGAACGGCTGGTTACGCTTGTAAGAAGTTCGATAGCGTGAGCGCGAGACGTGTGAGGCTCTTGTCACCAGTTCTTTGACTCGACCATCGCGTCACTTACTCGCGGTCGTGCTATTACGTACCACGCACACCGTCACACGCCACCGCGTCACCCGCACGTCACGCCACACGCCGCCGCGTCAGTCGCGTCAGTCGCGTCACTCACCTCCGGCGCGGCGCTGCGCCTGCGCCTTGAGCAGCTTGCTCATGGTGTTGCGCGGCGTGGGCGGCGGGCGCTCGAGCGCGCGGCCGTGCGCGGCGGCGGCGTGCCGCTCCAGCATGTACCGGCGCTCGAAGCGCTCCGGGCAGAAGGCGCAGCGGAACAGGCGGCGGCGCGCGGCGACGGGCGGCGCGGCGCCGTCCCCGGCGTGCGCGCGCGCGTGCGCCACCAGGTTGTACCGCTCGGAGAAGCGCTTCCCGCACGCGCCGCACTCGTGCCGCTTCTCGCCCGAGTGCACGCGCTTGTGCCGCTTGAGGTGCGAGCGCGTCATGAGCGCGAGCCCGCACACGTCGCACGCGTGCGGCTTCACGCCCGAGTGCGACAGCTTGTGCATCTTGAACGACGACGTGTGGATGAACGACTTGCCGCACAGGTCGCACTGCAACCGACCGCACCGCACCGCGATCAGACATCATGACGACACGAGGACCGCGGACAGCGAACCATACGAATTGAGGGGGTTACAATCAAACCTAGCTATAATTAATGTATACAAACCGGCTATACTCATGTGTTATTTTATCGGATGAGCCCGACTAGTTTCAAGCCCATACGGGGCTCTTATTCATGAGCTCTTTACGCGGCGTTATCGCGGCTCAAACGCGAAAACTCTTTCACTTTGTTTTGCCATACCGTGCCGTAAAGGTTAGCAAATAACACGTGAGTATAGCCAGTTTCTATACATTAATTATGAATTCCACTAACGATAGTTTGAATTCAAAAAAACCTAGCTTTATCTAAAATAATAATTGAGTAAAATGAAAATTTTGTTTATGTGTTTAATTCTTGGAGTTCCGACAAATAAAAAATATTAAACACAGATTTAATCACTTTGAATTGAATTTCAATCTTTACGTTTCCTGCAAACTGTAATACAGATATTTAAAATTAGGTAAATTTGATTGTGACATTAGGATTTAGCTATTTTTGTTTCTGATCCCCTCATTTGACACGTTCTTATGGTTCAAAGCCTACGATGTATATTAGGAATGTAATTGATACATTGGCTTTCATCATTGTACAACAATTACCTGATAATTCAGCTTGCCTGTATGTATGTTGTTGTGCCTCTGGAGAGCGCCCTTCGACGGAAACAGCTTATTGCACTCCTCACACTTCCAGTCGCTTATTCCTGGAATGGAAAAGTCCCAAAATTATAATTTAAATTAGAAAATTGCAGACCAGAAGTGAGTAAATAGATTAATAAATACCAATGCAGATATTTTTTGTAGCTTTAACTATAAATTGTTTGTTATACAAATAAGTTAATAGACAGCATTTTTTATTTCCCATAAATCCCATCATTTCCCATCGCATAAGTACCTATTGTAATTAATATCTTACTTTAATTCATTTCTCCAAAACCTTAATTAGAGAGACACAGCATGGATTATTATATTAAAATATAATCACTGCAGTATTGAGTATGTCATTGGTTCTTTTTAAGATTCCAGATTGCTCGTTCAAGCCAACTTAAATAAAGAATAATTTGAATAGAATTTGAATAACGTGTAAGGATATAAGTTTAGTGTATATTGTATGACTGGCCCGGTGGCGCAGGTAGTGACCCTGCCTGCAGCTCCACGGGTCGCGGGTTCGATTCCCGCCGAGGGCCAATTTTCTATAAATGAATTTGTTGGTCTTCGAGCCTGGGTGTATAATTGTATTTAAGTATGTTTTTTAAAATATATAAGTATACATTCACACCGTGTGGTATCCGACTGAATAGAATAGTACCACCCTCATTTCTTACCGAGGTGTCATAAAATACGACTGAGGTAAATTGACTTCAGGCAGGCGGCCGATCGTAAAAACGCAGCCAAATCATGTGACAGCATGTTTATAACATGTTGTGCCGACCCCACTTAGAGTGGGATAAGGGCAGGAAGATGATGATATGTATATATTCAACAGTTGTCTGTTTACCATAACACAAGTATTAAGTTACTTACTTTGGGGACGTACAACATTGTGTGTAAGTGTCCCATATATTTATTTATTTATGTGTATTGTGTGTATCGTGTGCATCGTGTGCATCGTGTGTATCGTGTGTGTCAGTCACCCTTGTGCAGCGCCACGTGTATGTCGCAGGCCCGCTTGTGCTTGTAGTGCGCGCCGCACACCTCGCAGATGTACGGCGGCTTGGAGTCGTCGTGCTTCAGCTTGTGCTGCTCCAGCCGCACTGAGAACATGTCTTTGCATTCACACGACAGACGAACAGTTATTCTGCTTTGATCCACGATTAGAGAACATCTACATGAACCTAAATGTCTTACATTTAAGTTTTTATATTTTATACTCGTAGGATTCTCGTTTTGCAGACCTGTGTATAAGCTGTGATGGCCTAGCGGTGCGAGCGTGTGAATCTCTAGAGACGACCATGGGTTCAAACCCAGGCAGACAACAATGAGTTTTTCTATTAAAACTTATGTGTCTAATTGATAATAGCAATTTATCACACGCTTTTCGGTGAAGGAAAACATCGTGAGGAAACCTGCATATCTCTAGAGAATCCTAGGGATATGTGTAACCTACCAATCCGCATTGGAGCAGCGTGGTAGGTCTTAGCTCCAACCCTTCTCTACAAAAATGGAGAGAGGAGGCCTATGCCCAGCAGTGGGATAGTAACAGGCCGTTACTTACTTACTTACTAGACCAATGTTACCTCTAATGACTTCCGCTTTGTATTTTATAGCAATACAGTCATGAAACAAGAGTATCGCGCGAGTATTTTAGATTAAAAATGGTGGCAACACTATGCCGTTGTTGTTTCCGGTGGAGTCTTCCTATTGATAAAACGTTTCAGTGTTGTTCAGTTTTTGCTCGTTATTCAAGAGAAGTGTATCTAATAGTGACGTCATGTGGTATCCGGCTGACTAGAATAGTACCACCCTCATTTCTTACTGATGTGTCGTAAAAGGCGACTAAGGTAAGTCGACCCGCCGTGTGGTATCCGGCTGAGTAGAATAGACCACCCTCTTTCTTACCGAGGTGTCGTAAAATACAACTAAGGTAAGTTTACGTCGGTTGTAAAAACGCAGCCAAATCATGTTACAGCATGTTTATAACAAGTTGTGCCGACCCCACTTAGAGTGGATGGATGGGTGGGTGGATGGAGGAAGATGATGATGACATAACAATATAAAGAATTATAGAACGATAGGTGATGTATATAATAGACAAAGTAGGAACCGACATAAGCTTGCGGCCCCTGCTTTGCGCCTTGCGAATGAAATTAGAATGTAGGTTTGGGCATAAGATTCTATAATAAAATTCCGAAATCAATTTTACAGCAGTTTAAAAACATTATTAAAGAGAGGTTGATAAAAAAAGCCTACTATACTGCTGATTATTTAGACGATAAGAATGCGTGGATATAGCTACTGTGCGACCCTGTACAAGATAGTAATGACTTAATGTAACTAGTTATAAGTATTATGTTAAAAAGAGCAACCGCCGAGTTTCTTGCTGGCTCTTCTCGGTAGGAACAGCTTTCTGAACCAACAGAAGTATTAACGATTCAAAAGCACTTGTTTAAAAGTTTATTTGCATAATTTTGAATTTGAAATGAAAGCTCAAAGGTGGCTAGACTGTTTGCGAAATTTTCCATAAATAAACCATCAGAGTAAAGCTATTCAGTAATATGTGTTTATTGTGATCAGAAAGACAGACGCGACGGAGATTCTTCTTTAAATATGTCTAGATATACCAAAAATTACCCACTTACTTGTGGATGGATGTATGGCTAGGGGGAGGCCGAAAAAAAGTTGGATGGATTGTGTGAAGAATGATATGCATGTTAAAGGAGTTCCACCAGAGTTGACGAATGATAGAGGAGAATGGAAGAAGACATACTGTGCCGACCCCACTTAGAGTGGAATAAAGGTAAGAGAATGATGATGATGATACCAAAACTTACCCAGTGACGTGTACCGGGCGTTACACTGGCCACACTCGTGCATTACTTTTGGAGTCTTTTTTAACTTGTCCTTAACTTCAATTGTGATACTTTTCCTCTTTCTTCTCCCGCGTACTTTGGACCGTTTTTCGTGCTTTCCGTTGCTAAGCTCTTCTGGTAGATAGTTTGAACTCTCGTCGTCGTCATCGTCATCATTAAACACGTCTGTCTCGATTTTGAATACTTCTTCAAGGCCATTCAGATTGGGACTTTGGGATCTGAAAGACAATATGGTAATAAATGAACCCCTTTTTCTTATTAAAAGTACACCTTGACTTGGTATTTGGTGACAGGATTGATTGTCCGTATTTAAATCATTGCACAATGGTTTATATGCTGCCCAAAAGATCTTGTCGCAATTTAAAGATCAGGTCATATTGGATGAAACAATAACACACATGGTCGTCGGTTGTTAACATGTGACTAAAAACTGTGAAACATTTGCATATATATTTTTAAATAAATACGTTTACGTTTGTAGCTGTGGTAGTCCAGCGGTAACACCGTGCGCCTCTTTTGAGGAGGTCTAGGGTTCAAACCCGGGCAGGCACCAATGAGTTTTTCTAGTAAAACTTATGTGTCTAATTAAAATTGCAATTTATCACACGCTTTTCGGTGAAGGAAAACATCGTGAGGAAACCTGCATATCTCTAGAATTCTGGAGATATGTGTAGGTTACACCAATCCGCATTGGAGCAGCGTGGTAGGTCTTAGCTCCAATCCTTCTCTCCAAAAAACGGAGAGAGGAGGCCTATGCCCAGCAGTGGGATAGTTACAGGCCGTTACTTAAATACGTAAATACAGTCAGTCTTGAAGAACTTACAAATTGTTTTTAGCCTCTACGATACAAAACATGCAACTCCAGAGCTGAAGCCAGGGTCACTGCCACATATACTGATGGGCCAATTGATTATGCAACAATACAATAAAACAAAGCTGTGATAGCCCAGCTGTCAGACCATGTGACTCTTTTGAGGAGTCACAGGTTCCTCCATGGGTAGGCACCAATGAAATTTTCTGGTAATAACATATATATCTAATTGATAATTACAATTTATCACACTTTTTGGTAAAGGAAAACATTGTGAGGAAACCTGCATATCTCTAGAGAATTCTAGGGATATGTGCAACCTAGCAATCCAGATTAGAGCAACTCCATGTTGCTCCAGCTCTTCCCATTCGCCCAGGTTCTTAGCTCCAAAAAAGAAGATAGGAGGCTTATGATCAAGTGGGATAGTAACAGACTGTTACTTTTACAATAACATTCACCTGTCTGGGGATTCCTCTTTTTTGACTTTCTCCATGTGCACGTGAGCCACCAGCATGTGTGCGGTGAGTGCCGCATCTCCACCACTGTCACCGCTCACCTCACACT
Organism: Morpho achilles; assembly: GCA_947086495.1. Lineage (NCBI taxonomy): Eukaryota > Metazoa > Arthropoda > Insecta > Lepidoptera > Nymphalidae > Morpho > Morpho achilles. The sequence goes on along the minus strand of CAMTZB010000011.1, from coordinate 19,864,881 downwards.
CTGCACACTCCCAACTACTGGAATAATAATTACTTATTTTGTAGACAAGTTTAGAAGGAACCTAGTTAAAACCAATTCTATTATTTAATATACTTTCCAATAAAGACTTCCTTTCTCATTAGAGATTGCACATGTTCAAACTATATAATACTGCTGATATGTTGATCTATGCTTGATATAGGATCTTATACATCTTGTATACAAAACGCCGTGTGGTATCCGGCTGAATAGAATAGTACCACCCTCATTTCTTACCGAGGTGTCGTAAAAGGCGACTAAGGTAAGTCGACCCGCCGTGTGGTATCCGGCTGAGTAGAATAGACCACCCTCATTTCTTACCGAGGTGTCGTAAAAGGCGACTAAGGTAAGTTGACCCACCGTGTGGCATCCGGTTTAGTAGAATAGACCACCCTCTTTCTTACCGAGGTGTCGTAAAATACGACTAAGGTAAGTTGACGTCAGGCAGGCGGCCGGTCGTAAAAACGCAGCCAAATCATGTGACAGCATGTTTATAGCATGCTGTGCCGACCCCACTTAGAGTGGGATAAGGGCAGGAGAATGATGACATCTTGTATACAAAAACATCAGCTTTTAAGAAATTGTTAGATTTTAACAGTTATTTGATATTTCAAAGAGAACTATAAACATATGACAAGCAAAATTATATATGACTAAGTTTAGGTAGAAAATACTGTGCAAACTCTATATAACAACCCTCAAGGGACTGTGCATATTTTTGACGTTATAGAGAGTTGTTGTTAAATGAAGAGAAGAAAAATCTGTATTATAAAAAAAAGTTTATTTCACACTAGTGTTAGTAATTACATAAAAAAAAACAATTCTTATTTGATTGCTATTGAGTATAGTCTATTATTTTTGTATGACGTCTTTTGCTGCACCAGTAATTTAGTTGTATTTAATTAAGTTGTATTTAATTAAGTTGTATTTAATTTAGTTGTATTTAATTTAGTTGTAATTTAGTTGCACGGATTTCTTAGAAAGTTCGGTATGTGTTATGCCGACAGTCAAGTTTATTACGGGCTAGGATAATAAAGCGACAAAAGAACGTACATGGCTTTTACTCATTTTGGCAACTTAAAAAGTACTTTACGAGTATATTATTAAATTGCTGTCATTATTGAGAGTGGGTGCAATGCTATATAGAGTTTAACATTGTATGGGAAACAAGGGAAACCAACCAAAGCCAAGTGATATCGAAGCTTTAGGGAGTGTGTCGTTAAATTGAGTGACGTTATCTATACAATATTAAAATCTATACAGTGGTTTACACTGTATAGATTTTATAATTTACATTTATTAAATTTTTTTCATTAGAAAATAAATAATTTTAAATTGTGTTTACAAATTACCCCTCTGTGTTACTCTTACTGCGCAATTTGCGTTTACTCTCGACGACTGGCTTCCTTTTTCTCTTTTCAACTTTACGGTGACGTTTCTTCTTAGTAAGTGCGAGTGGTTCATCCTCGGAATCATCATCACATTTATTATTGCCATATACATCTAAATCTTCGTTCTTAATTAGTTCTAAAGTGAGCGACCCTTGCAATGCTGGTGTATGAAATAACGGATTCTTACTTATTACAGCTTGAAATTCTTCCCTAACTTTTGTATACTCTAATTCAGCACGTTCTAATATATTAACTAGGTTTAGGCACGTTTTACAAACATATTTGGAGCTACTTGACGACTTGTTCAGACTCGCTTCAGTGAATTTACTCAGATAATCATTCAGCGCTGTTCCCGCTGAGGTGGTCGTGGTAACGAGGTCACAGTAGTCACCACTGCGGCCCAGGCACATCAAACACTCCACAAACTCCTGTTTTACGGTCACCTCCTCTTCCTCTTTAACACTGGGTCGCTCATTATTGTTCACTGAACACTTGATCTCCGCGCTGCTGTCTTCCTTGGCTTCAGTCATTTTTTGAAATATTTTTATAGATGTCCAGACTCATTACAATAAAGTAATGTTTCGGGACATATTAGCATTGTTGTTCATAAACGCTATTCAATGAATCCCTTAAAAAGGAAAGAAAAACAAAAAATAGCAACTTCAACTTGTTAACTTTATTTGACATTTGCTGAAGGCACAGACAAATAACTAAATTGACGGCACAGATGAGAAATAAAAAATAATTTAAATGTTACGTTTCTACGTTTTTAGCAGATTATATAAAAAAATATACAATAATTATACTTTGTACCAGACATGTTGAAATAACAATTAGTATCGCAAACCAGAAATAGACACAATTTACAAGGAGGAAAATCTAAAATAAAATTTTATTTTACTTTTATCAAAAAATTACCACAAATAGGTCAAGATATTATTGCCTCTCTATTTACAGGAGGTGATTTAGCTAACGTCATACTTTTCTCTTATCTGCTTGAATCTTTACACTTATTTTTTTTGTTTTTATCACTTTATTAGAAGAAATATTTAATAAAAGAGCTAGAATTATGTTCATTTTCGTAAATATATACAAATTTGCACAATAATATAAGATGTATAAGAAAATAAATAAATAAATAAACTACAGTTTTTCTGAAAACATGTATTATTGCGGAATAAGAAAAGGTGATTTGATATAGTAAGCCTTAAGACTTATACGCAAAAATCTGTTAAATTGTTAGATCGTTACAATGATATAAACACACACTTAAAACCTATTGTAGTGTACAAACTTAAACGACCAAAAAATTTGTTGTTAATAGTTTTGAAGCATATACGAAAAACAAAAACATTTGAGTCATGATAAATTAACTACGTACATTCAATACCAAATATATGATAACCGTAGCATATCAATTTACAACTTACAAGGTCACTCGCTAGATGTTGGTAGAACACTGTCGAGTTGAGACCAACATGTTACAGTTTCGCAATTCGTTACGGATCGGAGCTTAGCTCCGGTGAAAGCGTCTGGGCGAGAGAGCCAGTGTATGATGAAAATGTACAAGTTTCTTAATATTTATATGAATTCTCATTTGAAACCTACTTGAGATTAAACTTACTATAATTTTTTAGCCGGGAAAAGTCCGCGTAAATCCATTCGCCTCCTTTCGCATATCGGTGCCCTCAAGTTTCGTCATATAAAAATCTGGAGTATATCTTGTGATGAATTAAGATGCTATGGGATGTGGTTATTTAACTATTGTAACCCATAACGTGTAGTAGCTTCGTAGCGGCAGTTTGGTCAATTCAGCTATTACAAACCATAATGATAGATTATCAGTAGAGGCCAATGCTCTGTTGAAAACACAATCATAATGTGCCCATATAACTCACAAAGTTCGATGTGTGGTTCCTATAACCATAAAAGGAATATTAAGAGCAACTGACATTTATAGAAATTCTATTGTTTGTTAGAAAACGTCATGTAATGAAAACGTCATGCCTTATTTCTTACGAAGTCTCGTAAAAGGCGACTAAGATAAGTTGACTCGCCGTGTGGTATCCGGTTAAGTAGAATAGACCACTGTCTTTCTTACCGAGGTGTCGTAAAATACAACTAAGGTAAGTTGACGTTGATTGATTGGTGGCCGATCTTAAAATACCCAGGCAAATCATATGACGACATTTTTATAACATGTTGCGCCAACTCCACTTAGAGTTAAATAAAGACAGCAGGATGATAATGTATATAGTGTTTCGTTATTTTTCTTTTCCTGTTCTTATAATATGTATGTACAATAAAGAAAGAAAGAAATAAATAAACAAACTATAATAATAAATAGTGTTGAATGTGGACAATTAATATTTTATTATTAATTATTTATTTATTTTTCAAGAGAAACAAACAGTACATAGTAAAATTTAATATCTAGAAAAAATGTATGAATCATTGACCAATAAAGTTTCCACTATTTTATAATTAATACAAGCTAACAATAAGACCATAGAAACTAAGAATAATATAGAATTGCATTGGCAAATATAGATCAAATCGGAGCGCAGCCTTTTTTTATTTCTCGACACTAGCTCAGCTCGACCTCGTATATACGGTATGGACGTCCCTAGTACGTGTAATAGAACAACACTACGGCAGTCGTTTGAACTGAATCGTTGACGGTTGACGCGTATTAAAAAAAACTCGGTATTTGGTAATGTTTTCGTTTTAGCGCGATACTATTTTTTAATTGATTAATGTGATATATTCTAAATAAATTCATAATAATAAAAAAAGTGTATGTGTGTGTGTTTATATGGATAAAAGAGATCATATGAACATTTATTTTAATTACAAATGTAAGTAAACTTAATTTGTTCTTTATTTAAGTTCACCTTTATGCAAAATACATTAAAGTTTTTTTTTTATATTTTCAGACGTCTCAATTCATATTAGAACTAAATGTATATATACTTAATTGATATATATTGAGAATGTATGTACTGAAGTTATTATATTTTATATCTTTAATTTACTATTTAATGTAATACGGCGTTATTTTAATACAGTGGTATTGAAATGGAGTGAAATTACATTAAGTGGTTATTTTTCGTATAGAAAACATGTTTTTGATGGTAAATTAAAGCGTAATATTTTGATATATGTGATTATACGAATGTTAGAAACTACAGAAAACTTTCGTATCGTTCCGGTACGATGACAAAAGTTAATTTAAAATGATATTTATTCATTTAATCACTTGATATTTAAATATGATAGAAATTTTCTTAACTACCTCTCGGAACGCTTTTAAAGCGAGACAATTGCCGAAATTGTTGTATCTTGTGTTTACGGTCGAGTGCGGACCTTCGCAGCGTTGCAAAAGTTATGCATCTATTATGTTATATTATGAACATGCTGCTTTGGACGCAGAATTAACAACAGGTTTTTTTTCTAATCAAATCAAAATAATCTTTATTTAAATAAGCTTTTTCAAGCACTTTTGAATCGTCAAGGATCAATATGATTAATGAAGCTACAACTGGTTCGGAATGTTGCTCTTACCGAGATGAACCAAAAAGAAAGTCGGCGGTCAATCTTTTAAACATTTGCAATTTTACATTATCAAACCGCAGTCTTGTATGGAGCTGTTAGGATTTTCGTATCTAGATATATTTATCACCCAAATAATCTTCAATTTTTAAAAATACTTTACGTATAAGTATATTTCTTACGAGAATACTTAATTTAAACCTTTCTGTAGACTGGTCTAGTATGCGGAATTTTATTGTAGAAGCGAAAGACGTTATTTATATCAATCAGATTCCTACTCTTTCTCAAAAGGAATCTTTTATCTTCACAAATATATGTAATGCTATACGTAGAGTGTATTATCCGTTCTCATACCTGATACATGCAAGATTCGTTAAAATTCAGGCACCACCCGCCACCAATAACACTAAACAACTTAGTAACTGTTATTTCATTATCATTAGGAAATGATGTTTCGGTTACTGGCGAAATTCAGATTTTGGTAGTGAATGTGTGCAGTGCTAGTCCAGTGTGGTGGAGGTTTGTAGTGCATGCATTTTACGAATCCTACATTTATAAGACATTAACACGGATATACTCTACATTTAATATGACATAAGTTGATTTAATCGCGGATTGTAACGAAATTTTATTATTATTACCTTTGTATTATGAAACTTCGCAAAGTATTTTATGATTTAATTTATTTCAAAAACAATCTCTGCAACAACAATTATCCTCCTGCCCTTCTCCCACACTAAGTGGGGTCGGCACAACACGTTATAAACATATAGTCACATGATTTGGCTACGTATTTTGCGGCCGGCCGCCTGCTTGATGTCAACTTACCTTGGTCGCCTTTTACGTCACCTAGGATAGAACGAGGGTGGTCTATTCTACTCAATCGGATAACACACTGCGGGTCAACTGACCTTAGTCGCCTTTTACGACACCTCAGTAAGAAACATAGCAAATATAACTTTTGTAATAAATATTACTTTTGTAAAAACGTACTCGTATGCTGAAGTCGACAAATGATTTTCGAAATTTCTAGTGGGTATCCCAGATATTATCAGTTAATTTCCATTTATTTCCGCATATTTGGTATATTTTCCGCGAGTTGATCGCCGCACGCGTCGGCGGGCGCGCTACGCAGTGCTATCAACCTTACTGTTTTTACAGTAGATTTTTTGTTTTCATATTAGTGCCCCTGTTTTCTGTTTTTAATTGTAATTTTTACTGGTTTTCACATATTCAGCACGACCTATAAGACTATGCAATTGTTTTCCGATAACCACTGTAGTATAAGAATGTCAGCTGCAAGCTAAAGCGGCAAAGCCCTATTGAAACATTTACATTTGTAAGAAAAATACGTCGGTGTTATGGTGTCGAATTTTGTCAGAAGTATCGTTTGAAGCCACAGAAAGGCAGATTAATGAATAATTTAACACAAAATATTTATAATTTTTTAAACAAACTCAGCTTTAGAATGAAAGTGAAAAATGTTACTTTTATTTTGATTTTTAATAGTTATTAATATTTCATGGCTCCTAGTCCTATCTTATCCCACTAATATTATTAACGCAAAAGCTTGTGAGAATGGATGTATGTTTGTTAAACCTTCACGTCGAATCCGCTATCCAATATCGATGAAAAATAGCACAATTATTCCTTATACACCGGGGTACCATATAGATAGCCTATATGGCTAAGAAATCCTGTTAAATCTACAGGAATAGGATGAAATTGAAAAGCGCCATCTATTATCAACCTATCACGCGACAACAATCCACGCGAACGCAGTCGCGGGTAATAGCTAGTATAATATATTATTAATCCTAGTCAATAACAAATCAAGTTATAAAGGCTTTTAAAAAAGCTTGTAAAAAAATTGTCTCTATTATTAACCGTTGAGGAGTCGCCGTCGTCTGGAACTAATCTTGAAAACATCATCAGGTCATGCTTATCAAAAATATGCATTGTCATCGGAGTTGGGCCAGTATATAAAATTTCAGCACAATCGGACACCGGGAAATGGGTCAATTTTACTTGTACGATTCCACCTTCATATTAGACATGCATTGCAAGTCGTATAAAATTTAATAATAAAAGTAGATATTATAAGAGTACAGTATAAAATTCTGGCGTTTTTTTTTTACCTATTAATTTTTAAATTGGTAAGCTGCTGTTTTCTATTTTCTTGGGGTTGGCAACACTGGCGCTACGTGCATGGTGTCGCGGAGCGTGACGCCACAACGGGCAGCTCTAGTTATTGTGAGGGCAAATCACCATATATGTGGATTTTTTACCATAGGAATATTACTTCCATAAAAGCCAATGCTATCACGATATCGTTATAGGTAACGGTTTAAGTCGAGGCATGCTGTGCAATCGGTCGATTTGCTGGCCATAGAAAAAAATTAAATATCGTCCAAAACCGTATGTTTTAATTTATGAATAGCTAATCAGTAGCCGTGTAGTATCCGGCTGAGTAGAATAGAACACCCTCATTTCTTACTGAGGTGTCGTAAAAGGCAACTAAGGTAAGGTGATCCACCGTGTGGTATCCGGCTGAGTAGAATAGTCCATCCTCCTGGTTACCGAGGTACTCATAAAATACGACTAAGGTAAGTTGATGTCAGGCAGGCGGCCAGTCGTAAAAACGCAGCCAAATCATGGGACAACATGTTTTTAAAATGTTGTGCCGACCCTACTTTGGGATAAGGGAAGATGAAAGTAATGTTATTAGACTAGCTCAACTTACCTTAGTCGCCTTTTACGACACCTCGGTAAGAAATGAGAGTGGTACTATTCTATTCAGCCGGATACCACACGGCGGTATAATAATATTACTTTCTAATGCCAACATCTGTCCTTCAATCTGAGAGTCTGTTTTCTTAAGCTTCGACAGCCATTTCGCTGGAACAATATTGATGAAATTTGGTAAAACTGCAGCTATAACATATGAAAATCCCGTTTATCTATCAGGAATAAGAAAAGAAATACATTACTGAGGGCATTTAATGACAGCGGTGTTGCGGGTATGAACAACTTTAACTTTGCCATTACAGCAGTTTAAAAACACTATTAAGGAGAGGCTGATACAGAAAGCCTACTATACTGTTGAGGATTATTTAGACGATAAAAATGCGTCGATATAAATATTGTTCGACCCTGTACAAGATAGAAACATTAAATGTAACTAGCATTAAGAATTGTATTTTTTAAAAAGAGCAACCGCCGAGTTTCTTGCTGGTCCTTCTCGGTAGGAACAGCTTTCCGAACCAGCAGTGGAGTTGACGATTCAAAAGCACTTGTTTACAAGTTTATTTGAATAAAGAATATTTTGAATTTGAATTTGAACAATATAAATATCACTTCCTTATTTAAATTTTGCTGAGAGTGATGAATTCTTTTTTGTCTACCGTTATATATTTAGATGTTTTTTCTAAGCCGTTAACTTAATTGTTAGCGTATGAAAATTAATAAGATTGTGTGTCATGCCCGGCTTATATAATGTATTTGCGATTTGAAAACTGATGAGTTTATATAAAATCCTTTTCTGTTTCTTTTTCAACCGTTGGAGATCTTATTACGGGATTGGAATGGTCTTCTGGTACGTTATCAACAATAGAAACAAAAGAAATGAAAATCTTATTTAACTATAATCCACAATAAAAGAAAATATATGTAATGCTAAATGTAAAGTGTTCTATTCGTTCTCATACTTGATATATGCAGAATTTGTAGAAACTCATGCTCTACCCGCCATCGACAAAATTGAAAAGCTTTGGTTTTTGTCGTGGAGTCTATCTCCTGACGATGCTTCGGTTACGGTTCGGTTCATTGAGATTGTGGTGGGTGAATGTGTACAGTGCTTGTGTATTGTCTTAATGATAATATCTATTTCTATATTCAAATTCAAATAAACTTGTAAACAAGTGCTTTTGAATCGTCAACTCTACTGCTGGTTCGGAAAACTGTTCCTACCGAGAAGAGCCAGCTAGAAACTCGGCGGTTGTTCTTTTAAAAATATAATTCTTAATACTATTTACATTAAGTCGTTACTGTCTTGTACAGGTTCAAAGAGAGCTATATCCACACATTCTTATCTTCTTAATAATCTTCAAGAGTATAGTAGGCTTTCTGTATTACCTTCTGTGTTACCTGAAATTTTCTTTTACCGAAAAGCGCGTGATGAATTGTGAATATAATTTACCGGAGTTTAACCCATGATGCATTTATATGAGTCAAACATCGCCCAAATCGGCTATCACAGCTTTTAAAGTCGTAAGGGGTCATTTATTTAAGGTGGGATATTTATTATCTACGACCGAGGCGCCCCACTCATAAAAGGAAGTGAAACCTGTCACATCACACATGAGTGAACAAAAGGATGGGGTCACACCGTTCCGGACGCGTACACATTTCGTTAAAATTTCCCTGGATAAATTGTTAAAGTTAACGATTTGTCGTTAAAAAGTGACTGAGTGTAAGAAGCTAAAATTTACGAAACTGTTTTGCAGATAGATCCCACTTCTGAAGTCAAAATTGAGGTAAAAAAATCATGTCACGCTATATTATTCAAGATTCTGTTCTTGTCTTATTTTAGATTTGTTTGATTCAATTTAAAATTGAAAATTTTATAATTCCGTTATATATTTTATTATAACTAGTACGATGTGTGGTATCCGGCCAAATAGAATAGACTAACCTCATTTCTTACCGAGGTGATGTAAAAGGCGACTAAGGTAAGTCGATCCGCCGTATGGTATCCGGTTGAGTAAATAGACCACCCTCTTTCTTACCGAGGTGTCGTAAAAGGCGACTAAGGTAATGTGACGACGTCAGGCAGGCGGCCGGGGTGCTTAATCGGTTGGCCTCCTCGTGGCGCACCCTGGGCAGGCCCTCGGAATACTGCAATATGTATTCCTTGGACTTGGCGAACGGACCGGTTGTGGGGTAGGGGGGAGGGGAATACCGATTCCGTTTGTCCCTCTGGTGACAGAAGGCAATCCGGATAGGCTGGGGGCTCTAGGGGGGAATGAGTCTCCTTAATGGTTGGCGCGTTCTGTTTCGGCTTAGTCTAAGTTCTGCAGGACACGCTTTCGGCCTCCGTCAGCCAAACCCGCAAGCCCAGCGATGGAAATGGGGGCCTTCGGGCCGCGAGGAAGAAAACCTCTATAAAAAATTACCCCAATCTTAAGGTTTGGAGCCCGCTGATGGGATGAATGGCCGGGGGAATCCGGTCACTAGGGCTCCACAATAGGGGGGGCTATTTTTTAGGGGTTTAAACAGAATGGTTAATACGCGCAGTTCACTGACTACCCAGGAGGGTCCCAGTTCTACTGGGGAATCCCTTGCTGCGTCGGAAGGGCGGCAACCGGAACACCGGCAGTCGTCTTCTCGACGTAGTCGCCCCATCGTATCTGGGGGGGCACCTTCTGTTAGGACGAAGGGGGCTTCCGATATGGAAACGGAAGAAATAGTGGAGAGACCGGCTAGTAGCCGAGACCGAAAGCGGCACAGTGCCGATAGAGGAGACCACGAGGAGTTTATAGATGTAGGAACGCGATCCTTGTCTGAAGAGGAGCTGGTGGAACCGGTATTTAAGTTTGGTATGTCCACGGAGCAGGTAAATGCTTTTGTCAAAAGAGCTCTCAAGTTTAGGAGACAAAAAGATAAGGGAAACCAAGTTGCCGCTAATTTGGACCTATTGGATGGAGCAGTTAAATTCATACAGGCTAATAATGCTAAGATGACTAAGAAACAAATCACCGAATTGGTGGACTTAGTCGATGGATATGGCATTCATTTGACAGAAGGTTTGCATGACTTGGTCAAGAAAACCGATAGGAGGAAAGAGCAGATTCGACGTTTCGAGATGGAAACCGATGATCTCCGTTCAGAGGTTAGAGATCTGCGGAAAGAGATAGAGAGACTCAAGAACTGTGTTTCAAGATTCTCTCATGATCACGAAAGAGTGTGCCCTGCTGTTCCTGCAGCAGAGATTCAAACACGAGATGTGTCCACGATGGTCGATTTTAGTCACATAGTGACTCACAAAGAACCTTCCCTTGGGCCAAAGCCGAATAAAATCCCTAGAGCTGAGACAAGTGGTTATAGTGATCACAGTTTTGTAAGACGCAGGCAAGTTCCTGTGCTTCCAACCGTGGCTGGAGATCTGACTGACGAGTGGACAACAGTGACAAAGAAGAATGGAAGGAAGAAATCAATGGTGCAAAATCCAGGCTCAGTTGAGGTGGCGATGACAGCCAATCAGTCAGCTGGCCAAAAGGAAGTGAAGGGGAAAAAGAAAAGGAGGAAGCGTAGACCGCGAATACCCAACTCCTTTGCAGTCGTGGTTACCCTGACTGAAAACGCAATAAGAGGCGGAGTCACATATAGAGATGTTGTCGCGCAAGCGAAGGAAAAGGTAGATCCCATAGCCTTAGGGATGCCATCCCTAACGGTCAAATAATCAGCTACAGAAGCTAGGATTTTCGAGTTGACTGGAAATAAAAATGAGACTGGAGAAAAGGCAGACATGTTTGCCAAAAAAATTAGAGACTCCGTGGGTGAAAATGTGATTATGGTCTCCAGACCCATTAAGTGTGCTGAATTGCGCCTTGTGGGGGTGGAAGACCTGGTTTCAGGAACTGAGGTGGCCAATGCTGTTGCTGTAGCCGGTGGATGTGATCCCCACCAAGTCAAAGTTGGGGAAACAAAGTACTGCTGCAGGATATTGCACGGTGTGGGTGCGATGTCCTATAGCTGCGGCATTGAAGATGAAGGGCATTGGCAAACTCCGCGTAGGTTGGTGTACGGCTCGCGTGGAGCTGCTAGAAAAGCGTATACAGCGGTGCTATCGCTGTCTGGAGGTTGGTCACTTTCGGGCTAACTGTGACTCGGAAGTCGATCGAAGCAGAGAATGCTACCGTTGCGGTGAGACCGGCCACCATCGCTGTGCGATGCTCGCGTGTCCCCAGCTGTGGGCCATGCGCTAGGGCTGATCTCCCCGCAAATCATAGAATAGGGGGCAGGCTTTGCAAGCCCACCAAAAGTCGCAGCGGGTTTCGGAAGGTTCCTTCTGGTTCCTCTTCGGGATCTGCAGTCGTGGCTGCGGTCAATACCCGACCGCCTTCAGCCAGCGACAAGTTAGAGACCCTGGACGTCGGGTGATGGGAGACCTGACGCCCTGCCAAGGGTCGAGTTCTTGGATGTATCTGGTGTCTTGGTGCATTCTTGAGGTGGTTGGGAGACATAAAAGTCTCCTTGCTCTGAGGAGGGCCGCTAGGGTGGCAACGCTGCGGAGTCGCGGATAATAGCAATGATATCGTGACTTCCGCTCAAGGCGTGAGATGGGACACCGGGGGGTTTTAGTTGGTGCAAACCCCACATAACCACGTCGCTGCCTCCCTTGGCGTGCGTGTACTCGTCAGGAGTTTCCCCTCGAAATAAAAAAAAAAAAAAAAAAAAAAAAAAAAAAAAAAAAAAAAAAAAAAAAAAAAAAAAAAAAAAAAAAACAGGCGGCCGGTAAAATACGTAGCCGAATCATGTGACAACATGTTTCTAACATGTTGTGCCGACCCCACTTGAGAGGGATAAGGGTAGGATGATAATGATTAAATTATAACTAGTCATCCATATAAGCTTGAATGAGCATTGAAAACTACATAAATCTTTTTTACTACTGGTTATTTTTTACGTACGCCATCACTATTATTTAATAACGACTTCACTGGTTATGCAGACGCTTCCTAAGCTGTGATAGCTAAATGGTAAGAACATATAAATCTAGATAAAGCAGCGTGTTGACTCCTGCCTCCAACCCTTTAAAAAAGGTTTATAGAATTAGGCGTTACTTTGCGGAGGTCCATAATACCAAAAGTAATGAGAATATTATTATGCTATAATAATATTGATTATGATTAAAGCATAATAATATTCTCATTACTTTTGTACTTTTGATTTATAAAAGGAAAAAGGAGGTGCAGGCCTAGCTATTTTATACAATTTTATACAAAAAGTCCCTTGATTATGGTGCCTCCAACCGCCAACCCTTTAATAAACGGTGAAAGGCGTACGGCTAGCAATTTTATATAACAAACGTCCGTTAATATAATGTATCTTCACAAAAAATAGTGCGTAAGTCGATACGAGATCAAATGATACGTATTGCCAGTGATATGAAACACCCGGGTCTGGGTGCTAGTCTGAGCAGGTGGCGGCCGCATTGCGCGCTCCGGCGGCCTCCACTGGCTCGGAACAATAACACTGTTACTTGTACCGAAGCATGGGCAGGCGGTATACAGTATACACGTAATGTATACTATGTGCTCATTGGCGATGAAAACCTAACCAATGCCAAATTGCACAGCTTGCTGCATCGGCGCAGGGTAGCCTGTCTATCGGTATTCTGCGGGATATATTTCGGAGAGTGTGCTCAGATACTCCATGACCTTATTCCAGCATCGCCTTTCTATCATCGCACCGCTAGGCGCCGGGAGAAGTTCCACCCTTACGTTATCGACATACCACGAAGGCGCACAGAGCGATTCCCTTCGTCATTTCTGATGCGCACAGCACGGGATTGGAATTCTCTTCCGGCATCTATCTTCCCGATTCTTATGATATGGGTACCTTCAAAGCAAGGGTGAATAGGCATCTTATAGGCATGCGCGTTCCACCTTAGACCGCGTCACTGCTTACCATCAGGCATGATTGCAGTCAAGCGCTCGCCTATTAAAAAAAATGCTATACTAGCCCAGCCGACCAGGCTTCGGACGTATATTATGCCCTGAGTGAGCGCTGCGGTTTATTAATCTTTATATTAGTTTTGCCCAAAAAATCTAATTTATATTTTTCACTCCAGATCCGGCAGTGGTTAGGAATTTGCGATAACTTAGAGGATATTCATATAATTTATATGATGTCATAATGTAATTAAGCTGTGATAGCCCAGCGGTGTGACCGTGCGACTTTTTCGAGAGGGTCACGAGTTCGGCTGACAGGTACCAATGCGTTTTTCTATTAAAATTTATGTGTCTAATTGATAATTGCGATTTATCACATGCTTTTACGTGAAGGAAAGCGCGTATATCTCTAGAGAAATATGTGTAACCTACCAATTCGCATTGGAGCCACGTGGTAGGTCTTAGCTCCAACCCTTCTCTCCAAAATGGCGAGAGGAGGAATATGCCCTGCAGTGGGATTGTAACAGGCTTAATACTTGTACTTAATGGCTGTTAATTAATCAAATACGTCACTAAAGTAACATCACAAGCGACACAACGACGCAAGCGTTTTAAAATCCATCATCCATCCATACATGAGCTATGAACATAGATAGTACACGCTACATTTAGCATTACATAGATTTTCTCTAATCACAATTTTAGCTTAATAATACTATAAATTCTTATGTATTATGAACGACTGCAAAGTATTGCCTAATTCCATAAATCATAATATAAAAAAATATCTTGGTAGTTATCGCAAAATCAAAAAATCGCGAGCGAATTTTTTCAAACACGGGAAAAACGCGTGTTGTCGCCAATGACTTTCGCTTTGTATTTTATAGCAACACAGTCATGAAACAAGAGTATCGCGCCCTTTTGACTGAAATAGTGCCAACACTGTGTCGTGTTGTTTCCGGTGGAGTCTTCCTATTGCTAAAACGCTTCAGTGGCATGCAGTCTTTGTTCTTTATTTACACGAGTATAATACTATAACATCTTAATTTCCGGAAGTTTAAATGGACATATTCGAAGATATACACCAAGTCGGACACAAGGTCGCAAACTGTAGCTACCGGTTCTCCACGCAAACAATGTTTGTTACATGTTAATACGAGTGTCTTGATAGAAAGCGAAATCACCGTCAGCCCGCTGTGATTTTGATATTTTTTCCGCTTTCTAGATTCGCCTCGCAAAGTAGGCGCTCACCAACCGCAGTAGGAACTTAGGCGGGTTGTTTGTCTGTGATCTTCTGGGATGCCATTCGCGATATTTGAACTCCATAAAAGCTACTATTGTTAAAGCTACTATTACGAAAACTATCGGTAAAATGTAGTAGTTATACTTAATACATTTTACTGGTTTAAAAATTAATATTAGAAAAATGCGGCGGTAACGGCATGGTTAGGGTAACTGACTTCTGATCGAGAGGTCGTGGGTTCGAATCCCGGTCATTATACTACCGACGTGAACCCAAACCCCACGTTAAATAAGTAAGAATCATTCCTGACGCACAACAGGCTTAATTTAACAATATGTAGCCCCAAAACGTATTACGTATTATACATAGTACCTGGGTTATTTTTTTCAAAAAAATTCAATGAAAAAAAAAGCGCCGGTTGTGGGAATTGAACCTAGATTTTGTACCTTTTTTGGTTCGCGCATTACCATTAGGCTATCACAGCTTTGCATTTGACAGCTCAAATTATGAATTGCTATCTATTCCTATTTTCGTAGTTTTTAAGAGCCCAAAAACAGGGATAAAACGAAATTTTTTTTAAATAAAACCTAGGTAGATTGATTTTTCTCCCCCAAACCCCTTACATGCTGAATTTCAAGAAAACCGTTGGAACCGTTTCCGAGATTCCGAAAATATGTTTATATATACACATACATACAAGATTAACTCATTTAAATATATATCCTCCTGCCCTTATCCCACTCTAAGTGAGGTCGGCACAACATGTTACAAACATGTTGTAACATGATTTGGCGGCGTTTTTATGAACGGCCGCCTGCCTGACGTAAACTTACCTTAGTCGTATTTTACCTCGACACCTCGATAAGTAAGAGGATGGTCTATTCTACTTAACCGGATACCACACGGTGAGCCAGCTTACCTTGACGCCTTTTACGACACCTCGGTAAGAAATGAGGGTGGTCTACTCTACTCAGCCGGATACCACACGTTGGGTCGACTTACCTTAGTCGCCTTTTACGACGCCTCGGTAAGAAAAGGGGGTGGTACTATTCTATTGAGCCGGATACCACACGGCGTGATTAACTCATTTTAATATTTAAGATAATAATATAGTACCTAAATAAACAAAAATGATGATTCATTTGAATTTTCTTATGACATTGTTACAGCGAGTAAAGGACTGAAGCTGTAACAGGTTTAGCGGCGTTGCGGACCGCAGCCGCAGCCGCCATGCGGTAGCCGCAGCATGGCCGCGCCGCTGCTATGGCTGGCGGCGCTCGCAATCACTGCGTCGCCGGCTGGCTCACAAGGTGAATACATCATTATAAGCTATTAATACTTCCTTTATTCTAATGTACAACATCAAAAAATACATTAATTATATCATAAGTAATTATCAAAGTGATGCATACGATAAATCTTAATTAAACCTGATTGTATATTAATTATATGATTATCGTAATATTATTTGTATAATAAAATGAATTATTACCGGTTGATATTATGACCGCTGCTAGCATATTTGAATAAATGTAGTGTTGAGTGAGGATAGGTAAATGAGAGGCAACGGCCAATTCTACAACATCATCATCTTCCTGCCCTTACCCCACTCTAAGTGGGGTGGGCACAACATGTTGTAAACATGCTGTCACATGATTTGGCTGCGTAATTACGACCGGCCGCCTGCCTGAAATCAACTTACCTCTATCGTATTTTACGAAACCTCGGTAAGAAAGAGGGTGGTTCATTCTACTCAGCCGGATAGCACACAGCGGGTCGACTTACCTTAATCGCCTTTTAAGACTCCTCGTACACGTATACTCGACACACGGTAAGAAAAGAGGGCCAATTCTCCAACATTAATGGAAATAGCGACAATCATACAAACTTTTTTTTTCATTATTTACAGAAAAATGAACAAGTTATATCTATCTTAAATTACTTTGAGGTAGTCCTAGCAATACAAATGATGCCCACGTGGAATGGTACTAAGAACGCTGACAGCGTTTCCGCGCTGAATCGCTAAGCTGAACAAACTTAACAAATATATTATTCATTTAAAAGAAAAAATATATTTAATGCTGGCAACATTATTATAAGTGTTATAACTTCTTGAGCCTTTTTTACGTTTATACATATCTATCTAATATGTATAGTTAACAGGAAATATTGAGATAATAAATAACAGTAATTAGAACTTTTTCCTATACGTTTTCAGTCGTTCCCCCAACCCCATGCATTTGTATACAAATCCCACCCATCGGTTATGGGGTTGTCCAAACTAGAATGGTCAGACACGTTTTGCCTATCGATTATCATCGTTTTTCTCGAAGTATCTATCCTTTTCAACTTTAATAAATCTTTGTTTATGTGTTTTTTTTTACGATCGTTTATATTGGATTTTTCAATTAGACTTTCAAAATTAAAAACAAAAAATACGGACATCAATTGATTTGTGTATGTGTGATTTGACAAATGCAATAAATCTATCGGACATAATAAATCGAGACAGTTTATTAATTCCTTTGTATTTTCAAATTTTTAGTTTCTTCCACATTAGGTTGAAAAAAGTTTAAAATCGGTTTAATTCTCACCAAACTTACAATAGAGAGTTAAAAAACGTAGCAAAAAATATTAATGAAAGCATTTGATTGTATGCAAATCGACGTCAATGTACAGTGTATTCGAATTGAGTGCACTCGTAATGGTTTAAAGATCGATATTTAACCTGACAGTTACCGGACTACTAAATATATATTTTAAACAAACCGCCCACGTCATACTTATTGTATGTCTGCCATCAGATTTACTTGACTGATTTAGTTATCGTCTGATGCATAGAGCCGACAAATATCGCTGTCTATCGTGCGGCCTGTAAAAATTAACAGACAAAGTGGTGTATATCACTAATTAGATATATATCAGAAACACGCAATTCTATAATCTCATAATTTTGAGTTTAAACCGCACACGGTCGAACGTCAGTCTACATTAGGAATAATTTATGAACTTTTAGGCGTTATTGTGTTTATATAATCTACCTCCGTGGACCTAACATTCCTAATAGAAGCAGCAGTTTAGTTTCTGACAAGAACTTAGTAACTACATTACTGTTAACGCAGACACTATACAATAACACGATTTGATGGAATACCACTATTCCCGCTGCGAGATACACTTCTCTTGAATAATAGGAAGACTCCACCGGAAACAACAACGGCACAGTCTTGCCACCATTTTAATAAAAAAGGATACTCTTGCTTCATGACTGTGTTGCTATAAAATACAAAGTGGAAGTCATTGGCGACAACATTTTGGCGACAGCAAAACCTGATAATATTTTTGGGTAAATATTAAGTAAAACCTGACAAGTACTAGCTCGGTGCTGAAGTGAAAATCGTTAAAATGGAATATAAAAGTATATTTTAGACGCGGTATGCTGTAAGTCAGTAGTAGAACTTCCGTAAAGTTTTCTAACCATTAATTGTGCTTATTTAGCATGTGGGTTAGACGGGTTACCACCTAACCACCCCCAGAGGGGTGACGGCGGCCGTTCACTCGGCGTCGGCCATTGCACGTACAACGAGGCCACTTCACATTTCAATGCCGATATACCCGACAGGCTAACTTTACATTTGCCTAAGAAATCGTACTCATAGAAATGAAAATATAAGGTTCTTCGTAATATGTATTTAACGATCTCAATGCCGTTTTCCTTATACTGTTACTTGTTACTTTTGTACTTTGTATTCCTTTTTCTTTTTTCTGACCCAATTACTGGGTATCGCGATTAATGTGTACACAACATGCGCTTTAGAGCTTTTCGTTTAAAAAAGTAACCGGCACTACAGTCGCGTCAAATTAAATTAAGTATATGTATTTTTCAATTTGAATATATATTTTTTTATTGAAAGCAAAAATGTTCAAGTTATATCTGTCTTAAATTATTTACACGCTAGGACTATACAAATCATGCCCACGTGGAACGGTACCAACAATGCTGACAGCGTTTCCGCGTTGAATCGCTAAGCTGATTCTTTGTGTGAAAAAGGAGCCAGCCCTCTTGTCACCAGAAGAGGCTATTAACAGAGGTATAAAACGGATAAAAAAACGAATTTAAAATGATTTTTAGTTCCAAACAAGAAACGGGAACTTTTTATATCCTGTATATAAATAAACTTCAATTCTTTCAATCCGGTATATAAGCTTCAATATATTCAATATATATAAGCTTCAGCTTCGCAAATTTCATCAATATGCGTTCAGTTAAATAGCCGTGAAAGCGTGACAGACAGACGGAGAGATATTAGAATATGTAATATTACTATATTAGCTCTACGCGAGTGGAAATCAGTGTACTACAAAGCTTTTCGCGCGTAAATCCCGTGGGAATTCTAGGATAAAAAGTAGCCTATATCCTTTCTACAACCCTATTTAAGTTAGTTAGTCCCATGAAAACCGATCAAGTTGTTGCGTGGACTGTTACTATTAACCTAAACGTTCTCAAGAATCTTTAAGTAAAGGCTCAAGAATAAATTATCATACATAAATCCGTTCAATACATTTTATAAAAATAGATCACATACAGACGGACGTGGGGACTGAGTTTTATAATAGGTAGAGATGGATTGGAAGATGTTGGAATCGTATTCGAACTGCTATAAATAAATTGGCGTGTACAAGTTAGCGCATGGAACGTTGCAGTTTTACAATATTAACTACGGTTACGTTGCGGCAACCCGGAGGAGATTACGACAGGCCTAGTTACAATAAGACATTGTCATCAGCTGCGGTAGACAGATTTGCTTCGGTGGAGGCGCCATTGTTGTAGGCCGACACTTCCTCCTTTGAACGGGTGTCTGTTTAATTAACCTTAAGGTTACCCCACATTTTTATGACTAATGACCCCTTAAACTCCAAATCGAGGTTTCAAATATTAAAATGCATTAAAAAAACTCAAAATATCTATATTTTACTCATAAGCTGTGGTAGCCCAGCGGTGCGACCGTATGAATCTCTAGAGACGATCATGGGTTCAACCCGGGCAGACACCAATGAGTTTTTCTATTAAAACTTACTTATTGATAATTACAATTTATCACACGCTTTTCGGTGAAGGAAAACATCGTAAGGAAACCTGCATATCTCTAGAGAATCCCAGGGATATGTAACCTACCAATCCGCATTAGAGCAGCGTGGTAGGTCTTAGCTCCAAACCTTCTCTCCAAAAACGGAGAGAGGAAGCCTATGCCCAGCAGTTGGATAGTAACAGGCCGTTACTTATAAAACAACAACAATGCAGGTTCAAATAAGTGTAGAATATTTAATATTTAAGTTCGTTAAATGTTACGAATAAGTCTTGATACGCGAATGGTTCGATCATATGTTCCTAACCTCAGAGAGTTGCGAAAACATGGCGAGGATACCTGCATTGGAGAATTCTTGAGGTATATGTTATCCGCCAATCCACATTGTAGCAGTGTGGTGGGTCAACAAAAAGGTCTTCAGAAAGGAGAGAGGTCTATTCCCAGCTTTAAAACAGTATCAGGCCATTACTTTAGTTTTATTTTATCACTCAGAGAGCACCCTAACTCGTGCATAAGTCCTTGAACAAATTAGACATCACAATATGCCTAAAGGATGTTACAATTTTCCATTATTACAGTTAATAATTGAGATTTCTAACGAACAAGGCGCCGCACCAAATTGCTATTATTATACAAGAAACATCTTTATTTTTTGTTATTACAACATCCTGAATTTTAATATGAAATGAAAAAAACGATGCATCTGAACATAATTTTATTTTGTTTACGTATTGATATTATACATATTAACACAATGTAGATTTCAAATATACATTTGAAATATTATATTGTACAAAATGATAGAGTTCTGGTTCTGGGAGAACATTGGTTTAGCAAGAGCAGACCTTTTTTTTTTTTTTTTTTTTTTTTTTTTTTTTTTTTTTTTTTTTTTTTTTTTTTTTTTTTTTTTTTTTTTTTTTTTTTTTTTTTTTTTTCATGAGGAAACCCTACATGGGTACTGCAATCCGCGGGGGGCGGTATTGCAGTTATGCCGGACTCTTACCGGCTAAAACCTCATGGTGTTCCTTCTTACTGCCTGGAGACGGAGGGCACAGGAATACTGAACGCATCACATCTGCACCCTCGTCAGCAGTAGCCGCTCGTTGCAGCTGCACCATGTGTGCCTATTAGACATGGCTGCCTACATTCACAACCGATACATTGGGAACACCTAATGCATCGGCCGCCTCGAGGAACCTTTCTCCAGCTGGAGCACCGAATCCCCCAATTCGGCACTCGGAGATCCCGTTTAGGGTGGCCTACGGTTATGGGCGAGCCTTCTGCGGCCCCTTCTTTTACGACGGATTGGGTTGGTAGACGTGGTCTCACGTATCCTCTCCGCCGCCTCCTTTTGCGAAATTACTTCTTCGCAGAAGGTGGCCATCGCACTCCATGCCCTTCCACTTCCCACCATGGATTTTACCACTGCAGGCAGAGAGAGGTCAATTCCCAGCTCCTCTACTAGGCACGCCCGTTGCGTTGCCCATGCTGAGCACTCAGAGAGAGTGTGCTGCGCCGTGTCATTGTCAGCACCGCATTCATGACACATAGTGGTCGGCTCGCGTTGGGCCACTCGACACAGAAATCTACCAAAGCAGCCATGCCCTGAGAGAACCTGTGTTAACCGGAAAGTTAAAACCCCGTGCCCCCTCTCCACCCAGCCCTTGAGTATAGGTTGGATGGCCGAAATCGTGCAATGCCCCGCAGTGGGCGATTCCAGCCGCCTTCCCCATTTGTGCAGGAGTTCTTCATAAGCTGTCCTCCGCCACGGTTGCCTAACGCCATTCATCGAAGAATGTTCCGCGTTTAGACAGGTGACAAACCTACGACGGTAGGACAGTGCTAACATCTCTGCTTCGAGATCCCAAGGCAGGGTTCCAGCTAAGACGCAGGCCGCTTCGCAAGATATTGTGCGGTAGCCCCGAACAATTCTGATAGCCAGGACCCTCTGTGCTCTGTGCAAATGACCTTTGGAACGAGCGTTCAGAGATCCTGCCCACACAGGCGCACCGTAAAGTGCCATGGCCCGCACCACTCCCGCATATAAGCGACGACATCGTGCATTGGGCCCGCCCACCCTCGGAAGAAGCCGGCTTAAAACTCCAGCAGTTGCCACCAATCTGGGAGCCAACCATCGAAAGTGGGGTTCAAATCGCCAAGAGAGCAGACCTGGCCTTGTCTTTTTGTGCCTGAGTCTGTTTTCGGTTTCCTCCCTACTAATATTTCTAGAAGTTTTATCGTAAATTCTAGAATTTTGCTATAACTTCTTGGATGTGAAATCAAATTATATGGTGATATAATGGGGTTTGAACCAAAATCAGCCCTAATTATGGGATAACTAATAGAAAGGTTATTAATTGGAGCCATTTTCATCTTTTTCCATGTCTGACCCAAAGTTGTATGGAACTCTAATAAAATTCCGCAATCAATTTCAGCTTTGCTTTTAAAAAGAGGCTGATACAGAAAGCCTACTATACTCTTGAAGATTATTTGGAAGATAAGAATGTGTGGATATAGCTCTCTTTGAACCTGTACAAGACAGTAACGACAGTAAATAGTATTAATAATTATACTTTTGAAAGAGCAACCGCCGAGTTTTTTGCTGGCTCTTCTCGGTAGGAACAGCTTTCCGAACCAGAAGTAGAGTTGACGATTGAAAAGCATTTGTTTACATGTTTATTTGAATAAAGAATATTTTGAATTTGAATTTGAACTGTATCAGTTTCTTGTTCCTAATTTGGAAACAAAGGAAACTGATCATTTCCATAAAATTTATTATTTGCAAAAGTAAGTGTTAATTATTGCATCAAAACAATCATACGCGCTCGCTCGTCAGTTGTTAACAAACGTGACGTGATTTATGAGAAGCTAGAAACAATACGCGGTGGGTAAATACTTATAATAGAATTATATATAGGCAGAGTTTACATTCTAAGAGTTTTTTGTGGGTAAAAATATGTGCAATTACGATAAGCCGGCGGAAGGGCATTGTTCGTAGGAGGTGAGCCATCTGGAACTGGCCTGTACTGTAATAGACGTTTCCTCTTATTAAAACCCACACCCTCAAGGCTGCTCGTTATATAACTATGCTGAGTTAACGCCAAAACTTTGCTGCAGAACTGATTTATGTGGGTGGGCATTGGTTGTCCGTGGATCATACGAGATGTTGACCTCCCTACCCTAGCTCATCTATTGAACGCTTCCCAAGAAGGCTGGGTACACCTCAATTGACTTATTACAATGGCTTACACCTACACTTAGTCGAAATAACAATTCCAAAGAACATCGTATCTGGTATATGACGCCGTTTCGCCGTATGCCATCGTAATGACCGCTGAGTAGAAAAGACCACCCTCGTTTTTACCGAGGCGTCGTAAAAGACGAATAAAGTGTCATGACTCATTTGAGTTATATAACAAATCCTTCATTACCCGTTACCTTAGCCGTGGTCTCATGGGAGGCACCCTTAGGGTGACGCTTACCGAAGCTAATGGAGCTTATACGCTCTGTTCTCCACATTTTGCAAAATTATTACAGGCATTCATCTTCTGAATGGTATTTTTGGATTTGAATGAAAGTATGATCTGAGAGAGTTCAAATGTTTATCCCCTTTATCGAACGAAATCTAAAACTGCTGATTGCACTACTTCAACCCGAATTATAGATAATTAAGTTAAAATAGGGAGTGGGGGGTAAGAAAGCGAAGTAGGGCGTATAACTGCCTTTTCCTTGTGGTTAAACACGTGAAATATTGATGCTATTATTTCGCCTATGACCCTCAAATATTAGATATTATATGTCATCACTTTTCTCAATTCTTATTAATCAATCACATCCAATATTCCTCATAAGAATTCAATTATCAATCTAAAATATTTGCAATCTTAAAGAAAACTTCATTTTTGTTCCTCAATAGAACAATCAAAGAACATAATAACTCTTCCAAAAAGCGCACGGAGCACCCACAAATGTCGTGACGTGTGACGACAAATGTTGCCAACAGTTTCACTCTGATTATCATGTGGCAACACTGAGCAAATTAAAGGATCTATCTTGATGATGTTAAACATTGTTGAAGATGCGATCAAATAGAAGATAGACATATTGGGAAAGACGGCTACATTTAGAGGCATGGTTGGTACTACAATTTTAATGAGGGTGCAAAATAAAGAATACTAGCTTCTACCCGCAACTTCGTTCAAATTCAAATTCAAAGTATTCTTTATTCAAATAAACTTGTAAACAAGTGCTTTTGAATCGTCAACTCTACTGCTGGTTCGGAAAGCTGTTCCTACCGAGAAGGGCCAGTAAGAAACTCAGCGGTTGCTTTTTTAAATATATAATTCTTAATACTAGTTACATTTCGTCATTCCTGTCTCGTACAGGTTCGGAGAGAGCTCCACACATTCTAATCATTTACCAAATTTCATCGATATTGGTACAGCGGATTCGCCGTAAAAGAGTAAAAAATATACATTCATACTCATAAACTTTCGCATTTATAATATTTGTAGGAAGGATAGGACAAACTTAGGTTCTTATTTCAGAAGTAGAATAGGTATACAAAGCAGTGTAGGCTGTAACAGAGCCAGTCTTTCGCCATGACTAGAGCGACTATTATAATCTGTAGGCGATTTTGCTAAACCATGCGGCCTTTACTACCAAATTTTTTGTTTATATTTTTTTAAGTGAAAGTCTGGCTGTCTGTTACGCTGTCACGAAGAATCCGCTTGATCAATATTCAATAAATTTGTTACAATTGAACCTAACTTACACAGTATAAAATATCCGTTTTTGAATTATGAATAGGACTACCTTTAACTTAACTTTTACACGTTTTAAAAGCATTTAAACAATGAGATTTATACGGACTGCTAAATCACTACATATTATAAAACAAAGTCCCTATATCCCTATGTACGCATAAAACTTTAAAACTACGCAACAGATTTTGATGCGGTTTTTTTTAATAGATAGAGTGATTCCAGAGGAAAGTTTGTACGTATAATAACATTCAATACGGAGTAGAGAAATACTGTAATTTTTGAGGTTTCTTTAAATAATTACATTTTTTTCCGCTTACATTGCAAACGCAGGCTAAACCCTACGAGATTTATCAAAATAATGTACTTACTATTTTTACATCTTGAAAAGGTCTTCAGAAAAGTCCGCGATGGTATATGTCTATCTCTTATGGATAACCCACTATAGCATTTTTTGTCATTTACTTTTTAAGAAAAATTATGCCATATTTTTGGAGCAATTTTTATACAATACAGCATTAATCTTTATCCAATTAAGTACCCTAAATAAATAGTTGATTTAATATAGATCAATATGGCCGTTTACAGCATGTAATTTAAGTGAACATTTTCGGAGATATTACAGATTTAGAATGCCGTGAGGACGCCGCGCTTCGCCCTATAACACTTCGACTTTAGCAGCAATGTCGCTCTTTCAAGAGTTTGTTTTAATACATTCTGTAATTAATTGTAAAAATAAAATACATAGGGAAAATGTAAAAGTAAATAAGTAAAAATGTACTATACGAATTTATATATTCCAAAGATAGCAGGAAATCTTCTTGGTATAGAGAAAGGAAATTGTTTTTCTCCAAATTTAATGCTTGCGGGCCCCGGGTAGTAATGAATAAATCAAAACTACTCGATCGATTTTAATCATTTTTTTTACACTGACTGACATGGGATATTTTATACCTGTGCGAAGCAGAGGCAGGCCGCTAGTAAGTAAATAAAAAAGTAATTTCAATATTAGATAAGAAAGAGGCTAAACCCCGATTAGATCTTAAACAAGATAATCGATTGCCAGTAAATTGTTGCGGTCAAGTTTTAGTTAATCTTAAAAAAAATCTGTTACAATTGATTTGAAATTATGATCAATTATGGTAAGACTAATTTCCGTTTTCACTTTGTTTACCTTTCGAAATTCCTCGCGACTACGGTATCTATAATAATGGTTTATCTTCCACTACACAGTGCCTATTATTTATTACGACCGGCGGCTTCACCGACTCCAACTTACCTTAGTCACCTTTAACGATAGCTCGGTGAGAAATGACGGTGGTCTATTCTACTCAGCCTGATACCGTAGTTTGCCGATCACTGCATTAAGCATACTAGAGATGTTACGGAGGTTATTTTAACTGGAAACGGAACCGGAGATTATATAAATTGATTGTTGACATCAGGGCAATGAGTTATTATTGAGTCACTTTGATTAACCCAATATAAATGACAAAATTTCACGATTTATGTATGTATAACAAGCTCTCTGGCCACGCGTTGGTGTGGCTCAGAATTCCGAATTCCCCTCGAAAGAGAACTCAACAGTAAATAAAGGTACCGATCGTCACCAAACTTTACAGAATCATCAGCTGGGTCTTTCTAAAGATTTTCTAGGACATACAGACAAACATTATTTTTTATAATATCTAAGATTAATTGACACTATAAATAAGTACCAATCTATTAATTACAAGATTTAACCCGAAGTCAGAGTGGATGTGTGAATTCCTACTGCATTCTGCAACATTCCTGAACGTTTGATTTAGGGATTTGAGATGCACCGATTTATATTTGATCGTCCGCCGAACGTTTCGGACGTGTGTGGAGGTCCTATAAGTTGTAGTAATAAGTAAATACACAACAGTGTGAAGGAAGCTACCTAGTGGGGCGTTTCGGCGTGCGGTGAGTCGCCGGAAGTACGCTTGAGGTCCTGCGACCCCGGCGCCTGGTGACGACCACGGACACTGGAAACAATAAAAATAATATGTTATAATATATAGAAGGATATCTAGGCTTATATAATATTTAATATTTTTGCAATAAAAAAAAGTCAAGTTAAAAAGGCTTTTAAAAAAGCATATAATAAAATACCTCCCCTACTGTTAACCGTTGTAATTGATAGTGAACGTAGTGCTTGTGTATTGTGGTGGTGGTGGTGGAGATTTGTGCATGTGTTTTTACGAATCCTGTATGTATCAGGTATGAAAACGGATTGTCCACTCTACATTTAGCATTATATATATTTTTTATTTTACTTCATCACGGATTATAACAAAATAATTTTATTATTAGTTTTGTGTTATGGATCTCCGCAAAGTAACGCCTAATTCTATAAATTAAATAATGAATATACCTTTATATATGATACCTTTGCGAATTTATGAAATAAAGCAGAAAAATACGCCCAAACATACTCGTAACATGCTTATAGGATAGGTCGGTTTGATATTTACAAAAATACGTTTTATTTGTGTGGTCTCCTTTCTTTTGTTTATTTCAACCTGGAATAATTTATTAAAGGAAACTGTGTCTGATACTGGCAGGAAATTACTGTTATATTATAGTACTTATTATATGATTTAGTTATTCTTTATGCTTAATGTAAACTTATATGGCAATTTTAACACATATTGCGAATTTTATTATAGAAGTTATACCTAAGGCCACATATGGCTTACGTAATTTCCCGTGTGTCTAATGTTTGATGCGATTTATGTTCTGGAAAGTTATAATAGGATTTACGTATAATATAACAATGAATATGTTGTAATCTATACTAATATATAAAGCTGAAAAGAGTTTGATTGTTTGAACGCGCTAATCTCAGAACTAATGCACCGATTTGAAAAATTCTTTCAATGTACGATAGTCCATTTATTGAGGAAGGCTATATTACATAACGCTAAGATGAATAGGAGAGGAGCAGATAAAATATATTACGTAAACGGCAAAATTTAAATCTTTCCTTGCGTGCGTTGAGTAAACGGTAATAGTTATTTAAAAATCATATATTACAAAATTGTTCTCTAAGAGTTCTAAATAAAAGTCCGCGACAGCATATGTCTAGCTTTAAAGGTTGACCCACTTTAACCATTTTTATGGTTATCAAAAGACTATTACGGTTTTAATCTTTAGACGGAGGCGGAGCCGTTGGCGATTGCTAGTACAGGATATAATGAATATATAATGTATAAAATAAAGTTTATTTTAAACTTTACGGTAATCCGTTTTTCGCGTACTGAAGGTCTTGCTAAGTCAAATATATATTTATAAATAAAATGACATTTTAAGATAATGTAGTAAAACCTAACGAATAAATACAGTTACGCTTTTAGCATAAATAATATGGTATCCGGCTGAGTAGAATAAACCACCCTTTTTCTTACCGAGGTACCGTAAAAGACGACTAAGCTTAGTTGATCCACCGTTTGGTATTCGATTGAGTAGAATAGACCACCCTCCTTACCGTGGTAAAATACGACTAAGGTAAGTTACCGTCAGGCAGGCGGTCGGTCGCAAAATACGTAGCCAAATCATGTTTTTAACATGTTGTGCCGACTCCACTTAGAGTGGGATAAGGGCAGGAAGATGATGATGTGGGCGGTTTCCCTAAACGTACAATCAGTAACAGTCCCAGTCTAAGTGGGACTGTTACTTAGACAGAAGGGTTATAATGCTTTTAGAATAAATAAATTAAGATTGAAAAGAAATTTAAATACAACTTTTCTGGGTTTTGTTTGAATGTTTTGCTTTTTTATTAATGTTCAAATGAACCCCAATTTTATATATGTTAAAACTTCGTAAGGTCTTTCTTACCTAAGCTACAGATAAAGTTTTCCGGGAAATTCTATCCACTTCCACTTCCGGCTCAAGATTAGCATTTTAAAAGAAATTATAGACATGTTAATTAATAATTTTTAATAGGTACATAATATGACTGTAATAAACATCAGTTTCGCCCCGTAGAATGTGAAATCAACGCCATTTTGAATAATAAACTAACCGGAAGTTGCGAGGGGTTCACCGCGATAGTATCGTCCGGTGGCCCACTTGTCTCGACGCACCTGCCGGGTACCGTTTTATACCAGAACATTACTTTTATTATACCGAAAACGTTGCTTGAACTGTTTTGTAATTATAGTGTACATCCCAATAAGTTTCCCCAATCGTCAACTTTACCCCTTTGCGATTCACTCTGCGGTTAAATCATAATTAAAATGGGGATTTTGGGGGAGAAAAATCGATCTAGCTAGGTTTAGTGTAAAAAAAAAATATTGTTTATCCCTGCCATAAACTGTCAAGTCAGCTTCAGCATCAGTCAGATCGATGACTACCTAAATAATTATTTTTTCTTTTTTTTAAGTTGTTTTTTGTAAAAAATTACCGAACAAGGCTCGGTCACCCAGATATTATTATATTATGTAAGGCGCAATTTTTTATAGTTACAACAATATAACTCGTACAGGATAAATCAAATCAAACCAAATCAAATCATCTTTATTTGCAGATTATGGGTCATATAGAGTTCTTAAAATTAAATAAATACTGCCATAAGTGGCGTGCAAATGTCAAAAATATAAATTTATAAGTTACAATAATATAAATAATAGTTAATAAAATATAAATAGTTCAGTCCAAATATAAAATTATAATGTCATGTAAATTAAAATAAAAAATGTCAAAAAGAAAATCATTATATAGTACAATTAAGTAAAAATTCATTGATATCATAATAACATTAATAAGTAACATTGATAAGTCTATTGTTATCTTAATAATAACGATGTCGTCCAGGATCCTCGCAGCCTCCCCCGCTGGCTGCGATAGCTCTGTCCATACGTTCTCGGGGTAAGTCAGGACCCTGCCGAAGGGGCACTGCGTAGCGATAGCACCACAACACCAGTAAAATATATACATAGAACCTTCTTACTGCATGATCACGAATGCGCTAAATTTGTTTAAAGTTTTTTTTTAAGCTTTTAAGTTCTTTTTTCACCAGGGAATAAGCCTCTTAAATTTGTTTATAATAACAGTGTATCTTATTCGTACTCCAAAGATTACTGTGTGTGTTTGGTTGTCACTTTTACGTCTAATCGTCTGGAGCGTTATTGATGAAATTTGTCAGTAAAGTTGAATAATTTATAGAATTAGGCGTTACTTCTCGAAGGTGCATAATAAAAAACTAATGAAAATATTATTTTGCTATAATCCGCGATAAAAGAAAATATATAATGCTAAATTTAGAGTGTGCTATTCGTTCTCATACCTGATACATGCATCATTTGTAAAAACTCATGCACTACCCGCCACCGATAACACAATAATACACAAGCACTGCACACATTTACAACTACAATCTCAACAATCGTTTCACCCCGTAACCGAAGCATCGTCAGGAGATAGACTCCACGACAAAATCGCAAAGCGAAGCATTACCCAAGCAAGCAGAGTTATACAGTACCGAGTTAATGCTTAGTTATCTGTTGAGATTGAGATGAGCTGAGAGAAACAATTGTTGAGATTGAGTTGGTGAATGTGTGCAGTGCTTATGTATTGTTCTATTATCAGTGGCGGGTAGTGCACGAGTATTTACAAAGTCTGCATGTATCAGGTATGAGAACAAATATTACACTCTACATTTAACATTACATATATTTTCTTTTATCGCGGATTATAGCAAAATAATATTTTCATTAGTTTAGTAAAGCTGAGCGACTAATAAATACGACTGAAAAATTCAGTTTTTTCTTCGGCAAGCGGAAAAATATTTTATACAGATATTTGAACACTTACATTGATATAAACGAATGCCAGGGTACATCTTATATAAGTTTGTAGTTTAAATAAATATTACGATTAAAATATTAACTGCACGCGATAGAAACAGCCTTAGATTGTGATGAGCGTGAGAACAATCTCAAATCGCAGCCCGGAGGTTATTTAGACCTCCATAGGTCACGGGAAAGTGTTGAAAGTTGACCAATTGTGACCATTGCCAAGGTAGTCGAGTCGGTTTGTGCGGATTGCAACGTTGGACGGGGAGGTTAATAAAACATCACTGTGAATTAAAACCGTAAATTGACAAATAGAATAAGTGACATGGGTATCTGATATCAGTAATTCATACTTATAACATAAACTAGCTGTGTCTACGGCTTCGTCTGCGTAGAAATCAGTGTGTCGCAAAGTTTTCCCGCATAAATCCCATCCTCGCGGGTCGACCTGGCATAGGACTCGTCTCTCCGTTTTTAGAGAGAAGGATTGGAGCTAAGACCTACCACGGTGCTCCAATGCGGATTGGTGGATTATACATATCTCCAGATTCCTCTAGAGATATGCACCTTTCCTCACGATAATTTTCTTCATCAATAAGCGCGTGATAAATTTCAATTATCAATTAGAAACATAACTTTTAATAGAAAAACTCATTGGTGAACTCATTGCTCAATGAACCCGTAACCTCCTTGAAAGAGTCGCACGGTGTAACCCCCTGGACTATCACAGCTTTGTAAATCAGACGCTTGCTGGAGTTAGGTCCCCGACGCGGTCGATGCATCTGGTGCACCCGATGCATCGATTAGCGGAGGGAGGGGCCAATGCTTAGAGAGGCCCCGACCCGGAGGTGGTGCTCTCCGGGGTACAGAGCTGCTGCTGGCGGGGATGGGGGGCAATGTCTTCATAGGTACCCTGTCCCCGCCACCAGCAGCGTGGTGGAGCACTGTCAGGTTTTTAGTCGGCGAGAGTCCGACATACCCGCCTCTCGTCCCCGTCGGGCGGTGACGACCCATAATGGGTGTTCCTGACATAAAAAAATGGGCTGTCACAGTTAATGTAACTTTAATGTAATACTTAGTTTTTAAATTATTTTGCAATCAATTGTTTCAAAGTTGTTAATCCCTCACGCCACCGCACTCAGAGCTCTGCAGCGAACGGTTCAATTAATCACACCTAGTTTTAGTTCAATTATGATTTATTACGCTCTAGATCACAACACGCATTATTACTGTTTTTAATTGTCACACGATTGTTATACGACGGATTGTCAAAGATAACCTGCATACAAACTACAAACACCCACACGTAGCCAGTTTGACGCGTAGTTTTGGCATATTTCACGTTTTCAAATTAAAATTTAATATCTTTAACATTTACCTAAATGAGTTAATATTGTGTATATATTGCCGTTGTGCTCCAACGATTTTCATGAAATTCACCATGTAGGGGGTTTTGGGGGGATAATATCAATCTAGTTAGGTTTCATTTGAAAAAAATATCCTTTTATCCCTGTTTTCGGTCACTGAAAAAAATGTCGAGTAGAATGACAATGATATTTTTAGCTGCCAAACGAAATGCAGTGGTAGTCTAATGGTTAGCGGGCGGATCAAAAAGTTCAAAACCCGGGATCGAGAACCAAATGTTAGCGGCGCTTTTTTCCTTTTTTAAATTGTATTTTTCATATAGTTAATGTATAGAACCGGCTATACTCACGTCTTATTCTATCGGGTTAGCCCGACTAGTTTCGAACCCAACCGGGGCTCTTATTCATGAGCTCCTTACACGATGTTATCGCGGCGGGAACTGATTTTTCATATATTTCATATAAATAAAAA
>CAMTZB010000011.1:17877500-17995000 GCA_947086495.1 Morpho achilles | reverse complement strand
TTAAACAAGAAAGAAATGAAATATTCTGACTTTGTTGAAGTAAATTGACCTACTCCTTTTGAGATGAATGCACCACCCTCTTTCTTACTGAGGTGTTGTAAAATACGAATGAGGTAAGTTGATCCACCGTGTGGCATGCGTTTGAGTAGAATAGACCATCCGCTTTTTACCGAGGTGTCGTAAAATAATACTAGGGTAAATTGACGTAAGCAGGCAGCCGGTCGTAAAATACGTAGCTAAATCATGTGACAACATGTTTGTAGCATATTATGGCGACCCCACTAAGAGTGGGATAAGGCCAGGGCATAATTTTCATTGTATAGTAGTGATTTTGCAAGTATTAATCAAGCATTTTAATCGATCTGAGAAATTCACTCAGTAGTGAAATGTGTGCAAGCATTTGTCTTACATGCAATGGCCCTTTCAGTGTGCAGTGACGCGTTAAATGTTGACTTAAGAGAATCCGATTGAGATGTGCTCAGAATTGCAGATTCGGAAATTGTTGCATGACTTGATTCGCAGGGTTTATGTTTGGGGAAGACAAAAATCTTACTTTTCATTAAATCATTAAATAATTTATAGAATTAGTCGTTACTTCGTGGAGATCCATAATACAAAAGTAATAATAAAATTATTTCAATTTTATTATAATAACTAATTTACTGGTGGCGCGTGTAGCAAAGGGCTTAAATTAAACATCTGAGAGCAGCTTGAGATTATCAAACATAACAATGGCACGCTCATTAACGATCAGTTAAATTTTTCTAGTTCAAGCTTGTTACACGTGTTCGCTGGCAAAATAAAATAAATGGTGGGGTTGAACCAATTATATAACTAAGCTTATTTGGGTATTGCTTCGCTTTGCGATTTGTCGTGAATTATATCTCCTGATGATTCTTCGGATGCGGGGCGAAACAATTGTTGAGTTTCTCATAGTGAACGTATGTAGTGCTTGTGTATTGTGGTGGCGGTGGTGGTGGTTTGTGCATGTGTTTTTACGAATCCTGCATCTATGAAATCGGATTATCCACTCTACATTTAGCATTATATACATATATTTTCTATTTTACTTCATTACAGATAATAGCAAAATAATTTTATTATTACTTTCATTAAATGAAATTCAATAAAAGTATCATTTCAGAGACGGCTCATATAGCATCGAATTAATTCAGCAAGTCAATTCACTTAATAATTCACGGTATTCCGATCACATTGCCAACTGATCTCCGTAGTGTAACAGTTAACGCCTGAATGCGTTTGTTAAAGAACATTGGGCTAGATTCGACGTCAAATGTTTGCTCAAATTTTTGCCTGTGCTAGATTCCTAAACCATGGAGTTTTTCCCAACCCAGTTCACATCGATAATCATTTTCCTGTCTTTATTTCACTTTAAGTGGGGTTGACACAACATGTTTTAACATGTTGTTACAATTTTTGTCTTGGTATTTTACCAGCCGCCTGCCGCCATCAAGTTACCTCAGTCGCCTTTTACAAAACTGCAGTAAAAAGTGAGGTAGTCAATAAGAATCTGGTTAGCACACACCGAGTCACCTTACCTTAGTCGCCTTTTATGACCCATCGGTAAGAAATGCGGGCGGTTTATTCTACTTAGCCGGATACCACACGACGGGTCAAATTACCTTCGTCGCCTTTTACGATACCTCGGATAGAAATGAAGGTTGTTAATCCTACTGTGCCGAATACCACACGACGGAATTGCTTTCTGTACATTAAATAAATATCTATATACATTTAGATAATTATGAGGATAAATAATACTAATAGAAATAATTAAACAGCAAGTAACTAGGTTTATTCTATTGTATTTAGTATATTATCATATTTATTACATTTATTATAATATTATTTTATTATTTCATATTATTAAAAGGTCCATTTTCTGTTTGTTATTACTGGTTAAATTTTAATATAATTTACTGTACTAATATTTATATGTTGGCTGGAAGAGATTCCGATTCCGGAACAAGCCCGCCATTGCAAATTATTTTTTTAAAATTTGAATTAATGCAATAAAGAGATTAATTAGATAAGCTGTGATGGCCCAGCGGTGCAACCGTGTGAATCTCTAGAGACGATCACGGGCTCGAACCCGGGCAGACACCGATGAGTTTTTCTCTTAAAACTTATGTGTCTAATTGATAATTGCAATTTATCACACGCTTTTCGGTGAAGGAAAACATCGTGAGGAAACCTGCATATCTCTAGAGAATTCTGGAGGTATGTGTAACCTACCAATCCGCATTGGAGCAGCGTGGTAGGTCTTAGCTCCAATCCTTCTTTCCCAAAACGGAGAGAAGAGGCCTATTCTCAGCAGTGGGATAGTAACAGGCCGTTACTTAATAAAGAGATAACAAACAAACTAATCAAACGACTGCAAAAATGTTTTGGCTGCAAAATACGAAGCTCACGTCACGAAATTGAGTTTGAATAAATGAGAAGTCACTGAACAAATCAACTGGCTCGCTCCAGAACACAATAGTCTCTCATTATTTCACCGGAATCATTCAGTGTCGATTGTCAGTTCCCTTTGAACTTTGTTTTACGTTCATTTAAATTGTTTAATGACCATCCCGGTACGAAATTCGTCCTTTTTATTGATTTAATTGCTCAAATTTACAGATCAATTGTGTTCAAAATTATGATGACTTTGTTATCTTTATAAGACAGTTTATATTTATATTCAGTAGCATTATATATAAGTACCTGGGTGACCGAGTCTTGCTCGGTATATTTTTTAAGAAATAAAAAAAAATTGGAGTAGGAGGTGGTTTGTAGCTCCCGGAAGGTCCATGTTAGGGCGGCACGTGATTGTTTTGAGTGATTCATCTGCGCCCGACTCGCCGCTTTCTCTCTTCCTCGCAGAAGGAGGCTATCGTTTTCCACGTTAACAGGGAGAGATCGATTCCCTGTCAACCATGGCGAGTTCCACCGTGGGTAAGGATATACCCTACCACCAAGAGCTCCACCCGCTGAACCACCCAAGCTAGACAATCTGCGAGCGTATGCAACGCCGGGTTGTAACATTATAATATTTTCATGTTTCAACCTAGTTTTAGGCTAGAATGTAATTTGAAATATGTGACGTCGACCCCGCACTAAAAAGCGCAGTGTCAGAAGACCCCCTACTAGATGGACTGACGACCACACAAAGGTCACAGGGAGACGGCAACAAGCGGCACAAAATCGTGTGTTGTGGAGATCCCATTAAGAGACATATGTCCAGTAGCGGACATCCATGGGTTGAAAAAGAACAAGATGTGAACAGTCCTTTAGCTCAAGTTAAATATTAAATACAACAAAATTTGAAACAGTAAATATCATAGAAATTATATAAACATGAAACAAAAATGATAATAAATCGTTTTATAATAAACATAAACACAACAGATAAAACACAAGGCTATAAAATTTGTGATATCGGTCGTATTCGTGTCTACGATACAAACATCGTAAATATATAATGAGGGCTAGCTATTTGTCTGTTCTTTTATGTATGGTTCTTATGAATTGAACAATAACAATATATATCAGATGTGTAATACGACAATTATTTACGATATAGAGCGTAACAGACACTAAAAATGTTGAAATAGGAAATAGTCAAATGAGTGTGTTGACGGGATTAACGTGGGGATAAAACTTTGTTACACAATGATTTCCACGTAGGCTATGGAGAAAGCTAGTAAAGAATAAAAAACCGGTTTTCTTTTGGCCACAGAGAAAGCTAGTAAGGAATTTAAACAACCCGTTTTCTTCTAGCAAAATATTTAAAAACATCTATTTAGTATAAAGAGGATTTTTTTTATATATATTTGTAATGTTTCACACTACTGGACCGATTTCAAAAATCTTTCACCATTGGAAAGCTGCATCTTTACTGAGCAACATAGACTATATTGCATTAAACAAAATAGGGTTCCGTACTAAAAATGTCATAAGGTGTAAAAAATTAGTCATCAAAATCTGTCATCGAAACTATTGATGATAAATCAATAGTCTTAGTAGAAATTCCACTGCCATGAGATCTGTATGTACGCGGGTGAAACCCCAATATTACTAGTAAAAATATAATTCAGTATTCTCAAAAGCGAAGTTATTGAACGAAATTCAAGGACTCGTAATCAAGCTTGAACAAATGACAAATTGGGAACAAATAAACTTGGTCTAAACACAATAGGCTCACATTATTGCGGTCGAATTATTATCTAACAAAGGGAATTAGAGTAAATTGGAGGTCTCTTTCAGCAGTCGCATTCGAGTCCCTGAATTTGAATTACCGAGTAGTTTTGTCTTGCATCTTGTTTTTTTGTTCTAGCAATTTTATGGTTATCGAAAACTACTAATTTACTACTCAGGTTCCTGACTACTAGTCTGTCATGTGGTATCCAGCTCAGTAAAATATAGCACCCTAATTTTCCGAGGTACTGAGAAGAGCTAGCAAGAAAAGTGGCGGTTGCTATTTTAAAAGTATAATTCTTAATACTTGTTACAGGAAATCAATGCCCAGACTTGTTGTTGATTTCAACGTGCATAAATATCATAGGCATTTTCCAGGAATGTGATGGTATCAAAAAGAAAACCAAACTTTTACGCACCGAGCCCTTGATTTTGCCAAAGAAGAACATCATCTTCCATAATAAATTAGGGTATTCTATTCTACTCAGCCGGATACCATACAGCGGGACGACTAACCTTAGTCGTCTTTTACGACATATCGGACGAAATGAGGGTGGTTTATTCTACTCAGCCGGATATCATACGGCGGATCGACTTACCTTAGTCGCCTCTTACGACACCTCAGTAAGTAATGAGGGTGGTCTATTCTACTCAGCCGGATATCATACGGCGGATCGAGCCTTTTAAACCTCGATAAGAAATGAGGGTGGTCTATTATACTCAGCCGGATACCACACGGCGGATCGACTTAATTTAGTCGCCTTTTACGACATCTTTGATATAAATGAGAATGGTCTATTCTACTCAGCCGGATACCACACGGCATGATTTTGGTAAAAAAAACATAAACACAATTCCGTATCGGTTCTTTTCAATTCATTTGAAGTAAAAGAAGAATTGCTTTGTCTAAACTACTATGCATAACAAGTGACATGCGAACTGCAAAAAAGGTCTATCGAAAAACAAATCCCTTTTACACATCATCATGACGATTTGTCAAGTTGACGTGTGAAAGCAAAGGGTTCCTATTTGTACAGACGGATTTGTAATTTTTCATGTTCCACGAACGTTTATGTTGTGATAGTAAAAGTTTTAGTGTTGTTTAAAATAACTATGCAAAAGAAAAAGGAAGTCAAAATTTTGCCTTAACAAAAGATAAAAGATATCGTTGGTAGACTTAAATAAATACATGCGTGTATGAGGGATCTGGCAATGTTAAAGGTTTCTAATGGTAATAGCTCGACGGGTTTACAAAGATATTCGTCGAATGGAAGTGTCATAAAGTTTATTGTAGAATTTAGTAAGGAAGTACGTATAAAGTTTTGTTTGAAAATACTCTAAATTATATTTATTTCACTGTTGCTAAAGAGAAAACAAGATTTTATTTTCGTATATATTGGTCCTTTAAATAATCTCCAAATTCAACTTCATGAATATTTCATCAGTGGATTGAAATGATTAAAAAGTTAAATGATGATAGCGTTATAATCAGATTGGATACAAAAGACAGATTTATACATTTATAATTATTAATTATTAATTAAGAATGGGTATAATAGATTGGCATATATGATATGATTATGGCAGATATGAATTATTTTATTCGAAATAAGTTTTATATTAACCTAAAAAAAATCACAAGTTTAAAACAAAAATTGTATATATGAAATTTCTACATCTTAGATGCTTGCTACGTTTTTTCAAATCCCTTATTTATCATATACTAGTGTTTCGTTTAATATTTCAAAAGGAAAACTGTTGACATAAAGAAAATAAAGAATTTTTGTTTGGAATCTATGGATACCACTAAGGTTTTTTATTTTTAAACTATTTCCATGTAACTTAGTTACTCTATCTTGTTTATTAGTATCTCTATCCCAGTATCTCCTCTTTGGGATCCGTCAACAACATCATTTCTTCCTACTCTTTCTTTATTACATTGACAAAAATTACCCGGAGGTTATACATAAGTTAATCTTATTACACTCACTTCTTTTATTGAAGTGCCACATCTTGTGTATGTATTTAAGATCTTTGGTTTTTTGCCAGCGATCCCTTTGTAGTGAATGTGGTTTATACGCTGCATTATTTGAAAGTATTTCTGTAAAACGTTGATCGATTTAAATTCTGCTAAGAGTTTTGTATTGTTATTTTTAAATTGTTTTCAATATATTTTACTATGGTAAATATATAGCGCATAAGTCTCTTGCGGATAGATTGGAAGGATTGTTTTTTTGAACTGAAATAATTTAATTTAAATTATTATAAAACAAAGTCTGTCAGTCTATAATATAAGTCTGTCAGTCTATAATAATCAAAATTTTGATTCATTTTCTCGAAACAAACTGAACGGCTTTTCGTGGGGATGAAATACTTGCCAAAAGTTTTGGTTGATAGTACATTACGGTTTTATGTAAATTGAGTTAAAAATATCACGCAGTTGTAAAAAAATCGCCTGCTGCTTTAGTCTCGTGCGCAGCGTAAACCAATAGAGATACACTAAATTAGTGTACTAGAGAATTGTAGATCTACATAAATACTACATAAGGTTTGCAACAGCATGTCTCTATCTCTCATGGTTAACTCACAACATCTTCCTGCCCTTATCCCACTCTAAGCGGGGGTTGACACAACATGATATAAGGGGTGCCAAAGTGGTCGGCCTCCTCGTGGCGTACCCTGAGCAAGCTTAGTCTTGGCGATCGGACCACTGTGGAGTGGCCAATCCAGTTGTCCCTCTGATTAGCATAGGGCAATCTGGACGGGCCGGGGACTCCGGGGGGGTTGGGGTGGAGTCCCAAGCCCGGAAGCCCAGCAATGGGAACGGGAACCTTCGGATTGCGAGGAAGAAAACTTCTATAAAAAAATTACCCGGTGAGGGCGGAAACGCCCACCATGGCGTAGGGGTCCCTACTTAGGGCGCGGTCTCTCCCTGTCGACCGTGAAATAGCAAACACGGTGGGCAGGGGGGGACCGCGGGCAGCGATGGCCTCCTTCTGCTCTGCGGAGGGGGGCGGAGGGAGGCGGTGGAGCGGTTCCGGGTACTTTGTTCTGGATCCAATCTACTGCTGGCGAGTCCTGGTGATAGCGACTTGCCTAAGCCCATCGTCTGCCGCCCTGTCAGGGGACCTTCGGACGTTCCGAACGGGGTACATCGGACGCCTGGCTTACAGGTCCCCGAGGCGGTCGGTGCATCTGGTGCTCCCGATGCACCGGTTAGCGGAGGGGGGCTTCTCTTTCGGGGGGCCCCTACCCGGAGGTGTTTATTCTCTGGGATCAGAGCTGTCGGCGGGATGGGGGCAATATGTACAACGATACCCTGTCCTTGCCATCAGCAGCGTGGTGGAGCGCACAGGTCGTTTTAGTCGGTGCGAGTCCGACATAACCGCCGCCTGTCCCCGTCGGGCGGCGGTACCCATAAGGGGTTTTTTCCTGTATAAAAAAAAAAACATGTTATAAACATCTTATCGCATGATTTGGCTACGTATATTACGACCGGCCGCCTGCTGTCAACTTACCTAAGTCGTTTTTTACGACACCTCAGTAAGAAATGAGGGTGGTACTCTTCTACTCAGCCGGATAACACACTGCGGACTGGTAAACTCACAATAACTACGTAATTTAGTATATACTACTAAAATATGACAATTTACATTAAAAATATTACGTTATTTTCGAGACAATTTTCTTCTGTTCAGTTTCAATCTTTATCTAAATAAAATGTGTTCGCTTCGCCTTATTTCATATCTATTTATATTGCGTAATGTAAACACGAAAAATTATTTCTATCTTACATTTGAATTTTTTACTTCGAAGATCAAAGATATCTTTTAGAGATATATTAGCGTATGAAAATAGGGTTTTTCTTAGATAATTTATAGAATTAGGCGTTACTTTGCGGAGATCCATAATACAAAAGTAATAATAAAATTATTTTGCTGTAATCCGCGATGAAGTAAAATAGAAAATATATATAATGCTAAATGTAGAGTGGACAATCGGTTATCATACCTGATACATGCAGGAGTCGTAAAAAACACATGCACAAACCTCCACCACCGCCACCATGATACACAAGCACTATATACGTTCACTATCACAAACTCAACAATCGTTTCGCCCCGCAACCGAAGCATCGTCAGGAGATAGACTCCACGACCAAAATCGCAAAGACCGATTGTCCACTCTACATTTAGCATTATATATATTTTCTATTTTACTTCATCGCGGATTATAGCAAAATAATTTTATTATTACTTTTGTTTTTCTTAGACTTAGACCTCAATGTTTGCTAATTTTATTTCAGACATTGTGTCAATTTAGTACAAATTTACTAAAAATAAAAAATAGGATTTTTCTCAATATGTGTAACTTATGATGTTAAGGGAACAACGAGCAAGACAAGATGAGACAAGACAAGATACCTTTTACAAGTGAAAATCAAATACATGATTTTCAAGACAAGAATTATGCAGATATTATTGACTTATCAATTTTCTTACCAGACATGGATACATAAACTGAGATAAATAATTTATCCTTTAGTATCCGGTTGAGTAGACTAGACAACCCTCATTTCTTATCGAGGTTTTGTAAAAGGCGACTAAAGTAAGTCAATCCGCCGTGTGCTATCCGATTTAGTAGAATAAACCACCCTCATTTCTTACCGAGGTTGTAAAAGGTGACTAAGGTAAGTTGACCTACCGTGTGGTATCCAGTTAAGTAGAATAAGCCACCTGTTTCTTACCTAGGTGTAATAAAGGTAAGTTGACGTCAGGCAGACGGCCTATCGTAAAATACGTGTCCAAATCATGTGACATGTTTTACCAACATCTGGTAGTATATAATTAGAACGTGTCCTATTAAACGCATACAGATTCTAAGGCGGATGAAATCGCAAATAACAGAATATGGGCGATTGGTTGTGCAATATGTAAATTTAAGTCTGGGTTCAATACGGCGGGTTAAGCTGATCTAGCTGTGGTACAAGTCATAGGCTTTTTGAACACTTTTATTCTTCACTTGTTCACTTTCACTTTTATGCTTCACTGAAGCTGTGATGGCCTAGCGGTGCGGCCGTGTGAATCTCTAGAGGCGATCATGGGTTCAAACCCGGGCAGACACCAATGAGTTTTTCTATTAAAAACTTATGTGTCTAATTGATAATTGCAATTTATCACACGCTTTTCGGTGAAAGAAAACATCGTGAGGAAACCTGCATATCTCTAGAGAATCCTAGGGATATGTGTAACCTACCAATCCGCATTGGAGCAGCGTGGTAGGTCTTAGCTCCAACCCTTCTCTGCAAAAACGGAGAGAGGAGGCCTATGCCCAGCAGTGGGATAGTAACGGCCGTTACTTACTTATTCTTCACTTAACAGCTTTATTACTTATCTATATGTCATCATCATTCTCCTGCCCTTACCCACTTCTTCTATTCTCTCATTTTATTCGTCAACTCTGGCGCCACTCCACTTATATGCATGTCATACTTCACAAAATCCATTCATCTCCTTTTGAATCTCTACCATTATATACTTATAGTATTTAAAATATTTCATTAAAAACAAAAATTGAACATTAAAATATTTAATTTTACATAAACATCATCATCTTCCTCCCCCTATCCCACTCTAAGTGGGGTCGGCACAACATGTTACAAACATGCTGTCACATGATTTGGCTGCGTTTTTACGACCGGCCGCCTGCCTGACGTCAACTTACCTCTGTCGTATTTTACGACACCTCGGTAAGAAAAAGGATGGTCTATTCTACTAAACCGGATACCACACGGTGGGTCAACTTACCTTAGTCGCCTTTTACGACACCTCGGTAAGAAATGAGGGTGGTCTATTCTACTCAGCCGGATACCACACGGCGGGTCGACTTAACTTAGTCGCCTTTTACGACACCTCGGTAAGAAATGAGGGTGGTACTATTCTATTCAGCCGGATACCACACGGCGTTTAATTTTACATAAACATATTAATAAAATAAAGTTAATACAATTATATAGCATAGCCATGAAATCTGTTTTGATATAAACTGAGTTTGTTTGAAAAAGTCGAGTAAATCAAATCTCTCAAGCAAATCTAATTCATTAATTTAGAAGAAAAAGAACATTATCTCAATAAATATACAATATTTTGTATATTTATTGAGATAATGTTCTTTTAAGTATCAATTCCCGCCGTGTGGTATCCGGCTGAATAGAATAGTATTACCCTCACTTCTTACTGAGGTGTCGTAAAAGGCGACTAAGGTAAGTCGATCCGCCGCGTGGTATCCGGCTGAGTAGAATAGACCACTCTCATTTCTTACCGAGGTGTTGTAAAAGGCGACTAAGGTAAGTTGACCCACCGTGTGGTATCCGGTTTAGTAGAATAGACCACCCTCTTACTTACCGAGGTGTCGTAAAATACGACTGAGGTAAGTTGACGTCAGGTAGGCGGCCGGTCGTAAAAACGCAGCCAAATCATGTGACAG
Organism: Morpho achilles; assembly: GCA_947086495.1. Classification (NCBI taxonomy): domain Eukaryota; kingdom Metazoa; phylum Arthropoda; class Insecta; order Lepidoptera; family Nymphalidae; genus Morpho; species Morpho achilles. The sequence continues at coordinate 17,984,314 of CAMTZB010000011.1, read as the reverse complement.
CATGTTTATAACATGTTGTGCCGACCCCACTTAGAGTGGGATAAGGGCAGGAAGATGATGAGTAAGTATCAATTCCTTAGGCTTTCTCAATTATATCATACTAGCTTTTGCCCATGACTAAGGGTCTTCTCGGTTACTCCCCGGGTGGGGGTAATCGGGTTGCGGGCCTCGAGGTATTCGTCAATACCCGGGCATCTCCTCGCGGGCACTTAAGCCCGGTACGTGTTTCTGCCGTAGGCCGAGGTCACCTAGGCGACCCAAGGGTGAGTTTTTTGTTTTTCCCATGACGTGTGGACTGATGTTGTGTGATGGGTCGATAATAGATGGCGCTTTTCAATGACATCCTATTCCTGTTGAATTAACAGGATTTCTAAAGCATATATGTTATTCCGGTGTATAAGGAATAATTCTGACAAATTTCATCGATATTGGTTCAGTGGATTCGCCGTGAAACAATAACCAAAATACATCCATACTCACAAATTTCACAAATTTTTTCATTTCGTTTCGTTTCGTTTCGTTTCGTTTCGTTTCGTTTCGTTTCGTTTCGTTTCGTTTCGTTTCGTTTCGTTTCGTTTCGTTTCGTTTCGTTTCATTTCATTTCATTTATATATATAGAGACAATTTAATAAAATATACTTGGAAATCCTCGTGTTAGAAAAGGGACTGAAATCGCGTTATAAGAGTACCGCATTTAGTACGTATTTAGTATAGTAGAGTGCGTATTTATTTATATATTACACCAAAAACTTACATACAATTTTGTCCAATGAGCATTATAAAATAAGTCGTATGTAAGTCCATTAAAGGCATAAATATTAATTACAATTATAGGTTAAACACTTCCATTATGAATGTAATTTGTAATAAAATAGAATGATGAAACGCTTATGACATAGACCAAGCCTTGAGTATCGGGGATCAAGCTCAGCACTACGTGATGATTCAAGTACCCGGCGCCGTAATACCGCGCCTTCTACGCTCTTCTAGCAAATGTCAGGTGTTTCGTTTCACATACTTTCCGGATTTGCGAATTTACTCTAGTGCTCTGGATTCCAGCGAGAATGGGGAAAACTTTGATATGTTTTTGTAATATTACCACACTAAATTTGTATATGGAGGAAAAAATATAAGGCAACGTAGGTATAGTTTGGCTACTACTTAGTACATAACAGATTTTTATGCGGTGAAAACGGTTGATTGAAAATGGAAAAAGGAATAAAGGAAGGAAGGGGATAAAGGAAGACAAAAGAGAAGAACGAATAGAGAATCGATTTTCTAAACATTATCAATCGATTAAAATTAAATCGGTTATATTAATTTTAATTAAATGGATGCCTAAGGCCTTAAAAGTTGTCGAATGATAAGACAGAATAGAAGAGAAAAACATGTTGTCCGACCCCACTTAGAGTTGGATAATGACAGGAACATATATATTAATTTTAATTTTAATATTTTTTCTTTTATTTTAAGATAAAATATGCGTTGTTCGAAACTAACTTAATCCAAATACTCATTTTAATCGAAATTCGCAAACAGCAACGTTTATGTTTTTGTACTTGTCTACCATTATTAATCTATAATCTATTATGAATTATTGATATTAAAATTATAAAGATTAATAAAAAAAATAAGAAACGAAAAAATCGATTATTTCTTAATCGATTTTATCCATTCCAAGTTACATCCCTAATCAACTTTGTTGGCTATATGTCCTGTATCGTGCCCAACAATGAAGGCTGTTCATTTATTATTTTTCTTTTGATCCGACCCAATCAAGCTCGATCGTCGTTCACATTCAGACCTATTAATATATTTTTTCTATAGTACAACATTTACACGCAATTGCGTTTGCGTCTATTTCAGCATACCCATAAAAATGTACTTTAGTAATAAGTATTGTATTTTTAAAAGAGTCACCGCTGAGTTTCTTGCTGGCTCATCTCAGTAGGAACAGCTTTTGTAACCAACAATACAGGTGACGATTCAAAAGCACTTATTTACAAGTTTACTTGAATAAAGAATATTTTGAAATTGAATTTGAATTTATAAGATTGACTGTCGAGTTTCTTGCTGATTCTTCTCCGTAAAAGCAATATTCCGAATCAGTTGTAGCTTCAATAACTGATCCTTGACGCTTAAAAAGTAAAAGCATACTCGACTAAAGATTATTTTGTTTTGATTTGATATATCAACAACAAAAATTTACCTTTCCCTTTATTAGCATAATATAATTCTGAGATACGTAGCTAAAGTACAAAAACATTTAATGTATTCTTGGAGACAAAGTTAACTCAGACACATAAAATTTGATGACATTGTTACAATATAACAAAGAGGGATGTTGACTTCGATAAAGCAAAATGCTTCTTTATTCGCCATCAAACAGAATCGTGCCGAAAGTATCTGTACACTAGAATTTAAAGTCTAAATTGAGAAATACTTTCAAGAAAAAAGTCGTATAATTTAGATAATAGAGCTGACATGACTTTAAATTGCAGACTATTTTCTTGAACTATATTTATGTATGAATTTATAATACAATTATTTTGATGTAATTACAAAAAAAAAGTACTTTTTTTACTTTTTTTTAATGCTTCTAACACAATTATTTATATACTTACCAGAAGATCTCAAGAACTTGTTCAAAAACTTGAGCTAGAGTGGAAACAAGCAGTTTTTTTAAACATGGTTCTGTGAGTTAGCCATTGAAACATAACAGACCTATATGGTACCAGACTGGCCCGTTGGCGCAGTGGGTAGTGACACTGCCTTCAGCTACGCGGGTTGCGGGTTCGATTCCCGCCAAGGGCCAACATTTTCTATAAATGAATTTGTTGGTCTTCGAGTCTGAGTGTATATATTCATCAGTGGTCTGTCATCCATAACAAAAGTATTAGGTTACTTACTTTGGGGACGGACGACCGTGTGTGTAAGTGTCCCATATATTTATTTATTTATTATTCTATATACGTTCGCATTTATAATATATGTGTGGTTTCAATTTACCCAAAAAAAAATCCTTAGAAACGATAAAAGGAATAAATCAGTTTTACGACCGGCATCGTCAATATAAGAAGTTGAAAATCCCTACACATAAATCCTTGTTTCCACTTTCCTGTTTTGTACCTTAACCGTGTCCCGCGGGATCAAGCTAATATGAATAAATGTTCACTCGTAATACTTTATAATTTATATTAATATGTTTTATTCAGAAAAAGTTAGCCGTGTGGTATCCGGCTGAGTAGAATAGTACCACCCTCTTTTCTTACCGAGGTGTCGTAAAAGGCGACTAAGGTAAGTCGACCCGCCGTGTGGTATCCGGCTGAGTAGAATAGACCAACCTCATTTCTTACCGAGGTGTCGTAAAAGGCGACTAAGGTAAGATGACCCACCGTGTGGTATCGGTTTAGTAGAATAGACCACCCTCTTTCTTACCGAGGTGTCGTGAAATACGACAGAGGTAAGTTGACGTCAGGCAGGCGGCCGGTCGTAAAAATGCAGCCAAATCATGTTACAGCATGTTTATAACATGTTGTGCCGACCCCACTTAGAGTGGGATAAGGGCAGGAAGATGATGATTCAGAAAAAGTATACGTGTTGTTAAAGGCGAGTAATGTAAGTCGACTCACCGTGTGATCTCCAGCTTAGTAGAATAGACCACACTCATTTTTACAGAGTTGTCGTAGAAGGCGACTAAGGTAAGTTGACGTTGAGGTAATTTTAACGATTTTTAATTGTTATTCGTATTTTACGAGTCCTCTATAAGTAAGACGGTGGTCTTTTCTACTCAGCCGGATACCAACTTTTTATAAATAGATAAATTAATGGATATAGTTTTGTTTTGGGGGAGAAAAATTGATCTGGTTAGACTGGTTGACATTTTAAAAAATGTCGTTTTATCACTGTTTCCGAAAACTGAAAAAATGCTAAAATATTCAAAAGATAGTAAATTAAATTTTAACTGCCAGATGTAATGCTGTGATAGCCTTACTGGTTACCGGGCGGACCGAAAAAGTTCAAAACCCTGGAACGAGTCCCACATGTCACCGGCGCTTTTTTTTTCTTTCTTTTTTTAATTTTATTATATGTTTAAAAAAATTACCAAGCAAGGCTCGATTACCCAGATATTATATATAATAATTGAGGATTATTTGAGTGATAGCATATCTTCTGCAGTCAGCTACGCATCCAGCTGCAACGATTATCTTGTAACCATCAATACAAAAGTAATAATAAAATTATTTCGCTATAATCCGCGATGAAGTAAAATAGAAAATATATATAATGCTAAATGTAGAGTGGACAATCGGTTATCATACCTGATACATGCAGGAGTCGTAAAAAACACATGCACACACCTCCACCACCGCCACCATGATACACAAGCACTATATACGTTCACTATCACAAACTCTGAATTTGTGTTCACATCTTGTTTGTGTTCACACACAGTTTGTGATCACAAACTCTGAATTTTATAAATTATTGTAACCATCAATCAAATTGTAATTCTTTTTATAAAAGATTATCCGCCGCGATTCTTGCTGGTTCTTCTCGGTAGGAGCAAACATCGGAATCAGTGGTAGCTTCTTTAAAACCTTTGACGATTAAAAAGTACTGTAAACAGTCCACTTGAATGAAGAATACTTTGAATTTGAATTTGAATACGAACAAGATGGTCATAGAATGCGTCAACGTAAATCGAGTTCGGTCTATGAAAACGGCAAGCCAGTGCACTCGCTGAATCTAAATTATGAAGACATTACTGCCGGCGAGGATTCAAATTCAAATTCAAATTCAAAATATTCTTTATTCAAATAAACTTGTAAACAAGTGCTTTTGAATCGTCAACTCTACTGCTGGTTCGGAAAGCTGTTCCTACCGAGAAGAGCCAGCAAGAAACTCGGCGGTTGCTCTTTTAAAAATATAATTCTTAATACTATTTACATTAAGTCGTTACTGTCTTGTACAGGTTCAAAGAGAGCTATATCCACACATTCTTGTCTTCCAAATAATCTTCAAGAGTATAGTAGGCTTTCTGTATCATTGCGATTAATTGCGATTTCTTTATGCAGACGTCTGTAAGATAATTTAGAGGGGAACTTTGCACAAGTGGGTCGTGTTATATGCTTAACTGAACACCGTTTAGTTAAGCATGTTAAGGTGACGCTAAGGTGAGTAGTTATTCAAAAATCATGTATAACAAAATTGTTCCCTTCTCAAAGTTCTAAATAAAAGTCTGCCACAGCATATGTCTAGCTTTTAAGGTTAACCCACTTTAACCATTTTTATGGGTATCAAAAGACTATATTACGTTTGTAATCATTCCACGCGGGTGTAGCCACTGGCGATTACTAGTTTAAAATATTACGTTTATTTTAAACTGATAGAATAAAATTAAGGTGTAGTAGTAGTAACGGCCTGTTACCATTCCACTGCTGGGCATAGGCCTCTTCTCTCCGTTTTTGGAGAGAAGGATTGGAGCTGAGACCTACCACGCTGCTCCAATGCAGATTGGTAGGTTACACATATCCCCAGAATTCTCTAAAGATATGCAGGTTTCCTCACGATGTTTTCCTTCACCGAAAAGCGTGTAATAAATTGAAATTATCAATTAGACACATAAGTTTTACTAGAAAACTCATTGGTGCCTGCCCGGGGTTTGAACCCTAGACCTCCTCGAAAGAGGCGCACGGTGTTACCGCTGGACTACCACAGCTTATAAATATATATAGCCTATAAATTAAGGAAAAAATTGGTGACACACTGATATTCACACCGGCACAGACAGTTTTTACATAAAAAAGCGCTTAATTTTTCCTAATCCACGCTAATTCGAAGCTAGTGTTCTTGCTAGAAGCATTAAATCTATGTTTGGCACAGACTCGATTGTTACACCGTCCTGAGTAAACACTATGTGGACGTACCCTTAATATTTGTGAAAGGTTAGACAAATAAACAAATGTTTGTTTAGCATTCTGCAAATATTTTGTCCAAAGTCAAAGTACGTTACTTTGTCATAGTTAGTTTTTATATATATTCTTGAACAGGAAATTGCTTCTTTTTAAACTAAGATCAATATCTTCATGTGTTCAACATGATTCATTATGAATAATAGTAATACTTAATAATAGCTTATTAAGAAATGTTTAATGTGATGACACTCAAAGGGCCGCGGCTGAAAACCAGTGCTGTGTCACCTCAGTTTTCTATTGTGAAATGTTGCGTACACTGAGCCGTTGGTCATGTGTACACAGTTGTTCACAGTACATTTTAAGCAATTTAATTTATGTACATAAAAAAATTAAGAATTATAAAACAATAGGTGATGTATACAATAGAAAAAGCAGGAACCGACATAAGCTTGCGGCTCCTGCTTTGCGCCTTGCAAAAGTACGTAATTCGTTTGTGGGTTTTGGTATAAGATTCTATAATAAAATTCCGCAATCAATTTCAGCTTTGCCATTACAGCAGTTTAAAAACACTGTTAAAAAAAGGCTGATACAGAAAGCCTACTATACTCTTGAAGATTATTTAGAAGATAAGAATGTGTGGATATAGCTCTCTTTGAACCTGTACAAGACAGTAACGACATAATGTAAATAGTATTAAGAATTATATTTTTAAAAGAGCAACCACCGAGTTTCTTGCTGGCTCTTCTCGGTAGGAACAGCTTTCCGAACCAGCAGTAGAGTTGACGATTCAAAATTTTGAGGGCATTAGTCCACTTCGTAGGGGGTCTACTTACGCTGAGTTTTTCGGTGCGGGGTCGCTATTCCAACACCTTGGGACCCCAACGCCCATCGGTTCTCCGCACTATGTGCCACCCATCTCCACTTTAGCTTCGAGACGCGCTAAGCTATGAGGGTGACTCTGGTTCTTCTAAGCTTTGCAAGCTATATCAGGGACTCTGGTTCTTTTACAGATCTCCTCATTTCTGATTTGATCACGCAGAGATACTCCAAGCATAGCTCGCTCAGTCATCCGCTGAGCGACTCTACCTTCTTATGAAACCCAGTCAGTTATCATGCAAACTAGGTACGTGAAAGGAATACCGCACGTTCGATGTACGGGTATAAGCAAATCTGTGATTTGCAAGCCACTGCATCCGACAACCGTGTTCACTGACTTCGGAATTTGCATGATGTATTGCACACCGACATCAGCGATTCTATAACTAACATCAAAACAAGGTTAAGACTACAAAAGTATTAATATTTTTTTTTGCTATAATCCGCGATAAAATATACCGCAGAAGTTACAACAAAAAACTGTGTATTGTCACCTTTTTCTATAATAATATGAATGTTTGTTATTTTTGTAAATGTTGTAGCCATATTTAATTAATAAAGCATTTAGTTTCTATTTTTAATGTATCATGTATCTTTTGAACACGTTTTCAATGTATATATTGTGGATGGCCTAATAAAATAAAATAAAAAATAAAATTATTTTGCTGTAATTCGCGCTTGCTATAAGAATACATGAAATGCTCAGTGTATGAAGCAGGCAACAATCACATACCACACACATGCAGGAAAAACCGCCACACGTATCACAAGACGCCGCCAACACCAACACTCCATACACTACACAACTTACACTACCACTATTATCACAGGCTATCACTGCATTGAATTTGGCAGCTCAAACAACATTTGCATTCAATTGTACATTTTTTCATTGCCCAAAACAAGTATATTAAGACATTTTTTTAAAATGAAACCTAGCTAGATCGAACTCCCAAATCTGTCCATTTCCGGGGAAGTCTGAAAGTTGCGCCCATTATTGAGAAGTCGAGAAGTGCAAGATTGAGATGGTATGGACATCTAATGAGGAGGGATGAAAATCATGTGACCAAACGTGTGTTAAATTTGAATGTGGATGGATATGTGCCTAGAGGGAGGCCTAAAAAGAGATGGTTGGATTGTGTGAAGTATGATATGCATATAAAAGGAGTGGCGCCAGAGTTGACGAAAGATAGGACAGAATGGAAGAGAAAAACATGTTGTGCCGACCCCACTTAGAGTGGGATAAGGACAGGATGATATAGTTGGATCCGTTTCCGGTGTTCAGAAAATATACATACAAGATAAAATCATTTAAATGTTAAAGATTTATTCTATACCCGCTTTCAAATATAAAAGTTACAATACAAAACATTTTATTCGATCACAATTTGATTCTACGCCGGTCAATAACGCAATATGGATTGCGTTAGATTTTTGTTGCGAAATTTCCACATGAGTTGAACAAGTCCAAACAAGTTTTTAAAGCTCGAATAACATATTCCCGAGTTGTTCAGGTAACTTGAACTGATGTACCAACTCCAGCTAACTCGGTAGTTTGCGAGGGGATCGTTATAAGTTTTCTACGTACATGCTTGTATAAGTTTTACTTTAGAAAAATATTTTTCAAGACCTCTCTGATGCAGTGGTGCTATTCCTTTTAAGTTTTTTTTGTTTTGTTTTTGATTTAGGATGTTTTTGATAATTGAAGTGAAAGTTAAGTATCGGCCTTCACCTATTCCGTTTTTTTATGCTTCTGTATGTCTTTCTGTATGCTGTTAGCCTTAAGGAGTTTTACAGCGTCACCAGGCGGGACGGGCGAGCGCAGAAGCATCGTTGATATAGCGAAATGTGGAGAGTAGAGCGCAGAAGCTCTACTAAGGGGAACGTCGTCCTAAGGGTGCATCCTGTGGACCGTACCACGGCTTAAGGCGATGTGTAGTGGCGGGCTTATGGTATGACTTTGATTAGCCTTTACGACTTCGGAAGGGTGGCGACGAATAGCCGACGTTAAAAAAACCGACGAACGACGACGAAGACGCTGTAGCGTGTTTCTGTGTTTGCGATCGTTATTTGATCGTCAGGGTCATATAGGACGCTTTGTTGACGCCTATATTTTCATTTGTTAGACCTTGGGTTGTAGGTGAAAGCAACTGAAATAAGAAGGTTCGGGTGTATCTATCCCATGGCTGGACATACACCTTCACTCTCCATGTTAGAGTAAAAATTTGGGCATCTTAAACGCTGCTCCAATGCGTATTGGTAGGTTACATAGAAAACAGGAATTTCAAGCAGGTATATAGGTTTCCTCATTACATTTTCTTACACAGAAAAGCATGTGATAAATTGCAAATATAAATTGGGCAGACTGGTATGAACAGAGAATCTTGTTTTCAGAAACTCTTGCCATAGGTTTGAACCCGTGTCCCCCTGAAAATTTTTTTTATTTCTCATTATTTGCTATAGTAAGTTCGATAATCGTTTTTGGGCTTTAATATAGATTTTTTAAAAATTGGCAAATTTATTTTTAATGGATTAACCATTAGAAAAAAGTTTGCCAAGTTTGCATTTATAATATTAGTATGGATTTACGCCGTGTGGTATCCGGCTCAATAGAATAGACCAACCTCATTTCTTACCGAGGTGTCGTAAAATGCGACTAAGGTAAATTGACCCACCGTGTGGTATCCGGTATAGTAGAATAGACCACCCTCTTTCTTACCGAGGTGTCGTAAAATACGACTAAGGTAAGTTGACGTCAGGCAGGCGGCCGGTCGTATAAACGCAGCCAAATCATGTAACAACATGTTTATAACATGTTGTGCCTACCCCACTTAGAGTGGGATAAGGGCAGGAGGATGATGAATATTAGTATGGATTTCTATAGTCAAAAATATACGAAAAAGCATTCTAACCGAGCGCCAGGATATTATATAATCCTGGGCATTTGGCTCAGAGTCAAATGGAATGGAAACTGTAAGTCCCTTATAATGGATACGGAATTCGGGATATCTTGCTTCATCAGTCAACAAAACCTTCGGGTTGGAGTTCTGAGTCCCTTAAGTTTGATAATTCGTTGGTGCTTTAAGTTGAATTAACTTACTAAAATTACTTGACGTATTTCTGTTAATACAGAATGCTTTAACATTACTTACGAGTGGTAAGTTTATTTTATTTCAATTATCGTCATATTTCAATTATAGGCCAATCGTTTAACTCAGGCGTTTACCTCGTAGGCGAGGTCTGAGTCAAACTATTGGCCTATTATTTACACATTTACTTAACAATATACGTAATATATAAGTACGTCTAACTTCATAAATCATTCAAGCTGTTACTGAAAAGAGCATGAAAATCGTTTTTTAAAAGATACAAAAAAAATGCAATAAAAAAAAGCGCCCGTGACATGAGGTAATCGAACCTGGTTTTCAACTTTTTCCGACGTTATCCATTGGGCTATCGCAGCATTACATTTGACAGCTAAAAATATTATTTGAATTCAATTCTGCATTTTATCATTTTTTCAATTTCATTATATCAATATAATTTTTTTCCATTTCATTGAAAAACTGATAAAATGTAGAATTGAAAATAAATAAATGTCGTTTTAGGGATAAAAAATATTTTATTATTTAAAATGAAATCTAGCTAGACCGTATTTTCTCCCCTAAAACCCCCACATGCTGAATTTCAAGAAAAACTTTGGAGTCGTTTCCGAAATTACGAATATATATAAACATACAAGATTAACTAATCTAATAATATATATTAAACATACAAAAGTAATAATAAAATTATTTTGCTATAATCCGCGATGAAGTAAAATAGAAAATATATATAATGCTAAATGTAGAGTGAACAATCGGTTATCATACCTGATAGTCGTGGAGTCTATCTCCTGACGATGCTTCGGTTGCGGGGCGAAACGATTGTTGAGTTTGTGATAGTGAACGTATATAGTGCTTGTGTATCATGGTGGCGGTGGTGGAGGTTTGTGCATGTGTTTTTTTAAGACTCCTGCATGTATCAGGTATGATAACCGATTGTCCACTCTACATTTAGCATTATATATATTTTCTATTTTACTTCATCGCGGATTATAGCAAAATAATTTTATTATTACTTTTGTATTATGGATCTCCGCAAAGTAACGCCTAATTCTATAAATTATATATTAAACATAATAAATATTAAAGATTATTTCTGGCATAGTTAGTTTTGTAAACATAAAAACGTAATAAAATTTAGATTATCCTAAAGAGGGATATTTCTCAAAACATTCCCTCCGTCTCATTCAACCCGAGATATAATATTTCGGGAGCGCCATTCGCACAGTGCATTACCGTAGAGATCGGTTGTTACATTACTTTTTATTTTCCCCTCCCAGGATATGGCTGAGTTCGTAATAATCTTTTTGGAATCGTATATTTGAGGATTTTCAAAAAAGCTTCAAATTCAAATTCAAATTCAAATTCAAAATATTCTTTATTCAAATAAACTTGTAAACAAGTGCTTTTGAATCGTCAACTCTACTGCTGGTTCGGAAAGCTGTTCCTACCTAGAAGAGCCAGCAAGAAACTCGGCGGTTGCTCTTTTAAAAATATAATTCTTAATACTATTTACATTAAGTCGTTACTGTCTTGTACAGGTTCAAAGAGAGCTATATCCACACATTCTTATCTTCCAAATAATCTTCAAGAGTATAGTAGGCTTTCTGTATCAGCCTCTTTTTAACAGTGTTTTTAAACTGATGTAATGGCAAAGCTGAAATTGATTGCGGAATTTTATTATAGAATCTTATACCAAAACCCACAAACGAATTACGTACTTTTGCAAGGCGCAAAGCAGGAGCCGCAAGCTTATGTCGGTTCCTGCTTTGTCTATTGTATACATCAACTATCGTTTTATAATTCTTTATATTTTTATGTACATAAATTAGATTGCTTAAAATATATTGTGAAGCAAATGTAAGAATACCTGTTTCCTTAAACTTCTCTCGCAGGAAATCACGCGGTCTTAAATTATAAATGCCACGTATAGCTCTTTTTTGTAAAACAAAAAAATTTTCACTATCAAAAAACAAATTCGTCTTCCTGCCATTATTCTACTCTAAGTGAGTCGTCACAAGTTATAAACATATTGTCACATATTTTGGCTACGTGTTTTACGACGAGCCGCCTGCCTGAGGTTAACTTACCTTATTTATAAAAGTAATAGTAAAATGATTTTTCTAATTAATTATTTTAATAGTAAAATAATTATTTTCCGCGATGAATCGCGGATTATAGCAAAATAATTTTACTATTACTTTTGCATTATGGATCTCCGCTAAGTAACGCCTAATTCTATAAATTACCTTATTCATCTTTTACGACGCCTCTTTAACACAATTTACATTAAACCGTAATATTCTATTAATATAAACCTTTTAGAAGAATTGTTCTATCTTTTACTAAAAACCACACAAAATCCGTTCCGTAAATTTTGAAAAAATCGATCACATACATACAGATTTTGGGGACTTAGTATAATAATATGTATGTATTAAGTACGGCGATGAATTATGAAACAAGTTCATGTATACAGGACACATCAATTGTCATTTAAGCTCCTAAATCGTAAACCCTTGCCCGAACTTTGCGTGCTATAACCTAAAATGTTGTCTATCATAAACTCGATCGTTTGTCGAAAATTCCCTCGTATTATATTCTAAATGACAATATTAGACTCTAAACAAAGGACGTTGAAATTGCTTTTAGAATTAATAATTAATACAATCACTGCATATTATAAAGCAAAGTCCACCACCACTATCTATTCAAAAACTAGTATACCCACATATTGATGCGGTTTTTACAATTTGTGCCATTTGCAATGAATGAGACATGGGGAACAAGAAATGGGGATGGTCTATTCTACTCAGCCCAATACTACACGGCTAAAAGCTCGCCTATAGTATAACATAAACATTGTAACCCATAAAAGGAATTGTGACTTTATTCGGCACTAAATCATCGTTCGCTAACCGAGGAAAATCGATGGCATAAATAGTGGAATTTAACCATTGGAATACCTCAGCTATTGAAAGGTTTCTTTTGAACTCCAACAACTTTGAAGTTTATTGTAGAAACTCCAGTACAATCTAAGCAAAATTATTAGATATCTTTAATATTTAAAATATTTTAACGGTGGAAGTATGCATCTCTCATCAAGAGTTATATACTTTTGCCGTTTGCAGTTTAGACCCTAGGGCCATGGAGTCAAATTGCAATTTTTTTATCCATTTTAACACCTCGGTTAATTGCCTCTTCAGGTGACAAGAGGGCTGGCTCATTTTGCGCACAAAGAATCAGCTTAGCGATTCAGCGCGGAAACGCTGCCAGCATTCTTGGGACCATTCCACGTTGGCATGTTTTGTATAGTCCTAGCGTATAAGTAATTTAAGATAGATATAATTTGTACAAAAATAGTGTTTTATATATTTAATGTAAATTTTTGTAATTTTTTATTGCCCAAAAACAGTGAACAATTTTTTTTTAATAAAACCTAGCTAACCTAGTTTTCTCTCCCAAAATCTCCTGCATGCTGAATTTCAGGAAAATCGTTGGAGCTGTTTCCAAGATTCCGAAAATATACATGTAAACTAATCTCTTTGGACAAAGCCCTCATATAATTATGATAGAACTTCTCGTACAGGTAAGTTCGTTTAATCAACACAGGTAATGTCCTATTTCTGTATAAGGAATTATTGTGCCAAATTTCATCGATATTGGTCCAGCAGTTTTGCCGTGAAACAGTAAGAAAAACACATAGTAAGTAGTAGTAAGTAACGGCCTGTTACTATCCCACTGCTGGGCATAGGCCTCTTCTCTCCATTTTTGGAGAGAAGGATTGGAGATTAAGACCTACCACGCTGCTCCAATGCGGATTGGTAAGGTTTCACATATCCCTAGAATTCTCTAGAGATATGCAGGTTTCCTCACGATGTTTTCCTTCACCGAAAAGCGTGTGATAAATTGCAATTATCAAATAGACACATAAGTTTTAATAGAAAAACTCATTGGTGCCTGCCCCGGTTTGAACCCGTGATCGTCTCTAGAGATTCACACGGTCGCACCGCTGGGCCATCACAGCTTTTTAAAAAAACACATACATACTCACAAACTTTCGCATTTATAATATTACTAGGATTATGCACACTTAATAACTGTTTTCTGAAAATATATATAGTCACTCAAGTTCTATATCATAAACCTTGGCTTAGGATCGCGTGTTATATACCGGCATGACTTTACGTCTGTCGTAAAATTGGTCGCGTGTGGTGAATTCCCTTATTTTATATTAAGACTATAGTTTTGTCTAATAACGTAAAACGTTACATCCTGTATTTTACTGTAATATTTTACTCGACTTTCATCAGCTAAAAGTATTGGTTTTATGCCTTTTTTATATGATTTATAGAAGCAGGCGTTTCTTTGCGGAACGTCATAGTACAGAAGTTACAATACAATTATTTTGTTGTAATCCGCGGTTTGTTAAGAATACATGCAACGCTAAGTGTATGAAGCAGGCAACAATCACATACCACATACATTCAGGATAAGCCACCACACGTATCACAAGATGCCGCCAACTCCAACACTCCATAAAAGCACTTCACACACTCACTACCACAACCTCTACGATCGTTTCGCCCCGATACCGAAGCATCATCACGAGGCACATAATACATAAAAATATCGTAATGCATTACGATTTTAAAGAACAATGAAATCATCAAATCGTGAACAATCTCCAGCGCTTATCCCACTCTAAGCGGGGTCGGCACTACATGTTACAAACATGTTGTCACATGATTTGGCTAGTTATATTACGACCGGTCGCCTGCGTGACTTCAACTTACTTAGTCGCCTTTTACGACACCTCCATAAGAAATGAGAGTGGTATATTCTACTCAGCCGGATACCACACGCCTTCTTGTCTTTTGAGACTCCTCGCTCTGAACCTATTAATTATACTGCCTTTTGTAAAATGTATTATTAAATACGTCTAGCGGCCATTTTGTAAACGCAAGCAAGCTCATCAATCAAGGAACACGTGCATAATCACCCGCTATGTAACGGCGGTTGTTGGACAAATTGAACTAATTTGGTTGGTGGGGTCGACCGTCATTGTCTGGATTATACTTCGCCGTTTGTCAACCTATATCAGGCAGTGTGCGAACGTAATCCGGTAATATACTGTTCTGGTCACCCTTCATATTGGGGATAAGAGTTTTGAATGGGGCATTTAGGGCAACTACAGTTTTATACTACAGTATAGTATACAGTATAGTATTATGGATCTTTGTAGTGGGACTAATTTAAAATTTTCATCCATCATTCTCCTGCCCTTATCCCACTCTGAAGGTCGACATAACATGTTATAAAAATGTTGTCAAATGATTTGGCTACATATTTTACCTTAGTTGCAATTTACGACACCTCGGTAAGTACGACCGTAGTCTAGTACTCAACAGGAAACTACACAGTGGGTCAACTTATTTTAGTCACCTTTTACGACACATCAGTAAGAAATAAAGGTGGTTTATTCCATTCAGACCGATACCACACAATGGGTCAACTTACCTTATTTGCCTTTTACGACACCTCGGTAAAAAATAAGGGTGGTCGATTCTACTCAGACGATTACCACACGGTGATATAACTTACCCTACTCGCCTTTTACGACACCTCAGTAAAAATGATGAATACCGCACAGTTTTTCATTATTAAGCTTATAGCTTAATAGTTCAATAATTACTTTCGTAGATAGTTATTAGGTTAAAATGAAGTTAGATTCGCGTATGGCTTAGCTACACTAATTCACTGAGAATTACTTATTTGAATAGTACTGTCAACTCTTGCAATTGTTTGCATAGTGTGCTTGCGTTTGTCAAAGTATATCAGACTGTGTGCAGCAACAATAATACGGAGTTAGACGTTCTGCGAGTGAGCTTAATTTAGATTAACTTATTAAATGCCATAGAGTTATTACAATTATTAACCAGTCGTAGCTTCATTGTAATTTGACTATTCAAAAGTGCCTAAAAGCCAATTTGAATAAAGAATTATTTGAATTTGAATTATACATAGAGTAAAGCAGCCATACACAAGCCTGTAAGTGAAAGTGTACAATAAATAACAGAGAAGATTTGATTAGTTTAATCTTTGTCTAGTCACACATCATCCTCCTGCTCTTATCCCACTCTAAGTGAGGTCGGCACAACATGTTATAAACATGTCAGATGATTTGGATAGGTATTTTACGACCGGCCGCTTGCCTGACAGACCAGTAGAATAGATAATTCGGTAAAAGCATGCTATTCTTTCGAGAGATCAAGCGTTTTAGCTCCGAGCAGTGAAATTTCAACCAATGAAATTTCTGTTGAAACTTATGTATGTATTTATTAAAGAAAAATGTCATGAAAAAATCTGCATACGTCGTGTGTATCCGGCTGAATAGAATAGTACCACCCTCATTTCTTACCGAGGTGTCGTAAAAGGCGACTAAGATAAGTCGACCCGCCGTTTGGTATCCGGCTGAGTAGAATAGACCAAACTCATTTCTTACCGAGTTGTCGTAAAAGGCGACTCAGGTAAGTTGACCCACCGTGTGGTATCTGGTTTAGTAGAATAGACCACCCTCTTCCTTACCGAGGTGTCGTAAAATACGACTGAGGCAAGTTGACGTCAGGCAGGCGGCCGGGCGTTATAACGCAGCCAAATCATCTGACACGTTTATAACATGTTGTGCCGACCCCACTTAGAGAGGCATAAATATAAATATATAGGACACTTACACACACGGTCGTCCGTCCCCAAAGTAAGTAACTTAATACTTGTGTTATGGTAGACAGACAACTGGTGACTATATACTTATATATTTTTCAAATACATACTTAAATACAAATATACACCCAGGCTCAAAGACCAACAAATTCATTTATAGAAAATGTTTGCCCTCGGCGGGAATCGAACCAGCGACCCGCGGAGCTGAAGTTAGGGTCATTACCCACTGCTACAACGGGCGGGTCCGTAAGGTTAGGAGAATGATGATTCTAGAAATATAAGCATCATAAATGGCAAACCAAACTCTAATAACATTTAAAGCAAACGCCTTTCATAAGAGTATCTCTTTATTAATATAGGCTTAATAATCGTTATGAATTCACTGACGCAAATAGCGTTTTCTACTTGGGTTAATAGCCTTGACCGTTTGGGCTTTCATTGACCCAATTTCGTGTACACTAATGTCTTCCCATATCATGAAAGGATAGCCCCCACTTAGCTTGTCCAACTTAGCTGTATTAAAATTAAACTGCATCAAATGAAACGCAAATATAATGCCCAGCTCCCATATTTCACAACTCAAACATCAAATATTTTAAATTCAATAATACTAAAGTTTTGACCGCCGTGTGGTATCCGGCTGAATAGAATAGTATCACTCTCATTTCTTACCGAGGTGTCGTAAAAGGGGACTAAGGTAAGTCGACCCGCCGTGTGGTATCCGGCTGAATAGAATAGTACCACTCTCATTTCTTACCGAGGTGTCGTAAAAGGCGACTAAGGTAAGTCGACCCGCCGTGTGGTATCCGGCTGAGTAGAATAGTACCACCCTCATTCCTTACCGAGGTGTCGTAAAAGGCGACTAAGGTAAGTTGACCCACCGTGTGGTATCCGGTTTAGTAGAATAGACCACCCTCCTTCTTACCGAGGTGTCGTAAAATACGACTGAGGTGATTTGACGTCGGGCAGGCGGCCGGTCGTGAAAACGCAGCCAAATCATGTTACAACATGTTTATAACATGTTGTGCCGACCCCACTTAGAGTGAGATGGGGGCGGGAGGATATATATAACACTAAAGTTTTGACTGGTCCGTTGGCGCAATGTGTAGTGACCCTGCCTTCAGCTCCGCGGGTCGCGGGTTCGATTCCCGCCGAGGGCCAACATTTTCTATAAAATGAATTTGTTGGTCTTTGAGTCTGGGTGTTTATTTGTATTTAAGTATGTATTTAAAAAAATATATAAGTACATATTCACCAGTTGTCTGTCACCCATAACACAAGTATTAAGTTACTTACGGGACGGACGACCGTGTGTGTGTCAATAAAAAAAAGTTTTTATAGACGTATTTTGTTATAATGTGCGTTTGTTAAGAAAATCTATGTAACACTAAGTGTAGAGGCAAGTCCGTTCTCTTACCTTATATATGCAGGATTAGCGCAATTCGGTTACGGGGTGAAACGAACGTTGAAATTGTCATAGTGAATATGTATAGTGCTTGTGTATTGTGCTGTTGGTGGTAGTCTTGTGATACGTGCGATAACTAATTCTTGTTTTTTAGGAAAACTTGTAAGACAAAATTAAGTCTGGGTTTCCATTTTGATTTTACTCAATTTCTTTTTTTATCGTATTTTTACAGCTCAGCAGTGAGACTCTTTCGAGACGGTTAACAGGTTCGAGCCCCAACCGAAACAATCATTTTTTAACTTGATAATTAATCGCACGCTTTTCGATGAATAAAAACATCGTGAGGAAACCTGCATATCACTAGAGAATTTGAAACTTACAAATCCGCATTGGAACAGCGTGCTCCAAACCTTCTTTCCAAACAGAGAGAGGCAGCCTATTCCCAGCATTGGGATAGTAACAGGACGTTACTTAGCTTAGAATAGTAAGTAAGTAGCGGCCTGTTACTATCTCACTGCTGAGAATAGGCCTCTTCCCGTTTTTGGCGAGAAGGATTGGAGCTAAGACCTACCACGCTGCTCCAATGAGGATTGGTAGGTTACACATATCTCCAGAATTCTCTAGAGATATGCAGGTTTCCTCACGATGTTTTCCTTCACCGAAAAGCGTGTGATAAATCGCAATTATCAATTAGACACATAAGTTATTAACAGAAAACTCATTGGTGTCTGCCCGGGTTCGAACCCGTGACCTCCTAAAAAGAGTCACACGGTGTTTAGTTTAGAATACAGAACTATTAATATCACGTTACAAATGAACCTCAAACCGCAGTTATGTTAAACTAAGCGTGTAATACGCATATTATAATATATTATATGTCAGCGTTAATAGCTCTATGCGTGATTCAATCCATATTATAGGGTTTGTATGGCGTTATTTAGGTGACTTCGACATGAGAATTTAAATACGGACTATAGTTCCGATATACATGATACGCCGTGTGGTATCCGGCTGAATAGAATAGTACCACCCTCATTTCTTACCGAGGTGTCGTAAAAGGCGACTAAGGTAAGTCGACCCGCCGTGTGGTATCCGGCTGAGTAGAATAGACCAACCTCATTTCTTACCGAGGTGTCCTAAAAGACGACTAAGGTAAGTAGACCCACCGTGTGTTATCCGGTTTAGTAGAATAGACCACCCTCTTTCTTACCGAGGTGTCGTAAAATACGACTAAGGTAAGTCGTCAGGCAGGTGGCCGGTCGTAAAAACGCAGCTGTTGTGACGGTATGTTTATGGCATGTTGTGCCGACCCCACTTAGAGTGGGATAAGGTCAGGAGGATGATGATTATTTTAATGACTTAAGCTCCTATATTTTAGTTGAACTGTACAAAAATCCGTTCAGCAGATTTCGAGAAATTCGATCACACAGGTGACTTTGTTTTATAATAAGTAAAGATTAGGGCAACCCAAATATTTATGACTAGCAATCGCCAGCGGCTCCGGCCGCGTAGTTAGATTAAAACCGTAATATAGTCTTTTGATAACCATAAGAAATGGTTAAAGTGGGTTAACCTTAAAAGCTAGACATATGCTGTCGCGGACTTTTATGTAGAGCTTTTATAGGGTAACAATTTTGCAATACATAATTTTTGAATAACAATCTCCGTTTACTCAGCTCACGCAAGGAAAGCTTAAAATTTTAACGTTTTTGTAATATTTTTTTTTTATTTTTTGCTCTTCTCCTATTCATCTTAGCGTGATGTTACCTATATAGCCATCGACGATAAATGGACTATCTTACACTGAGAGAATTTTTAAAATCGGTCCAGTAGTAGAGATTTTCGCGTTCAAACAAACTCTTCAGCTTTATATATTAGCATGGATGTAAAAAAAAAGTAAAAAGTTGGCACAATTATTCCTTATACACCGGAATAACATGTAGGCTACAAATCCTGTTAATTCTACAGGAATTAGATGACATTGAAATGCGCCATCTATTATCAACATATCACGCGATAACAGTTCACGAGAACGAAGTCGCGGGTAAAAGCTAGTAATATAAAAGTAATAAGTATCGAATAAATATTTATATGCAAATAGTCTTGATTACTTCATGAGGTGGAATATTTTATTTAATGGCAATTCAATGTACGGAATAAGCTTGTGCAATTATATTAATGCGAAATGCGAAATCGTTATTCTGATGAATACGTGATTCTATGTGAAGCTCTGAAGAGGTAAAAGCGTGTTATTCTTTCGAGGGGATCACGGGTTCTAGCTCAGAGGTACCAAAAAAATTTCTGTTAAAACTTATGTATCTAATTAACATTTGCAATTTTTCACACGCTTTTCAGAAAAGAATATGCCATGATGAAACCTGCGTATATTTTGATATTCCTGGGGATAATTCTGACCTATCAGTCCACATTATGGCAGCGTGGTGGACTTCATAACCCTTTTGTCTAAAAACAGAGAGGAGAGGAACCTAAGGGATACTGAGGCCGGAACTTTACGTGACTCTGTTCGTTAAAGATGCTGTAATGTAAAACGTATCTCAGAGATGAATGAAAACGCGTCCCAACTTATTTCCCTAGTTACAATACTTTATTAAAGAAACAGAACGTGGTTCATAATAATGAAATAAAATAATAATGGAAACCGAAATAATCCTTTGAGAACGTTAAAACGTTCGTACGTACGTAGAAAAGAACAAATCGACTCTTTTCTCCTTTTCATTATCAAAAACTAGTTTTACGCACTTATCCGCTTCAAGTTAAGCTTCAAAATACCCTTAAATATTACATATTTTAATATACACAAAAACATTTTCCCCTATTCCCCCATAAACAATCAGAAAAAACAAAAAAAAAGTGTTTTTTCATACTTTATGTTAGCCCGGTAAATAAGTAGTACCGCATCAGCGACATAAGCATAATAGACAGACAGACATTCGCATTCTTGGTCCTTACAAGAAAACGGAAATTTTCTTTCACTTTTAATTAGCCCGTTATATAAGGTATAATTGTTCAAATTTTCATCAAAATTGTTTAATGCCGTGTGATATCCGGCTGAGTAGAATAGACCACCCTCATTTCTTACCGAGATGTTGTAAAAGGCGACTAAGGTAAGTTGACCCCCGTGTGGAGTCCGGTTGAGTAGACTAAACCACCTCTTTCTTACCGAGGTGTCTTAAAATACCACTACCAAGTTCACGTCAGGCAGGTGGCCGGTCGTAAAATACGTAGCCAAATCATGTGACAACATGTTTAGAAGGACATGGATAAGGATAAGGACAGGAGGATGATGATGATTTCATCAATGTTGGTTCAAGCGGATTAAGTAATAGCGAAAACGCACTTGCAGTTTAAAAATATTAGTATTATTAATTATACGTTTGTATTAGCATTGTTTCATCATCCTCATCCTCCTGCCCTTATCCCACTCTAAGTGGGGTCGGCACAACATGTTATAAACACGCTGTTAAATGATTTGGCTGCGTTTTTACGACCGGCCGCCTGCCTGACTATTTTACGACACCTCGGTAAGAATGAGGGTGGTCTATTCTACTAAACCGGATACCACACGGTGGGTCAACTTACCTTAGTCGCCTTTTACGACACTTCGGTAAGAAATGAGGTTGGTCTATTCTACTCAGCCGGATACCAAACGGTGGGTCGACTTACCTTAGTCGCCTTTTACGACACCTCGGTAAGAAAAGGGGGTGGTACTATTCTATTCAGCCGGATACCTTAGCATTGTTTCAGTATTATTTAATATATAAAGCCGAAGAGTTTGTGTGTCTTTGTGTGATTGTTTGAACTCTCTAATCGCAGCAACTACTAGACCGATTTCAAAAATTCCTCCAGTGATAGTCCATTTATTGAGGAAGGCTACTTAGACAGGAGCAGCAATAAAAAAATATATAACGGCAAAATTTAAAGCTTTACTAAGTAAATAGTGAAAATTACTCAAAATTCATTCATAAATTGTTCCCCTCAAAAAGTTCTTAATAAAAGTCCAAGAGAGTATATGTCTAGGTTTTAAGGTTAACCCACTTTACCCATTTTTATGGTTATTAAAATACTATATTGCGGATTTAATCTTTCCACGCGGGCTAGTGGTAAATAAAAAAGCAACAAATACGTACATTATCATCCTCAAACTGACGATGCACGAAATGACATATCAGAATAGTACCGCACATATCGTATTTGCGATAATTCGGACAAACAGGCTCGTTATATGAAATGGCGGCGGTTGCCAAAATGTTGCTCGACGGTGTCCATAATGACAATAAATCCGGAACTGCGAAATCGACGCAATTTGTTAAGATCCGTCTACGATCATAGTATTACGTGATATTTATAAATACGGTTTCGCCCGCGTGGAAATCAGTGTCACAAAATTTTTCCCGAATTGAAATTTTGAAAATAAAAGTAATTATTGTGACTTAACTATAAGAGATAGAGATATGCTATCTGGGACTTTTTTATTGTATTTTTGTAGATCTTCAATTCTTTAATACATTATTTTAGTATATCTCTATTGGTTTAAGTGGTGCATGTGACTAAAGCTCCCTACAGGCGAGTTTTTGGATAACCGCTTGACCTCGTTAATAAATTACATCAAAGCGTTTAATACTATTAATTTAAACCTTTCGGAAGAGTTGCACGACCTTTTAGTAAAAACCGTACAAAAATCTGTTTGGTAGATTTGGAGAAAAACGATCACATACTGACAGACTTTTGGGGACTCAAGTTTTTTTTTAAATTTATTATCCAATGAGACATCAAATAAACATATATAAACACACCTTTCGAAAACCACGCAGGGTTTATATGAAGGTGTGAAATTCGCATTATTTCTCCAAATCTATGTCTAATAATATGAGTGTTTAATGTTAATAAGTATAGATTGAAATCGTATGTTGTATTTTGCTTTTATTTTTTAAAATAACAACATGTAAAAAAATATTTTTGCTACGTTTGGGACGCTTTTCCGGGCATCTGTTGTGTTTAAGATGGGTCTGTCCGTAGTATTCAGGCAATAACATTTGTTGTTTCTTTAATTCCATATGGGAAGAAATGGAATTTATTACAGTGTAAGATAGTTGCTTTGCATACTAAAGGTCATTGGAAAGTGAGTGCTATTCTGATCGTGGACTTAAAATTACCATCATATGATGGCAATATCACTATATTTTGTTAGTTGACGTTTATAATCCATACTAATATCTATACATATTATATACGCTATCTGTCTGAATGTGATCGATTTTCACAAAATCTACTGAACGAATTTTTGTACGGTTTTCCACTTCTCGAGGAAGATTTAAATTAATAGCAAATTTACCGAAATGGTTTAGCCGGTTTTGATGCAACTTACACAAAAAGACAGAAGAGGTTGGACAAGACAAAGGAGGAGCATGTTATAGACCATTCTTTAAACAAGAATTGCCGAAAGGTAGGGATTTACGCGGGAGAAACTTCGGGACACACTGATTTCCACATGGATGAAGCCACTAGCACATCAACTATATATGTCAAAAACTGTCTGTCTGTAAATTACACTTTCAAGGCTAATCAATTTAGCATTTATGAAATTCGAAAATGTACGAAATATTTATGAAATTCACACTGTGGTTATGTACGTAAAGGATATAATATATCTTTTGGGAACAGGGAAGTAAAACAGATATTAAATTCTTCTTTTTTCTCAACCGATTGATGTTCACTGCTGGATAAGTCTCTTCACGGGATCTCTTCACCATAAGATCTCGTGTCGTTTTTAGTCGGATTCAGCGGGTCCCTGCGACCTTTTTAAGGTATTCAGTCTATCTCGTAAGAGGTCTACGGACGCGTTTACCAGTGCGGAGTCGCCATTCGCAAAAAAGGTGGTCTATTCTCTTCAACCGGATACCATATGGTGGGTCAACTTACCTAATTCGCCTCTTACGCCTCCTAGATAAGAAATGAGAGTGGTCTATTCTACTCAGCCGGATACCACACGACTAGCTTTAATTTGCAGTTTAGTTTTCTGCTGCTGGGAATAGTATTCTAATTTTTAAATCCCTTTACGCTGCCACCAAATGTTACGGGGAGCCAGTGAAAAGTGTTAAATTAAAAGGAAGGATTTATAGAATTAGGCGTTACTTTGCGGAGATCCATAATACTAAAGTAATAATAAAATTATTCTGCTATAATCCGCGATGACGTAAAATAGAAAATATATATAATGCTAAATGTAGAGTGGACAATCGGTTATCATACCTGATACATGCAGGAGTCGTAAAAAACACATGCACAAACCTCCACCACCGCCACCACGATACACAAGCACTATATACGTTCACTATCACAAACTCAACAATCGTTTCGCCCCGCAACCGAAGCATCTTCAGGAGATAGACTAGGTCGTGGAGTCTATCTTCTGCATGTATCAAGTATGATAACCGATTGTCCACTCTACATTTATCATCACTACATATTATAAAACAAAGTCCCTATATCCCTATGTACGCATAAAACTTTATAACTACCCAACAGATTTTGATGCGGTTTTTTTTAATAGATAGAGTGATTCCAGAGGAAGGTTTGTACGTATAATAACATTCAATACGGAGTAGAGAAATACTGTAATTTTTGAGGTTTCTGTAAATAATTACATTTTTTTCCGCTTACATTGCAAACGCAGGCTAAACCCTACGAGATTTATCAAAATAATGTACTAAGTATTTGTACATCTTGAAAATGTCTAAAGAAAAGTCCGCGATGGTATATGTCTATATAACCCATTATAGCATTATATTTACTTTTTACGAAACATAATGCCATATTTTTGAAGCAATTTTTATACAATACAGCAATAATCCTTATCCAATAAAGTACCTTAAATAAATAGTTGATTTAATATAGATCGATATGGTCGTTTACAGCATGTAATTTAAGTGAACATTTTCGGAGATATTCCAGATTTAAAATGCCGTGAGGCCGCCGCGCTTAGCCCTATAACACTTCGACTTTAGCAGCTATATCCCTCTTTCAAGAGTTTGTTTAAAGACATTCTGTAATTAATTATAAAAATAAAATACATAGGGAAAATGTAAAAGTAAATAAGTAAAAATGTACTAAATGAATTTAGATATTCCAAAGATAGCAGGAAATCTTCTTGGTATAGGGAAAGGAAATTGTTTTTCTCCAAATTTAACGCTTGCGGGCCACAGGCAGTAATGAATAAATCAAAACTACTGGATCGATTTTAATCATTTTTTTTACACTGACATGGGATATATATTTTATACCCGTGCGAAGCAGGGGCAGACCGCTAGTTATATATATATTTTCTATTTTACTTCATCGCGGATTATAGCAAAATAATTTTACTATTACTTTTGTAAAAGGAAGGACAATAAAAATTACAATTAATAAAGGAATTAGGAGTCTCATGAAATTGTGCGGCCTGGTACGCGAGTGTGGAGAGATTGACTTAAGACAAAGGCTTCTGCCATATCGGGACCAGACTGCTGTCGAAGCAGACTATCAGCAATTCGGATTCCGTGTCACGGAACGTGAACGAAGTCGCGGGTACTCCTATTATGTAATATACAAAATACTCAAACTACTCGTTAAATTTTAACGAAGCTTACAAATCAACGGAGTACGTACGCGTTTACAGTGAGCGGCGGTCGTAACGATAAATTGGACTAATTTGGTCGGTCAGGTCGACCCGCGCCATTATCTGGATTGTGTTCCGCCCCGACGTTTGTCAGAATATATCTGTTGTTTTGCCAATAATTGACATGGTACAGTGATGCGGAAATATCTCTCACAGGATCAAAGGTCTGATTCCAATATACGTCGGAAATTAAATGTAAGTAAACAGAAATTGGGTTCATAAGTGATCAATAGCGAAGGCAGGGCCATTCCACGTGGGCAAGATTTGTGAAGTCCTAGCGTGAAAGTAATTTAAGATAGATATAATTTGTATATTTTTGCTGTGACTAAGGTGAGTTGACCCGCCGTGTGGTATCTAGGTGAGTAAAATAGAATGACTAAAATGGGCTCTTTTTAACCAAGGTGTCGTAAAAGGTGACTAAGGTAAGTTGACCAGCCGTGTGGTATCCGACTGAGTAGAATAGACAACCCTCTTGGTAACCGAGGTGTCATAAAATACGACTAAGGTTAGTTGATGACAGGCAGGCGGCCGTTCGTAAAATATCTATCCGAATCATGTAAGTAAAAAGTAAGTAACAGCCTGTTACTATCCCACAGCTGGGCATAGGCCTCTTCTCTCCGTTTTTGGAGAGAAGGATTGGAGCTAAAACCTACCACGCTAGGTACACACACATATCCCTAGGATTCTCTAGAGATGCAGGTTTCCTCACGATGTTTTCCTTCACCGAAAAGCGTGTGATAAATTGCAATTATCAATTAGACACATAAGTTTTAGTAGAAAAACTCATTGGTATCAGCCCGGGTTTGAACCCATGATCGTTCTATAGATTCACACGGTCGCACAGCCGGGCTATCACGGCTTCGTCAGCTGAATCATGTGACAACAAGTTAATAACGTGTTGTGCCGACCTCACTTAGAGTGGGATAAAAGCAGGAGGATGATCATGACTCATACAATACTAGATGCTCACGCTTCTTAATTGTCTTGTAACTTGTTTTGGTTAAACTAATAGCTATCATGTAGTAAGATCGTTACTGACGCAACTAGGACGAGAAGAATATAAATGCATATAAGCACTTTTGTTTGAATACCTTCAGTAATTTCCGAAAATGTGCCGACCGCAAAGTTTCAGTAGATCCAATTAAGCCGTAATGATTCTGCGGAAGCTTTATTAATCCTCAAGTGCTATTTAAGATATAAGTTAGCTATAAAAGTCACATAGAGTAAATCTATATGACTTTTTTTAAATGTGTTCTATTTGTTATATTTCTATCTTCCATTTTCAAATGCGTTTCCTTTTTAAATCAGACTGCACATTTTGGATGGCCTTCCATACACATGTTTCTATTTTGCACGAATTAAATGTAAGGACCCGATTCTCATCTATCTGCCTGCGAAGAATGCTTAAGTTCTTTCCCCACATCGCCCAAAAAGAGGTAACAACTTCGAGCAACTCATGGTTACCGGCAAGATTGATGGGAAAAGACCTCGAGGACGTAGCCCAATTCGATGTACAGACCAGATTCGAACTGCTTTGGACATAAATCTGCACGCTCCTTTCATTCGGCAAAGCCGAGAAACAAATGGCGAGCAACTGTCCAAAAGATTATCACTCGGCACTAGGGGTCACGACCCTCAGCTATGAGGATAACGAAGCGAGGAGGAGGCATACTTTGACCTATAATTACCCATATCAACTTAGACCATATTTATAGCTAGAACTCAGCTTAGGGCGTAGTGTAAAAGAGGTTTGGTACATCACGGATTAATGAGCTGTTGGGAGAGTGGTGAGCAACCTCAACCGACGTCAGAAAACATGGACTGTGTTTTTGCAAAAGAAGATGATCTTTATTCAATCGTCATGGTAGTGAAGTGGTTTTTTTAAAGTTTGTGTATAAAATACATGCTGTTTTAGCCAAAGGCTGAAATCAGTACCCTTGCCAGTTGGACATGGGTTATATGATCCTGATGATATCATGATGATGGTTTCCATGGGTACCGGGTCGGAAACTATGACTTCTATCAAAAATTATATCCTATTAATATTTACAATTTATAATAAACTATTTGGTTTGAGGAAACACATCATCAAAAGACTATCATGTCTTTGGAAGAATCAATCTGGTGCATTTTTTGAATGTAAACTAAAATCCCTAAAATATATATAAAAATTTTCCCAATTGTGGGATATGAAATGGCTTACTTGCGTAGCTTCAACTTTGCCATAAAATACACGCCAAAATAACGCGCTGCATGACCCAGCTTCGTA
This sequence comes from Morpho achilles, assembly GCA_947086495.1. NCBI lineage: Eukaryota > Metazoa > Arthropoda > Insecta > Lepidoptera > Nymphalidae > Morpho > Morpho achilles. Next base: position 17,956,344 of record CAMTZB010000011.1, on the reverse strand, counting down.
GTATTCCAAAATGTTCAGTTATAACTTGACACATTTCCGCTAGTCTCAATATTTTTCTAGAATATTCGATGACGTGTTTCGAACCTCCAACTATGTTCCGAATTTGCAGAGCATTCGATTCGAACATTCGAGTGTCTTGTCAATATTTGTCCTAAATTTGTAAATTTGGATAGTACATTTCATAAGGCCTAACGTTTCTGTTGTAAAAAAAGTGCCTTTCATTTTCTTTTTTGCATGGCTAATAAAGAGAGAGGGGAAGACCAAATACCTGGATGACGTATGTCCATAAGGACATGGAATCGGACTCAACAATGAGGATGTGAATGACTGGGTTGCATGGCGTCCCTGCATTCCCGTTGCATGATAAGGAAAGCCGACCCCCCGTAACGGGACAAAGTGAGGACAAGGAAGAAGAAAAGGATAGTACATTTTCTCATGCTCTCTTTCTTCCTCAAATGGACGTCCGCTTTTGGACGTAGATATCTTCAAAGGTTTTTGCTGCATAACCATATTCCAGCAGCTCGTTAGAGGTATATCTACACTGCGTTTTCCGGTACGAAATCATCAGTCCTGCACCTTAAGGCACAAACGTCTATTAGTTCTTCAAACTATAAACCCCGTGCATTCCCATTTCGGCTACATAGCCCGTTGTATATTATTGTTTTTCTATACCGAAAATATAACCGACTCTAAATCCTAATACAACGCCCAAAGTCATCTCACACGTTTCCAATTTTAAAAAGTAATACAAAAAAACGAGAGAGTTCGATTTAAGTTGTTGTTGTTAAGCTTGAGACATTGTGGAGTCAATAAAGATTTATTATTATGTTTGTTTTTAATTTTTTATTCTCAGCTTTTTAGGCTGGTTTACCCCCATTTACAGGTTGTCACCAAGTAAATAAAGTGAGGTGTGTAGTTTTTAATTATATATTGTGTTGGATTTGCGATGTATGAAAACGGATTGTCCACTCTACATTTAGCATTATATATCTTCTATTTTACTTCATCGCGGATTAAAGCATTTTATTATTAAAAATTGGCACTAAACCGCTGGCAGAGGTAGTATTCAAATAAGCTAACCAAAACCACAACCACATTTAGCAGAGCATGTTATATTATAACATACGGCACAACCACACGCTCTATGCGTGATTACAATGCATAATTATTGGCTAAACGTGACCTAATCGGTAATAGAAAATGTGACGTCATGCATTTTCAAAGGAGATTTAATTGAAATCGTGATTTCAAAATGGTAGAAACACTTTTAAAATTGAATTATTTTCATTACTAACCCTAGCTAGTTATATGCATTTTCAATAGGTAAGAGATTTTATTCTTCAAATTTAAAATTTAAATTCTAATTTTTCTTTTTCAAGTAAACTTTACAAGTGCATTTGATCGTCAATTGTACTGCTGGCTCGGAAAGCTGTTCCTACCGAGAAAAGCCAGCAAGAAACTCTCTTTCTCTCTTTTCAAAATAATACTTATAACTAGTTACATTAAGTCATTATTTGGGGTGCCAAAGTGGTCGGCCTCCTCGTGGCGCACCCTGGGCAAGCTTAATCTTGGCGAACGGACCACTGAGGGGTGGCCAATCCAGTTGTCCCTCTGATTAGCAGAGGGCAATCTGGACGGGCCGGGGACTTCGGGGGGGTTGGGGTGAAGTCCCTAATGAGCGACGGGTCCAGTTGGGCTTACTCTAAGTCTGGCTGGACATGGTTACGGCCACCGTCGGCGAAACCCGGAAGCCCAGCAATGGGAACGGGGACCTTCGGGTTGCGAGGAAGAAAACCTCTATAAAAAATTACCCGGTGGGGGCGGAAACGCCCACCAAGGCGTTGGGGCCCCTACTTGGGGCGCGATCTCTCCCTGTCGACCGTGACATAGCAAACACGGTGGGCAGAGAGCGATCGTGGGCATCGATGGCCTCCTTTAGCTCTGCGGAGGGGGGCGGAGGGAGGCGGCGGAGCGGTTCCACGAACTGTTGTTCTGGATCCAATCTGCTGCTGGTGAGTCCAGGTGTTAGTGACTCGCCCAAGCCCATCGTCTGCCGCCCTAAATGGGGACCTTCGGGTGTTCCGAACGGGGTACATCGGACACCTGGCTTACAGGTCCCCGAGGCGGTCGGTGCATCTGGTGCTCCCGATGCACCGGTTAGCGGAGGGGGGTTTCTCTTTCGAGGGGCCCCTACCTGGAGGTGTTTATTCTCTGGGATCAGAGCTGTCGGCGGGATGGGGGCAAAATGTACAATGATACCCTGTCCTTGCCATTGGCAGCGTGGTGGAGCACACAGGTCGTTTTAGTCGGTGCGAGTCCGACATAACCGCCGCCTGTCCCCGTCGGGCGGCGGTACCCATAAGGGGTTTTTTCCTGTATAATAAAAAAAAAAAAAAAAAGTCATTACTGCTTTTTGCTGCATTATTGCTTTAAGGTTACGTTCCGGACATTTACCTCTAAACAGTTTTGGCTATTTAATGAGGAAAACGTCAACGTCATGTTGACGTTTTCAACATGACGTTCAAGAGTGTGGAAAGACTGAAGATGTTGTTCATATTTTATTGGAGTGTGTCCGGAATGAAGCTGAAAGATTTGAATTTTTAGAAAAGTTAAAGCTAAATCTCATGGATGTTGGTATTTGTAATAGCATTCTTGCTTTTCCTTTATCACGACAAGCAAGAATGCTGTACAAGTTAGTTGAAATCGGGCTATGACGTGACGGTAGCATTTTGTAAAGTGTTATGTTAAGGGCGGCATGTTCATAATTGAACAAGTCCTTTAAAAAAAATAGATTAAAAAAAAAAAAAAGTCATTACTATGTTGTACAGATCATTTAAATAATCCTAAACAATATAGTAGACTTTTTGTATCAGCCTCCCTTTAACAGGTTTTATAAACTGCTGTAATGACAAAGCTAAAATTGATTGCGGAATTTTATTACTCGTATTTTACAACACCTCGCGAAGAAATGAGGGTAGTCTATTTATTCTACTAAACTAGTTCCCACACATCGAGTCGACTTACTTTAGTCACCTTTTACGATACCTCGGTAAGAAATGAGGGCAACTATTCTACTCAGCCGAATACCACACAGCTAACCTTAGATCTCTGTACCGAAAAACACAAAAATATAGTGTGTTTATTTTTCTAATTTGTTTACACAGCCAACCTCAGATCTCTATACCAAGAGACACTTAGCTCCTTTATTTTCTTACAAAGTTAATTTATTGAATTAAGTATTATTTTAAAGAAATTCAACCCAAAATTACGTAAATACAAAGCTTGCCCCAGTTCAGTGTAACAGTGTATTCGTATTCAAAACAAACTAGGCCTTTGTAATGTGTTGTTACAAAGCTCTTTCTGGAACAATGAGCTTATTGTGAACATTACGCTATGGTTGCTATTTATTTATTTCAATATTTTCGAAATATACAGCAGTACAGACTTTTCATAAATATGATCATAAACCTTGCCGTGTGGTATCCGGCTTAGTAGAATAGACCACCATCATTTCTTACCAAGGTGTCGTAAAAGGCGTCTAAGGTAAGTTGAATAGTCGTGTGGTTTCTGGCCGAGAACAATAGAGCACCCTCATATATTACCGAGATGTCGTAAAAGATGACTAAGGTAAGTTGACCCTCCGTATGCTATCCGGCTGAGTGGAATAGACCACCCTACTTTCTTATTGAGGTGTCGTAAAATGAGTCTAAGGTAAGATGACCTTCCGTGTGGTATCTGTTTGAGTAGAATAGAGCACCTTCTTTCTTACCGCAGTGTCGTAAACTACTACTAAGTTGATGTTAGGTAGGCGGCCGGTCCTAAAATGCGTAGCTAAATCATGTGACAACATGTTTATAACCGACCCCACTTAGAGTGAGATAAGGGAAGGAGGATGATAGTGATATTTATAATATACTAGCGGCCTGCCCCTGCTTCGCACGGGTATTAAATATATATCCCATGTCAGTCAGTGTAAAAAAAATGATTAAAATTGATCCAGTTGTTTTGATTTATTCATTACTGCCCGTGGCCCGCAAGCGTTAAATTTGGAGAAAAACAATTTCCTTTCCCTATACCAAGAAGATTTCCTGCTATCTTTGGAATATCTAAATTCATATAGTACATTATTACTTATTTACTTTTATATTTTCCCTATGTATTTTATTTTTACAATTAATTACAGAATGTCTTTAAACAAACTCTTGAAAGAGCGACATCGCTGCTAAAGTCGAAGTGTTATAGGGCGAAGCGCGGCCTCCTCACGGCATTTTAAATCTGTAATATCTCCTAAAATGTTCACTTAAATTACATGCTGTAAACGGCCATATTGATCTATATTAAATCAACTATTTATTTAAGGTACTTAATTGGATAAGGATTAATGCTGTATTGTATAAGAATTGCTTCAAAAATAAGGCATTATTTTTCGTAAAAAGTAAACGACAAAAAATGCTTTAGTGGGTTATCCATGAGCGATAGACATATACCATCGCGGACTTTTCTGTAGACCATTTCAATGTGTACAAATACTTAGTACATTATTTTGATAAATCTCGTAGGGTTTAGCCTGCGTTTGCAATATAAGCGGAAAAAAATGTAATTATTTACAGAAACCTCAAAAATTACAGTATTTCTCTACTCCGTATTGAATGTTATTATACGTACAAACCTTCCTCTGGAATCACTCTATCTATTAAAAAAAACCGCATCAAAATTTGTTGCGTACTTTTAAAGTTTTATGCGTACATAGGAAAATATGGACTTTGTTTTATAATATGTAGTGATAGTGATTGTTATTATCCTCGCTAGAGAGCTCCGATCATAAATGCGTCCGATCGCTGCTAAATTCAAATGGTTAAAGGGCGAACCGCGTTTTTTTTTTTCGAAATTGACTAATGCTGTTAGCCCTAATGGCTTTGGCAGCGTCACCGATAAGACGGGCGAGGGCGGAAGCATCGCCGAGAGGCGAACCGCGACCTCCGACGCGCTATTTATAGGCTCGCGGCGCGTCCCTTGCATTTTAAATCTGTAATATCTTCGAAACTGTTTATTTAAATTACATGCTGTAAAGGGTCATATTGATCAATATTAAATAAACAATATATTTAAGGTTCTGAATTCGATAAGGATTAATGCTGTATTGTATAAAATTTGCTTTGAACATAAGGCATTATTTTTCGTAAAAAGTAAATGACAAAAACTGCTATTGTGGGTTATCCATAAGAGATAGACATATACTATCGCGGACTTTTCTGTAGACCTTTTCATGGTGTACAAATACTTAGTACATCATTTTGATAAATCTCGTAGGGCTTAGCCTGCGTTTGCAATGTAAGCGGAAAAAAATGTAGTTATTTACATCACATTAGAAACCTCAAAAATTGCATTATTTCTCTACTCCATATTGAATGTTATTAGACATGTAAACCTTCCTCTAAAATCACTCTATCTATTAAAAAAAAACCGCATCAAAGTCAGTTGCATAGTTTTAAAGATAGAAGCATACATAGGGATATACGGACATAGGGACAGACAGAGAATGCGACTTTGTTTTATACTATGTAGTGATATTATTTATTTTTACAATTGATTAGACAATGTCTTTACATACAACATTCATAGCTTTCTTATCATTAGACAATATAAACTTAAAAGAAGGACATTTAGTTGCGCCTCCGGTCGCTGCTAAATTCGAAGTACTTATAGGTCTAAGCGCGGCCTCCTCGCGAGATTTTAAATCTGTAAAATCTCCGAAAATGTTCACTTAAATTACATACTGTAAACGGCAATATTGATCTATATTAAATCAACAATTTATTTAAGGTAGTCAATTGGATAAGGATTAATGCTGTATTGTATAAAATTTGCTTTGAACATAAGGCATCATTTTTCGTAAAAAGTAAATGAAAAAAACTGCTATTGTGGGTTATCCATAAGAGATAGATATATACCATCGCGGACTTTTCTGTAGACCTTTTTAAGGTGTACAAATACTTAGTACATCATTTTGATATATCTCGTAGGGTTAAGCCAGCGTTTGCAATGTAAGCGGAAAAAAATGTAATTATTTACAGAAAACTCAAAAATTACATTATTTCTCTACTTCGTATTGAATGTTATTATACGTACAAACCTTCCTCTGGAATCACTCTATCTATTAAAAAAAACCGCATCAAAATCGGTTGCGTAGTTTTAAAGTTTTATGCGTACATACGGAAATATGGTCTTTGTTTTATAATATGTAGTGATTTAAAATAATTAAGTACCTCATTAAGGCTATCTTAACACTAAATTCGTACTATATATATTACTAGCAATCGCCAGCGACTCCACCCAAGTGGAAAAATTAAAACCGTAATATAGTATTTTGATAACCACAAAAATGGTAAAAGTGGGTTAACCTTAAAAGCTAAACATATGCTGTCGCAGACTTTTATTTAGAAGTTTTAGAGGGGAAAAATTTTTTAATACATGAATTTTGAATAACATTCACCGTTTACTTAGCGCACGCAAAGTAAGTAACGGCCTGTTACTATCCTACTGCTGAGAATAGGCCTCTTTTCTCCGTTTTGGGAGAGAAGGATTGGAGCTAAGACCTACCACGCTGCTCCAATGCGGATTGGTAGGTTACACATACCTCCAGAATTCTCTAGAGATATGCAGGTTTCCTCACGATGTTTTCCTTCACCGAAAAGCGTGTGATAAATTGCAATTATCAATTAGACACATAAGTTTTAAGAGAAAAACTCATTGGTGTCTGCCCGGGTTTGAACCCGTGATTGTCTCTAGAGATTCACACGGTCGCACCGCTGGGCCATCACAGCTTCAGCGCACGCAAGGAAAGGTTTAATTTTTGCTGTTTTCGTAATATTTTTAATGCTGTTCCTTTCCTATTCATAAAGCATATATTATGTTATATAGCATACAGCGTTCCTCCATATCGAAGAATTTTTCAAATCGGTTCTGTAGTTCCTGAGATTAGCGCGTTCAAACAAACAAACAAAAAAACTCTTCAGCTTTATATATATGTATAGATAGAAAATATCGAACTCTACCTATTTTTATATTAATAGTACCGGGTGACCGAGCCTTGCTCGGTAAATTTTTTAAAGATATGAAAAAGAAAAGAATAGAAATGAATGACCATATCTAGTATTCTTGAGACGAGTCACGAGTATTTATAAATAAATTTTTCAAAGATCTTTTAGGCATTATTAAGTAAACAGGTTAGTTAAAAATTCAAATATTTTATCAATAACATAAAAAAACAATCAAACACTCATTGGCATATAGAGCGAGAGCCTGTGAACCCCAGACCATCGTCATTTTATAAAAGCTGAATGTTTGTCTGTGCTCCCAACACAGGTAAGAACGATGGCAGATTATGAAAATTTGGTCATTGTGGCTTTGTGAGATATATTTGAGTAGCGCGCTACTCAATGTCGCAAAATGCCGATCTAATTTCGTCAAATTATAAAGTGTGATTTTTTGATATTACCTTCAGAATAATATTAAAAATCACGTCAGTTAATGCCAGACACTTAGCATAGTGGCAACCCCCTGCCAGATGAAAGTTCATGAAGTTTGAATTCTATTTACGTCATAGTATAAAAGCTGATTTTAATATTATGTTACTTGGATACTAATAAGATGATGTTTCCTCATCAGCCAGACATCTTTAATAGTTCCAACCCCTGCCAGAAACTATTGCGGTAGCGAAACATCTACGGAACGTTTGTATACTGCAGATATTTTGCAAAGAATTTATAATAAATGATTTATTATCACTACATAGTAAAAAACAAAGTCACATTCTTTGTTCATACGCAACAGATTTTGATACGGTTTTTTTTAATAGATAGAGTGATTCAAGGGGAAGGTTTATATGTATAATAACATTCAATATGGATTAGAGAAAATTAGAGGAATACTGTAAATTTTGAGATTTGTAATGTGATGTCGTAAATAATTACATTTTTTTCCGCTTAATTACATTTTTATCCGCTTACATTGCAAACGTAGGCTAAACCCTACGAGATTTATCAATATAATGTCCTAAATATTTGTATACCTTGAAAAGGTCTACAGAAAAGTCCGTGATGGTATCTATCTCTTGTGGATAACCCACATTAGCATTTTTTGTCATTTACTTTTTACGAAAAATAATGTCTTATGTTAAAAGCAATTTTTATACAATACAGCATTAATCCTTATCCAAGTAAGTACCTTAAATAGATTGTTGATTTAATATAGATCAATATGGCTGTTTACAGCATATAATTTAAGTGTACATTCTCGAAGATATTACAGATTTAAAATGCCGTGAGGAGGCCGCGCTTCGCCCTATAACACTTCGAATTTAGCAGCTATATGTCCCTCTTTCAAGAGTTTGTTTAATGACAAGAAAGCTATGAATGTTGTATATAGAGACATTCTGTAATTAATTGTAAAAATAAAATTCATAGGGAAAAATGTAAAAATAAATAAGTAAATATGTAGTATATGAATTTAGATATTCCAAAGAATGCAGGAAATCTTCTTGGTATAGGGGGAGGGGAATTGTTTTTCTCCAAATTTACCGCTTGCGGGCCACGGGCAGTTATGAATAAATCAAAATTACAGAATCAATTTTAACCATTTTTTTCACTGAGTGACATGGGCTATATATTTTATAGCCGTGCGAAGCAGGGGAAGGCCGCTAGTTATTATTATAAAAGAAATGTCAATGTACTTTTTTTGTCTGTTGTCAACTGCTGGTGTAGACCCGGTTTTTGTATGTATTTTATTTGCTGGATATCCAATCGCGTATAATACTCTCGAATGAAAATTCATTATTTTTAGCATCCATCGGTGTTTTGCAACCTTGAGTACTGCGTATCTCTCAAAGTCACTATGACCCAAATTTTATAATCTACCATCGTTCATCAGGTAAAAACCGACCAACTTTCAGTTTTTATAAAATGACGAAGGTCTGGGGTTCATGGGCTCTTAGTCCAATAGTGATGCTTAACAACTCCATCTACTGGTACTGTCTCTTAAACAAAAATTACAGGTACATAATGAAAAATGGCCGTAAAGTAGTTCGTTGCTTCCAATAAAAATAAAAATATTATTACTCATCAACAGATGTCAGGAAGAGTCGTAGAGAGTTTGAGATATAACTTTAATTGTTACCAAAACATCATGAAAAATATAATTTAACTACTGTAATTTGTAACGTTTGCTTTTTTCAATCTGGATCTTCTTTTTAAAGATATATTTTTATATTATATATTTCGTATATAAATTATGAATTAAATACGTTGAAATAAAGGCCTTCAATAATAATTTTTAAATTAAATCAAATATTATAAAAAAAATTATAATAAATAATAATAAAAAAAAATAATACATAAAAAAAGAATAAAAAATAAATTATAAGACACCTGGGGTTCGAAGCTGTGGTATGCTCAACACATGTTCTAAAGTTATACCGTTTAACCATCACACGATGACATATAGTGGCGAAAATACCAGTTGCTTTCTATTCCAGTTTTTTTTAATGCTCAAAAACAGGGATAAAACGGGTTTTTTTACATAAAACCTAGCTAGATCGATTTTTCTCCCCCAAAACCCTCTACATGCTGAATTTCAGGAAAATCGTTGGAGCCGTTTCCGAGATTCCGAAAATATATATATATATACAAGATTAACTCATTTAAATATAAAGATATTTATATTTATAAATTAGTATATATTTAAGATAACTGAGTACCTAATTCATCATCTTCCTGCCCTTTTCCCACTCTAGTGGGGTCGGCACAACATGTAATAAACATGCTGTCATATGATTTGGCTGCGTTTTTACGACCGGCCGCCTGCCTGACGTCAACTTACCAATGTCGTACTTTACGACACCTCGGTAAGAAAGAGGGTGGTCTATTCTACTAAACCGGATACCACACGGTGGGTCAACTTACCTAAGTCGCCTTTTACGACACCTCGGGAAGAAATGAGGTCGGTCTATTCTACTCAGCCGGATACCACACGGCGGGTCGACTTACCTTAGTCGCCTCTTACGACACCTCGGTAAGAAATGAGGGTGGTACTATTCTATTCAGCCGGATACCACACGGCGTAACTTAGTACCTAATTAAGGCTATCTGAACACTAAATTCGCACTTTATATACAATATGCAATACATTTAAAGTTAGACCTAACCAAACGGCCAACTAATCTAACAAGTTAGTGTGAAGTGGTGAGATACCTATTAAACTTAGTGGTTTCTGTTGCAAATAGTTTGAGGCGAAGCTCTGTTTGATTTATATCTGGGCAACAAGATGGACTTACTACCTATATAGATTATCTTTAATATTTAAATGAGTTAATCTTGATGATGGTGATTTATTTAATACACAAGGCAATAGTAAAGATATTGTAGATTATGATACTGTTGCATAATAAGGGTTCTTATAACACGAGAGTGTTTTAAAAAAAACGCATTTTTTATGTATCACACGAGTTTTATAAGACAAAAATACAGTGTCATACAATACTTTATCTACTCTAATACTATAATACGTAAAACAATATTAATAAAACCAAACTTTGTTTAAATATTGAAAAGATTTTTTAAATGTCAAATGTTAGCGCCAAGGCGCAAACATCGATTGCGCATGCGTGTTGCGTCGCCGCGGACTCGTTCATTGAAATGTTTTTTTTTAAAGTAGAGGTTCAACCTCCTTGGTCCAGCTGGAGGTTGTATAGGTGCATCGTTATGATTAAAAGTTATATTATGATACAGGTGTCCATACAAGACCTGTATCATAATAAAACTGTTTAGTTTTTTATTTTTGGCCTGTACGTAATATTTGTCATAAGAATTTTGGTTTAATTTTTATAATCTTTGTATTATAGTATCGGAGTAGATAAATACTTTTTACATATGCATTATCTTCTAGGTGTAATAAACGATATAATATCAGATAATTTACGCAAGTGATGCTGAGTTAATGTTTAAAGTACATATTTCATTATTATAATGGGCTGATTTTTATTTATGGCTTAAATTTATAATTTGTAGATATAACTTGTTTATTTTCCTTGTAAATAAATAATATAATGCGCTTAATATTGTAAAATTAAGATTGTTAAGACGAGTGTATTATTTAAACAAAAATAGATAAAAAAAAAAATTTTTTTAATTTATTTTAACGTTTCACGACGCCCGCCTTACAATGTCTGTACGCTGCCTAAAGTTCTATTTTGTATACTAAAACTGTATACGTGAGCCTTATTTAAAAATCAAATACAGCTGAAGTGCATTTCGCAGTTCCAGACTATAAACTGCAGGTAAAACTTTCGCGGAGCGTTGAGGGTTTTGGAAATTCGTACCCTCGTGAAGTATGCGCGCTTTGTATAATCCACGTTCGCGAACTGTTTTATAAAAATAGCACTTTCTGCGAAACTATTTTGCCCCGTAGACACATTTCATACACTTACTTGAAATTTCTCAATGGTAACAATATTTTAAAGATGAGAAATAGGTATAATTTATTTACGCCGTGTGGTATCCGGCTGAATAGAATAGTACCACCCTCATTTCTTACCGAGGTGTCGTAAAAGGCGACTAAGGTAAGTCGACCCGCCGTGTGGTATCCGGCTGATTAGAATAGACCAACCTCATTTCTTACCGAGGTGTCGTAAAAGCCGACTAAGGTAAGTCGACCCGCCGTGTGGTATCCGGCTGAGTAGAATAGACCAACCTCATTTCTTACTGAGGTGTCGTAAAAGGCGACTAAGGTAAGTCGACCCACCGTAGTAAAAACGCAGCCAAATCATGTGACAGCATGTTTATAACATGCTGTGTCGATTCCAATTAGAGTGGGATAAGGGCAGGAATATGATAAAATAGGTATAATTTATTTGTTGCTGCCCTACTTTTTGGCATTAAAACTAAACACTCCCCATACTTATATAAAAACTAAACTGGCGTGAAACAAGACATGGTAATATGGTGATCGTTTCACATTTATATACGCCACGTCATAGAACTGCAGCATTTCGTGGCAGCTTAAAATATCAAGCCACGAAATACTGGAATAATATCCCTCAACCTTTTCGACAACTACTTTCGAAACTACTTTACATTTAAAAATGCATATCGCTCACAATTAGTTCAATCGAAAAAGTGCGAATAAACCTTTAAATGTGCTACACCTTCTGTGCTGTTATATTCTGGGAGGACTTTAGCTCTAAGGATATTTTTTCCCACTATCATCGTCCGTTATCCCTTATCCCACTCTAAGTGGGGTCGGCACAACATGTAACAAGCATGTTGTCAAATGATTTGGCTACGTATTTAACGACCGGCCGCCTGCCTGACGTCAACTTAACTTAATCGTATTTTAGGACACCTTGGTAAGAAATGAGGGTGGTCTATTCTACTCAGCCGGATACTACACGGCGGGTAGACTTACCTTAGTCGTTACTACATCTCGATAAAAATGAGGGTGGTATATTCTACTCAGCTGGATACGGATTTTTTCCACTATAAGCTAACTAAATATGTTTTTATACATATACGTAACTAGACGAATAAAAGCATACAATATTCTATTACAAATAGGTATATTGCGGAACATATACTTAATTTTTTTTTATCTATTTGGACTTTCCTAGACAGGGATCCGGCAGCGTTGTTGATATCCTTTTACCTCCAACACTAAGCTGAGCCAAAACCTTTTTTTTCATTTTTTTTTTTGACACTTACACACACGGTCGTCTGTCCCCAAAGTTAATACTTGTGGTGACAGAACTGAACTGGTGAATATATACTTATATATTTTTTAAATACATACCTTAAATACAAATATACACCCACTCTGAGCGGGCAGATTTAATACAAAAACCAAGAAGACCAAATTGATTTATAGCGAATGTTGGCCCTCGGTGGAAAATGAACCCGCGACCCGCGCAGCTGAAGGCAGTGTCACTACCCACTGCGCCAACGGGTCAGTCCATTTTCATTGGCATGACACATTTTGAATTTACTTTTATTATAAATTTTTATTTTTATTGCTTCTCTCTGTGTATGAACTGTTTATTTTGTGTTGTGTGAATGAATAAAGCTATTCTATTCTAAAAATTTGCACAAAAACGTCTGTAAGTATTTAATAACAATTTAAGGTGGCCAGCTCCTATTATTCTATATCCTATTCTATATAAGGCGTAGACTGAAAAACAGCTTCTGAGCTGAGTCTAAAACCTTTTCCTCAGCATATATGCATATATGTATATAATTCAAATTATCTCTGTTGATTTTGTTGAAATGTTAAATGTATGAAGTATGTTATTGAATAAAGTTCTTTTTATTTATTTATTTATTTATTATGGACTATTCTACTCATGTAAAATAATAATAGTAGCAATGGCTTTGCTTTAAACTTCGCAGGTTGCACATTTATAAAATTAGTAGCATAAATTAGTTTACTTCCTTAACTTTCTATGCTTTACCATCCAAAAAATATGGTCTACATTTATAACCCAATTTTTATCGACACTCAAACAAGACGAATGCGAGAAAGTGTCTCGTGATTTGCGAATAAAGTTTCTTCTTCAAGACCCCTCAACCTTTTTCTTTGTGGAAACGAAAGGAAATTATCAAAATACGTTATTGGAATTCGTTTCCTTATTGAAAAGAGAGAGCGCGTTTTTCCAAAATCAATAAATGATTTACTATCCTGTATTTCCTTTAGGGAGAGTTCGACATTTTCTATTTTATATATGGCGCAATATATGAAGAAACAGAAGTTAAAAAAGTAACGCCCGCGTGGAAAGATTAAAACCATTTTGTATTTTGATAACCATAAAAATGGTTATAGTGGGTTAACCTTAAAAGCTAGACATATGCTGTTGCGGACTTATTTAGAACTTTTAAAGGGAAACAATTTGTAGTACATGATTTTTTGATAACTTTCACCGTTTACTTAGCGACCGCAAGGAAAAATTGAAATTTTTTCCTTTTTGTAAAATTTTTTATTTCTGCTCCTCTCTTATTAATCTTAGGGTGATGATATATGGACTATAGCATTCCTCGATATATGGATTATCTTATAATAATTTTTCTATTCAGTAGTTCCTGAGATTATCGCGTTCGAACAATCGAACAAACATACTCTTCAGCTTTATATATTAGTACAGATGATTGCTTAGTTCAAATCTATTAAGAATTCCTTAAAGCTGATCTTATTATTCTTAGTATTCTTCGATACATTATGTATAAATACAATTTCCTTGCAAATTAACAGAACCTTTGGTCGTCTATTGGTTTAGGCCTTTTCTGTTTATCATCATACACTTACAACCTTATTAATATTAATTTAGAGTTGGAAATGCTATGCACCTACTTAGTATGTATGCCGATCGTGCGTTTAACATCATTCTTCCTGTACCCAAAATCTGAAACATCCGTTCTAATTAAGGGAAAATTCGGGTAGAATAAATGAAACAAAGAGTTTTTCTTTTAATTACTACCCTAGAAAAATTTATGCTAAATCTTTATAAATAAAATATTATTTTAACCATCATCTTATGCCCTTATCCCATTCTAAATAGAGATGGCACAATATCATTTAAACATGTAATGTGATTTGGCTACGTAATTTACCACAGGCCGATACGGCATATATTATACTAGCGGCCTGCCTCTGCTTCGCACGGGTATAAAATATATATCCCAAGTCGGTCAGTGTAAAAAAAATTATTAAAATCGATCCAGTAGTTTTGATTTATTCATTACTGCCCGTGGCCCGCACGCGTTAAATTTGGAGAAAAACAATTTCCTCTCCCTATACCAAGACGATTTCCTGCTATCTTTGGAATATCTAAACTCATATAGTACATTTTTACTTATTTACTTTTAAATTTTACCTATGTATTTTATTTTAACAATTAATTACAGAATGTCTTTAAACAAACTCTTAAAAGATTCGAAGTGCTATAGGGTGAAGCGCGGCGTCCTCACGGCATTTTAAATCTGTAATATCTCCGAAAATGTTCACTTAAATTACATGCTGTATACGGCCATATTGATCTATATTAAATCAACTATTTATTTAAGGTACTTAATTGGATAAGGATTAATGCTGTATTGTATAAAAATTGTTTTGAACATAAGGCATTATTTTTCGTAAAAAGTAATTGACAAAAAATGCTATTGTGGGTTATCCATAAGAGATAGATAGACATATACCATCGTGGACTTTTCGGTAGACCTTTTCATAGTGTACAAATACTTAGTACATCATTTTGATAAATCTCGTAGGGTTTAGCCTGCGTTTGCAATGTAAGCGGAAAAAAACGTAACTATTTACAGAAACCTCAAAAATTACAGTATTTCTCTACTCTGTATTGAATGTTATTATACGTACAAACCTTCCTCTGCAATCACTCTATCTATTAAAAAAACCGCATCAAAATCTGTTGCGTAGTTTTAAAGTTTTATGCATACATAGGGATATATGGACTTTGTTTTATAATATGTAGTGATAGTATTGTTTCATGTTTAGAAGCGTGTTTTAAGACGACAACACTATTTTTTTCTAAAAAATATCAAATGTACAGATTTGGCAGCTCTACAATTTTATTATATGTATTGATATTTTTTTAATTGTTGTAAGACGCTCGATAATTTAACTATAAACTAACATTGTTTACAATTTGTGTGGTATCCGACTGAGTAGAATCGACCACCCTCATTTCTTACCCAGGTGTCGTGAAAGGCTACTAAGGTAAGTTGACGTCAGCCGGGTCGATAAGTACCAAGCCAAATCATGTGACAACATGTTTATGGCATGTTGTGCCTACCCCACTTACAATGAATAAGGGCAGAAGTCTGATGATGTTAACTATTTTTCATTAAGATCGCTTACCTATGTATTATAACAGATTAAATTTTTATTTCACGCGCATGCGCGAACATTTCCCAACGTGAATATCGGAAAATGATTTCACTTTTCCAAGCTCAGTACATTATTATACATTGCGGGAAACGACCGTCCCATAGTGGATCCCAGAAAGGTATTATAGAAAAATTTAAGACACCATAAACGCCTAGAACAATGGCGGCCAGATTTTTATGGCCACGATAACGGTGATCTTCAGGTTTCCTCTCAAGTTCACTGAGCGCTTTAAGAAACTATTAGGTAGGATGGGGATCTAAAATTTTATCACATCTGACGAAAGATTTCTTTATAAACCACAAGGTTCTTTGTATATATGGTTATCGAGTTGTCGTAATATACGACTAAGGTAATTTGACGTCAGGCAGGCGGCCTGTCGTTAAATACGCAGCGAAATCATCATCAGTGTATTAAGGTTTTACGATTATATGAATTGTGTTAAAGAAGTCGCGGAGTTGTAAAAAAAATTGCTTTTGGGAGCTTAGTGACGTGTGCCACCTAAGCCAACAGAAATTCTAGAGAGGGAGAGGGAAAGAGAAGGGGAAAGAGCGGGAGAGAGAAGGATCTATAAAAATACTACAAAAGTCCCCGACAGCATTAAAAAGCAGCAGATAATAATCCTTAATGCCATTTTAGACTACACTTTTATTATTATTATCCTCCTGCCCTTATCCCACTCTAAGTGGGGTCGGCTCAACGTGTAACACACACGTTGTCACGTGATTTGGCTACGTATTTTACGACCGGCCGCCTGCCTAATGTCAACTTACCTTAGTCGCCTTATACGACACCTCGGTTAGAAATGAGGGTGGTACTATTCTACTCAGCCGGATACCACACGGTGGGTCAGCTTACCTTAGTCGCCTTTTACGACTCCTCCGTAAGAAATGAGGGTGGTGTATTCTACTCAGCCGGATATCACACTGCGGGTCGATATACCTTAGTCGCCTTTTAAGACACCTCGGCAAAAATGAGGGTGGTCTATTTTACTCAACCGGATACCACACGATGGGTCAACTTACCTTAGTCGCGTTATACGACACCTCGGTAAGAAAGAGGGTAGTCTATTTTACTCAACCGGATACCACACGGTGGGTCAACTTACTTTTTTGTTGGGGATCGATCCTTGGCATTCACATTTCTCGAGGCTGCCCGTTACCCGAATATTCTACGTCGACTTGACAGTTAATGGCGAAAATTCAATTCAATATAAATGTTAGTGTTTTTTAAAACCCAAAAACAGGGATAAAACAATATTTTTTTACATAAAACCTAGCTAGATCAATTTTTCTCCCCCAAAACCTCCTACATGTTGAATTTCAGGAAAGTCGTTGGAGCCGTTTCCGAGATTCGGAAAATATATATATATACAAGATTAACTCATTTAAATATTAAAGATATACGTATTATAAACCTATAATACGCTAATATTTCACAAATCAACTTACCCGTTATAATTTGACTACAAAAATTCAAGCATAGGCTAATATAAACGATTAAAAAGTCACCGTTTTTTCAACCGCACGGTCCTTTTGCAATCTTCTAATATCACTTACCATACCAAATGGTCCGTTAATGATTTATTCATGAGACAAAGTGGGTTTGGGGTCGAGAGAAAAACGCTGTTGTGACAAGGCAAGGCGATGTTTATCGTAAAGATGTAAACTTCTTGTTTTTCTTTTTAAACAAAGAATTACATTTAGTTTAAACGAAACTATGCTTCCATCATAAATTTAGAATCACGTAGGCTGTGTAAGGAGCGTTATCTTAAAATTTTAAGGTATCCAGGCATACTTATCTTTATTATCCTGAAATTCAGCAAGTGGGAGTTTTGGGGGAGAAAAATCGATCTAGCTAGGTTTTATGTAAAAAAAAATCGTTTTATTCCTGTTTTTAGGCATTAAAAAATACTAAAATTTAAATACTAAATTGATTATAAAACACTACTTTTGCCATAAACCGTGAAGTTAGCCTATCTTATTCGTGGAACGGGCAATCCCGAGAAAAGTTTTTTTTAAGTTTCTTTATTTCGTAAATAATTATAGGTCAACCAGGTACTGTTACTTGAAGATGCGTGGTCTTTTTTTATTAAAAAGCCATGACTAAGCAAGTTTAAGATCTAGTCTGAAGCTTTGAAGTTGAAAACTATCACACATAACAAAAGCTAGACTTGTGAACTTTTATTGAAATTCCTTACCTGCGCTCGGTGGACTCGCAATTGTTTTACGGGACTACTTTTAAATATATTGGACAGGAGAAGAGGGTATTTCTGCTGGGCGAAAAATGCCATTGTGCGTTCAATATTCCATGTATTTTCTTTTATTTTTAGTAATTCTCTTTTTTATAAACTAAATACCCTATGGGTACCACCGCCCGACGAGGACAGGCGGCGGTTATGTTGGATTTGCACCGACTAAAACGACCTGTGTGCTCCACCACGCTGCTGATGGTAAGGACAGGCTATCTTTGTACATATTGGACCTCTCAAAACAGAAGTCCCCCTTTGTTAACCGATGCATAGGGAACACGAGATGCACTGACCGCCTTGGGGACCAGTAAGCCAGGCGTCCGAGACCTATACCCCGTTCGGAACGCCTGAAGGTCCCCTGTTAGGGCGGCAGACTGTTAGTCTCTGCCTTATATACAAGTGACAATGATTCTTATAAAACTAATGATTTAAACCAAAATAGATTATTCTAATGCACGAAGCATTAGAATAATCTATTTTTGGAAGATGCACGCAGCAAGAACAAATGCAAGAAATCTGCGCTCGGAATTCAAAAATTCATAATTCAAAATATTCTTTATTGAATAAGAATATGAATATAAGAAATGGCGGTGGTCTATTCTACTCAGCTAAATGCCACAAGTCACAGGTTGTTATAAATCTATGAAATCTCTTTATGATACTCGGTTATTTTAGGGCGCATACAAGAAATAATTTAAAGAATTAGGCGTTACTTTGTGGAGATCGATGATACAAATAATATAATAATTATAATATAATCGGTGATAAAGTAAATATTAAATATATATAATGCTGCAAAACGAATGGTGAGGTTGAACCAATTACTATATAACTCTGATTGCTTGGGTGATGTATCGCTTTGCAATATTGACGAGGACTCTATCTCCTGATGATGCTTCGGTTGCGGGGCGAAACGATTGTGGAGTTTGTAATAGTTATTGTGTGTAGTGCATGTGTTTTTGGGAACCCTGCATTAATCAGGCATGAAAACTATGATAATTTTTACATTAAGCATTATGTATATTTTCTATATACTTTATGTAAGACTATGGCAACATATTTTTTAATATTACTATTGCGCATACAAACTCTGGCACAAATATTGCGACATTAAGCTGATTCAGACCCATTTATGAGCGCAAAGATTACCCGATTGTGGTGAGTGCACTTCTGTTTTCTGCTCAAGTGTGTAATGGCAGTATCTCAGGCTAAGAGTGCCGAGTATGGCTTAAGCTTTTAGCTTCCATCGCGATAATGTCACTTATTAACATGTAAAAGTTTTTAATATGGTATATGAACCAATTCTGTCTTGTTTTAGGCAGTTATAGTTAGTTCGGTATCTATACTAATATATAAAGCTGAAGAGTTTGTTTGTTTGTTTGATTGACTGTATGAACGCGCTTATCTCAGGAACTACAGGACCGATTTGAAATATTCTTTCAGTGTAAGATAGTCCATTAATTGACAAAGGCTATAAGCTATATAACATTACGCTATGATGCATATAAGAGGAGCAGCAATCAAAAATAGTAAGAAAACGGCAAAATTTAACGCTTTCCTTTCGTTGAGTAAACGGTGAAAGTTATTCAAACATCATGTATTACAAAACTGTTGCCCTCTAATACTTCAAAATAAAAGACCGCGAAAGCATATGTTTTAAGCGAAAGCTTTTAAGGTTAACCCACTTTAACACTTTTTATGGTTATCAAAAGGCTATATTAGGTACGGTTTTAATCTTTCCACGCGGGCGGAGCTGCTGGCGATTGCTAGTATATAATATAATTATAACCGTAGGTAAACGTATCCAGCTGAGTAGAATAGATCACCGACTTTATTACCGAGGTGTCTTAAAATACGAGTGAGGTAAATTGGCGTCAGGCAGGCGGCCGGTCGACAAAATAGTCACATCATGTGACAACATGTTTATAACTTTTTGTACCGACTCCATTTAGAGTGGCATAAGGACAGAAGGATGATGAATACAAAATAAAAATAGAAAATAATTTATATTACTTCAAAAATTTCAGCCCCATATAGTTAAATTTTAACTTAGGAATAAGGAGTAAAATAAAGAATTCTTTGTAGTTACTATTACAAAGTAACGCTGCTATAAATTCTAGAAACAAGGAAAGCTATAAATATTAAACGTTAAACTATTTAACGAGTTACAAAGCACACTTAATCATATTTTTGAATAATAAGCAAGCGAAGTCGAATTACAAATGAGTTTAACCGTAAAAATGTCAGGCTGGTATAATTTTTCGCGAAATTGATTAAATTTCTCGCAACCAACCCATTTCTTATTCAGGTAGCCGTAATTAATTCTATATTTTAACAGTATGTACTTTCTTCAAACTGTAGTATCAGGGCTGCCAATATTATTTATTGTTTTTTTATCGATTTTTCAACGCGGAATTCTATATACTTTATAGCAAAGCTGCAGATTTCAAAAAAACCGCCTCAAAAATTTATAAAACGCCTGCCTAATTCCTTCCACTGATCTTATTTTATTTTTATATTTTCTTTTAAGTAGATTATAGATTATTGTTAATTTTTTATCATACATAAAATTAATGCGTATTTATATGAAATGACAAAATAATTATCAAATGCGCATGCCTAAGTTGGCCTCCAAAAAATTGGGTGTTCTCAATAGAGCCAGACAGTACTTCAAGCCGGCTCATAGACTAGCGCTTTATAAAGCACAAGTCCGGCCTCACATGGAGTACTGTTCTCATCTCTGGGCCGGTGCACCCCAGTACCAACTTAAGCCATTCGATCGCATACAGCGTAGAGCAGCTCGAATTATTGGGGATAAGGTGATCTGCAAACAACTTGACTCGTTGGCGATGCGTAGAGACGTATCATCACTATGCGTTTTCTACCGCATCTTTCACGGAGAGTGTTCCACCAAACTACATGACCTGATTCCTGCTGCTAAATTCCATAACCGCACTGTACGTCATAGGTTAAAATATCATCCCTACCATCTGGATGCTTGGCGATCTACTACAGTGCGGTTCTCAAATAATTTCATTCCGCGCACCACAGTTTTATGGAACGATCTCCCTTTGGCAGCGTTTCCAGATCAGTACAACATGAGCACCTTCAAAAAACGTATTTTCCACCATTTTAAAGGACGGCAACGCACTCGCTCTGCGAGAGGTAGTGGGCGGCGTTACTTGATTGGAAAGCCGCATGCTCGTTTGCCATCCTATGCCATAAACAAAAAAAAAAATGCCGTTGCCATGTATATTTAATATAGCACTTATTAAATTTGAACTATCGTAAGTAGTATTCATAGTTATTGTATAGAACCGGCTATACTCACGTCTTATTCTATCGGGTTAGCCCGACTAGTCGGGCTAACCCGTTAGAATAAGACGTGAGTATAGCCGGTTCTATACAATAAATATAGCACTTAGTTTAAAATAATTTCACAGTTTGTATTTGTGTACATGGTGTGTATATTATTGATGGCCTTTTAAAATATATAAATAAATATATTATTCACATTGTAAATAATTTTTAAAGTTCTAATAGAACTAAGCCTACACCTATGACCCTTAACGATGATAAATAAGCTTGACCTATGACGATCGTAAATATGTGTGGGATGAAATAAACCAACTGATATTCTTCAGTACTTTAAATGCGAGTGATATGAAAGTTACTAAAAAAGTTTAACTTTAACTTCATGGGTATGCAAAAATAATTATAAAATAATTTGTTTCATAAAGCGCGAATTATAGAAAAATAATTTTATTATAATTTTGTATCATGGATCTCTAAATTATTCATAGGCTTGCTTATTTTATTGCAAAATCATGTACATATATTACTGTCTTGTTAAAAATATGCAGTTGTTTTTATTTCTTCATCTTTATATACCGTGAAATATTAATTAATTAAGAGTTATTTCACTAGCCAAAATATAAAGATTCGTTATTTAATATTTATATGTATAAATTATTAAACAGGAACGCTCTATAATTTGCGTGAATTTTAGTATTTTCAAGAACATCCGTAACATCCGTAACTCAAATCACATCTATCAGTTACTCTATCAATGAAAGAAGAACTTTTAAACATAGTTTCACATCTCTGACATTAATATGCATTTATACCCTTCAAGTTTTAATCATCATCTTCCTGCCCTTTTCCCACTCTAGTGGGGTCGGCACAACATGTAATAAACATGCTGTCCTATGATTTGGCTGCGTTTTTACGACCGGCCGCCTGCCTGACGTCAACTTACCAATGTCGTACTTTACGACACCTCGGTAAGAAAGAGGGTGGTCTATTCTACTAAACCGGATACCACACGGTGGGTCAACTTACCTTAGTCGCCTTTTACGACACCTCGGTAAGAAATGAGGTTGGTCTATTCTACTCAGCCGGATACCACACGGCGGGTCGACTTACCTTAGTCGCTTCTTACGACACCTCGGTAAGAAATGAGGGTGGTACTATTCTATTCAGCCGGATACCACACGGCGTTATACCCTTCTAGTTTTAATGCGATCACTAATTTACTAAATGATATCAGAATAAAATAAATCATTAAAAACTTTTTTTAGTAATTTAGCTGACTGACAACCCTAGTTTTAATAACGATTGTACAGTCGAGCGCATGTTACTTTGATATTCGTATCGTAATTACAGAAAAGAGTTGGAAAAAAGGTAATTGTGCATAACTAACGTACAAAATTCTTGTAGAATTACTAATACTGTATAGTCAGCCACGCGTTGCTATGTCTATTTTCAACTAACCCTCTTTGAATATCTTATCACTCGTAAATTCTATTTTCACTGCTAACATATTTTTATAAATTATATGACTTAAAGGATCAATATCTAGAAGGTCGAGAACATTGCTCGGTATTTTTTTTCTATAGTATAAGAGGAAAAATTTGTATGTATGTTTCAAAAATTCTTTCACCATTCAAAAGCTGCATCTTTACTGAGCAACATAGAGTGTATTACATTTTCAAAAAAATAGGAATCCGTTATAAAAATGTAATAACGTGTAAAAATATAAAAATTTCGCGAGTGAAATCATGGGATATTACTAGTAAGATATAAAAACCGAAAAATTTGAAAAAAAATAAGAAAAAGGTATGGTGATAGTTTGACCTGACCCGGGGTATTTTCACTCCTTTAGTCCGCCCGTTTCCAACTGAGCTATTATAACTCAAGTGACAGCGTAATTGACCTCTGTTTTCTAATAATATTGCAGCAGTTTTTCAGTGCCTGAAAACGGGAATAAAACGACATTTTCTTCAAAAGGAACCTAGTTAGATCGCCTCCGAAAGCTCATATACTAATTTTCATGAACATCGCTGGAGCCGATTCTTTGGAACATTCTATATATAATCTTAATAGATATAGTAAAGTAACGGCCTATTAGAAATAAACAGATTTCCTCAGGTAAAACATGTGCTAGATTGCAGATATCAATAAGGCGCATAATTTTTGATAGAACTCCTATGACTTTGAACCCGTGACCCTCTGGAAAGTGTCACATTGTTGCTCTTTTTGGCATCACTAGCTATGTTAGCTAATGATAACAGTGAAACGGTATAAAAGTTTAAATATTAATACAGTGTCCGTCAAAATAAATTGTTAAAGTCTACAATGTCTACTATAAAACTACATATCGTATTAAATTATTCAAAAAGATTCAAACACTAATCTGACAATTACACGCAAGAACACGCTTAGCTTGTTTTATAATCAAATCACATATATTACATCCAAGAGAAAAGCTTAGGAATAAATCAATTTCAAAGGTATACTGCCACTTTATTTGTGTGATAGAATTAATTTACTAGAGATTTCCCAGTGGTTATGAAACGAATAAATATTAAGTGAATTCAGTCCCTATACTAAAGCAACTTTGAAATCTGCAACGCAAATGAAACAATTCAGTATAGAAACTTTTAAAATTTCATCGTGCATTTGAAAATTTTAACTGATTTTGTTTTCTATGTTATGCGTAGCAAGGTTTTACGTGATTCCGGATGAATTTTGAATATTTAATATTAATTAACAAAGTCATAACAGCACATTGAAATAGTAATATTATTCAAATTAAAAATCTTTAATATTTAAATGAGTTAATCTTGTATATATATATATATATATATATATATATATTTCGAATCTCGGAAACGGCTCCAACGATTTTCCTGAAATTCAGCATGTAGGAGGTTTTGGGGGAGAAAAATAGCTTTTAGATCTAGCTAGGTTTTATGTAAAAAAAATATTGTTTTATCCCTGTTTTTGGGCATTAAAAAACACTAACATTTATATTGAATTGAATTTTCGCCATTAACTGTCAAGTCGGCGTAGCTTATTCGGTTAACGGGCAACCTCGAGAAATGTGAATGCCAAAGATCGATCCCGAACTAATTAATTGTTTTTTTCTTTTTTTTAAGATTTTTATTTTTTTGTAAAAAATTACCGAGCGAAGCTCGGTCACCCAGATATTATTGTTTATTAGTTTTGAAAAGTTATAATAAAAGAAAGGATAATTAAAGAAGCTACCACTGATTTGGAGGCTCCCGCTATGAAGAAAAAGCAAAAAACTTAGCAAATACTCTTTAAAAAATACAATATATGGTAATTGTGATAATTTTAATTTGTCACACGCTTTTCGGTGAACGAAAATATTGTGAAGAAATCTGCGTATCTCTGATTTCTGGGAATATGTGTAACCTACCAATACGCATTGGAGCAGCGTAGTAGGTGTTAGCTCCAATACTTCTCTCCAGAAACTGATAGAGGAGGATTACACACCAGACAGGCCGTTACTTTACTTTTTTAACTACTTTAGCAACATTAAAAATAATTCCTGTGTAGTGGTGTGTCCTATGTAGTGGACGATGACTTTTATAAGTTCGGGGTAAATTGAAATATTATGAGGTTAAAGTTCTTTCAACTTACAATATGAATGTCTGTCTGCATTAAATCAAGTTTTGCGACGGCACGTACTAAGCTGAAAGTAGGAATTGTAAGTAGGGGGTGTAAGTTTCGAATAAAGTCCCAGTTTGTCTCTCAAACATCAACATCTATTGCACCTAATTGTTATTTTCTTAGGTTAAGTTTAAGTTAATAATAGATGGCGTTTTGAATGTCATCCTATTCCTCTTGAATTAACAGGACTTCTATAACCTATATGTTACCCCTATGTATAAGCATTAATTGTGCTAAATTCCGTCTATATTGGTATGGCGGATTGGCCATGAAAACATAACAAACAGACTTTCGTATTTATAATAGCCATTTATTATTTAGGTAAATAACCCGGTTACTTATAATAATACATATTGTAATAGTTCAGTTAAATTTATAGAAAGATCTTTCTATCACAGATTTGACTCGAGTTTGACACATCGTCAATTAATTTATAGAATTACGCGTTACTTTGCGGAGGTCCATAGTACAAAAGTAATTAGAATATTATTTTGCTATAATCCGCGATAAAAGGAAATATATGTAATGCTAAATGTAGAGTGTACTATTTTGCACGTTCTCATACCTGATACATGCAGAATTTGTAAGAACATGCACTACCCGACACCGATTGCACAACAATACACAAGCACTACACACATTCACCACCACAATCTCAACAATTGTTTCGCTCCGTAACCGAAGCATCGTCAGGAGATAGACTCCACGACAAAATCGCAAAGCGATTTTACATCGTCAATTAAAAAACCTTCGTAGGTTGATAATAGATGGCGTTTTTGAATGTCATCCTATTCCTGTTGAATTACTTCTATGGAATTATGGAATTACTTCTATCATAAACTTGTTATATAGCTATAGAATAGCTACATAGCATATATGTTACCCGGGATATAAGGAATAATTATGCCAATTTAATATATTTGTCCCAATAATTAGTTTTATATTTGAAATTTCAATTAAATACACTGAATAATTATTAGAATTAGACGTTACTTTGTCGAGATCCATAATACAAAAGTAATTATAAAATTATTTTCCTATTATCCGCGATGAAAATCAAAAAATCATTGCGGATTATAGCAAAATAATTTTATTAATACTTTTGTAAATACATTGATTTTTACGCGGCCCCGCCGTGTGGTATCCGGCTGAATAGAATAGTACCACACTCTTTTCTTACCGAGGTGTCGTAAAAGGCGACTAAGGTAAGTTGACTCGCCGTGTGGTATCCGGCTGAGTAGAATAGACCACCCTCATGTCTTACCGAGGTGTCGTAAAAGGCGACTAAAGTAAGTTGACTCACCGTGTGGTATCGGGTTAAATAGAATAGACCACCCTCTTTCTTATCGAGATGTTGTAAAATAAGTCGTTAAATACGTAGCCAAATCATGTGACAACATGTTTATAACTTGTTGTGCCGACCTCACTTAGAGTGGGATAAGGGCAGGAAGATGATAATTGATTTCTACGCGGCCGAAGCTAACACAGCTAGTAGCAAAATAATTCTTTTATACATTCTGCAATGTTATCCATCAGTTAACGGTAACAGAATCCCATAGAATTGCAATAGAATCAGTATCACTCTAATGTAAATAGGAGTTCAGACCTGAACAAATCAAAAATCCTAAAATTTAATTAACCCGATATCCAAATAAAGCTTTATAATCTCACCACAGCTGTCAAAATATATATCGCAATCATAAATATAATATTCAATCATCATATTTAATATTAGCATTCAATCATGTTTAATATTAGCATTGAATTAAAATATTTGCATAATTGCCTTCCATGATTAATGATTGTTTGTATAATCTTATGTAATAATCATTAATGGAGATTGTGTTTATTAAATAAATGATGTAAATGACGCTATGATATGACCTATTTTTTTATACAATTGTAAAATCATCATCCTCCTGCCCTTATCCCACTCTAGTGGGGTCGGCACAACATGTTATAAACATGCTGTCGCATGATTTGGCTGCGTTTTTAAGACCGGCCGCCTGCCTGACGTCAACTTACCTCTGTCGTATTTTACGACACCTCGGTAAGAAAGAGGGTGGTCTATTCTACTAAACCGGATACCACACGGTGGTCCATACACAAGTATAATAAATTACGTAGGTCGTTTGTGGATTTTGGTACAACGTATTGTGGTATCCGGCTGAATAGAATAGTACCACCCTCATTTCTTACCGTGGTGTCGTAAAAGGCACCTTAGTCGCCTATTACGACACCTCATTACAAGTCGACCCGCCATGTGATATCCGGCTGAGTAGAATAGACCACCCTCTTTCTTACCGAGGTATCGTAAAAGGCAACTAAGGTATTAAATAAATGCTATATATGACGCAATGATATGGTCTATTTTTTATAGCATTGTAAAATATATAAAAAAATTGGCGAGGTATAGCAATACTATAGTCATCTTCCTGCCCTTATCCCACCTTAAGTGGGGTCGACATAACATGTTGTCACATGATTTGGGTGCGTACTTTACGACCGGCCGCCTGCCTGACATCAACTTACCTTAGTCGTATCTTTCAACACGTTAAGACAGAGGGTGGTCTATTCTACTTAACCGGATACCACACGGGGGTCTACTTATCTTAGTTGTCTTTTACGACACCTCAGTAACAAATGAGGGTGGTCTATTCTACAGAGCTGGATACCACCGGGCTGGTCGACTTACCTTAGTCGCCTTTTACGACACCTCAGTAAGAAAAGAGGGTGGTACTATTCTATTCAGCCGGATACCACACGGCGTTATATGACGTTATTATGTGACTTATTTTCTATAGAATTATAAAATATTTAAAACAATAGGCGAGGTATAACACTACTATAATATTACAAAATTACGTAGGTCATGTATGGGTTTTGGTATAACGTATTGCGGTATCCGGCTGAATAGAATAGTACCACACTCATTTCTAACCGAGGTGTCGTATAAGGCGACTAAGGTAAGTCGACCCACCGTGTGGTATCCGGCTGAGTAGAATAGGCCACCCTCTTTCTCACTGAGGTGTCGTAAAATATGATTAAGGTAAGTTGATGACAGGCAGGCGGCCGGTCGGCATTGCTTAGACCAGTTCTTTCCTTCCTCTATAATTTTATTGGTCAAATAAAACACAAAACTTTATTACAGTCAATTTAACCAAACAAACTAACTATGTATACCTAAAGCTACACCGTTTACATGGTCATTAATATTTACAACAAACTTCCATCTCATATTAAAACATTTTTTTTTTTAGACAGGAAAAAACCCCTTATGGGTACCGCCGCCCGATGGGGACAGGCGGCGGTTATGTCGGACTCGCACCGACTAAAATAACCTGTGTGCTCCACTACGCTGCTGGTGGCGAGGATAGGGTACCTATAAAGACATTACCCCCCGTCCCCGCCAGCAGCAACTCTGTACCCCAGAGTGCGCCACCTCTGGGTCGGGGCCTCTCTAAAAGTGGCCCCTCCCTCCGCTGGACGATGCATCGGGAGCACCAGATGCATCGAACGCCTCGGGGACCTAACTCCAGCGAGCGTCCGATAAACCCCATTCGGATCGCTGGGATCGCGGACTCTGGAAAAACTGTTTTTTATTTATTGAATAAGAATAAAGGAGAAATATCGTCGTTTATTATATTGAGAGGTGCGGAGAGGCGCTATTACATTTTTAAATAAATGTTAATAGCGCGGAGCTTTTATGTTGTCAAAAAAAGAGAAAGAAATTAAATTGATTTTTACAAATGAAAAAACGCTTCTTATTTCTATCGTAAAAAAATAATGAAAATTATCGTTTTGTTATATTCAGAAGGGGATGTAACCTAAACTCACAAATAAAGTGGACATAAGGAATACCTAAAAATTTAAAGAGTTCAAAGAAAAGACAAATGACGATCAATATCTTGAGACAACACGGGGAGTGCGAATTTCGTATAATTTGAGAGATAGTTGCGATATGCGATGCTATGGAGTAAAAAATGGAGTTTTTATCGGAGAGAGTAATGATGGTAATTGGTATTCGGTTAATTAATTCTGTGAGATCAACGTGACGATGTGCTATGTGAGGCCTTAGACGCGCCCGTGACTTTGGTTCGATGGAACTGTCAGCTAGAATGACGAATGTTCTGTGGATCTTTCCAGTTGTAACGATTGTTTTCTAGACTGTGGACATCTGCAACGACTGTCAGCTAGGCTTTGCCTGGAAGTGGTGTGTTATGTAGGTAACAGAATAATAAACGCATTCAGTCTGTGACAGTTCGTCTTCATTCAAACATTACATTGGCGCAGTCGGTGTTTTTAATTATAGATTTTAAAGTCGTTAAGATGCCTATCGGGAAGATTGAGAATTTTGAAGTCGGTTCCCATAACTGGGATGCATATTGTCGGCGAAAAAAACAATTTATTGCCTTAAACAATATTAGTGAGGACTTGCACGTAGCCACGTTGGTGACTCATGTTGGTGTTCCGTGCTATGAGTTAATGTGTGATTTGTGCAACCCGGATTTACCAGAAGATAAATCTTTTGACGAACTTGAAAAAATAATTAAAGATCATTTAGAACCGCAGAGGTCGGAAATCGCGGAACGACACATGTTCCGGCAACGAAAACAGTTACAAGGGGAAACTGTAAGTGAATATTTGCAGAGTTTGAAGCATTTAGCGAAACACTAATTTTCGCGACACTCTCGAGATCAACTTGAGGGATCAATTTGTTTCCGGCCTTCGTAATGAAGACATGAGGTCTAGATTGTTTGCCGAGCGGGACATCGATTACAAACGTGCAATTGAGCTCGCATTGGCGCTCGAGGCGGCGGAGAGGCATGCGGCGGAGGCGGCGTGCGACGGCAGCGGCGGGCTCGCAGCGGAAGGAGTGCATCGAGTCAACGCGGTGCCGCGCGGGGAGCGGCGGCGCGTGGAGCGCGGCGGCGGCTCGGCGGGCGCGGCGCACGACGAGGGTGCGGCCCGCGCCTGCCCGCGCTGCGGCCGCCCCGGGCATGCCGGCTCCAGGTGCCGGTTTAAGTATTATTCGTGTAATAATTGTGGACAAAAAGGTCATCTTCAAGTGATGTGTAAAAGTGTCGATAAGTGCAGTGATACGGTACAACAAAAGAAGTCGAAAGGTCAGTTTTTTTTAAATGAATCGGACGATAGTGACTTAGACTTTTATAATATGGACTGCGGGGGCAAGGATGGTCCGTACTATATTAAATTAAAAGTAGAAGAGTCTTATGTAAAATTTGAAATAGATACTGGTAGTAAAATTTCCGCGATTTCTAAATATTATTATGATAAATATTTCGGGAATATAGAATTACAGCATAAAAATATACGGTTGAAATCATATACGGGGAATGTAATAGAACCATTAGGCTATATTATAGTTAATGTAAGTTATCAGTCTATGTCACAAAAGTTGCCGTTGTATGTAATCAAAAATGGTGGTCCTCCTTTGCTGGGTCGCACCTGGATAAGACGCTTGCAATTAGATGTAAGTAATTTTTATAATTTATCCGAGAAATATGTTAACCATTCTATAGAATTGTTGCGTAAGGAGTTTCCTGAAGTTTTTGCTGATGGGCTTGGGACATATAAAAGTCGAATGCAGTTACATCTCGCGGATAAAACTCCCGTGTTCGTGAAGGCGCGGCCGTTGCCCCTCGCGCTCCGCGCGCCTGTTGAGCGCGAGTTGGAGCGGCTGCAACGTGATGACATCATTTATAAAGTCGAGCGGTCGGATTATGGTACTCCTATCGTGCCTATTATTAAAAAAAATGGCGATATCCGCATATGCGGCGATTACAAAATAACTATTAATCCTCTTTTAAAAGACTTTCACTATCCTCTTCCGAGAATTGACGATATATTTGTTACACTAGGGGGTGGAGAACAATTTTCTAAACTGGATTTATCCCACGCCTATCAGCAAGTATTGCTAACGGAAGACTCGCAGCCCTTGACAGCTATAACTACACATTTAGGTACTTTTGTTTACAAAAGGGTCCCTTTCGGAATAAAATGTGTACCGGAAAATTTCGAAAAATTAATAGAAGAAACTTTAAGTGGATTACCTTCTACAGTAGCTTTTCAGGATGACATTTGTATCACTGGGAAGGATAGGGAGACGCATTTTAAAAACTTACGAGCGGTGTTAACTAGGTTAAAAGAGGCCGGGTTACGAGTAAATTGGGCTAAATGTGAATTTTTTAAAGATAGTGTATCATATTTAGGATACAGAATTGATAAAGAAGGTCTTCACACAGACAGTAATAAGATTGAGGCTATTCTGGCAGCGCCTTCGCCAAAAGACGTCACTCAATTAAAAAGTTTTTTAGGTCTCGTTAACTTTTACAATAAGTTTTGTATTAATATGAGCTCTGTTTTGAAACCTTTGTATAATTTACTTAAGAAACAGGTAAAATGGGAGTGGAGTCTGGAATGTGAAAATGCTTTTAAAAAGGTTAAAAAACTGCTGAGTAGTTCTCCGGTGCTGGCTCACTACGACGCGGGGCTGCCCCTGCTGCTGTCGGTGGACAGCAGCGCGTACGGGCTGGGGGCCGTGCTCGCGCACCGCTACCCCGACGGCAGCGAGCGGCCGATCAGCTGTGCGTCGCGCACACTGAACGATGCCGAACGTAATTATTCACAGTTGGATAAGGAAGCGTTAGCTATAGTTTTTGGCGTTAGTAGGCACCACCATTACGTTTTTGGTCGGCATTTTATTTTGCGCAGCGATCACCGAGCGTTAAGTTACATATTTGGCAAAAATAAAGGTATCCCGCAAACGGCAGCGAGTCGAATACAGAGGTATGCTGTACGGTTAGCAGCTTATGATTTTGATATAGAATTTATTTCTTCCTCGAAAAATTGTTTCGCCGATGCGTTGTCACGTTTACCTTTAGTTCGGTCACCGGACAGTCAGAGTGCGATGCGGGAGGATAGCTCAGATAAATGTTATTTTCATTTCATAGAGGATAAATTACCCGTAACATTCCATGAAATTAAAAACGCAACCGTTAAGGATACTACATTGAACAAAATAGTCGGCTTTGTAAAATTCGGGTGGCCTACAAAATTAGAAAATGAAAAATTTAAACAATATTACATAAGACGCGATAGTTTAATTTTGGAGCAGGGTTGCTTGGTATGGGGCTACAGGGTCGTGGTGCCCGCCAGCCTACAGGAGACTGTGTTAGGTGAACTGCATTCAGGGCACATGGGTGTAGTCAAGATGAAGCAGCTAGCTCGGAACTACGTATGGTGGAGCGGGCTAGACGCAGCTATAGAGCGTGTGTGCCGAGAGTGCACCGCGTGCAGTGCTCAGCGCGCTCAGCCGCCGCCCGCGCCGCTGCACGCGTGGGACTGGCCGCACCAACCGTGGGTGAGACTTAATGTAGATTTTTTGGGTCCATTCCGCAACAAATATTATTTTGTGATTTTGGACGCGCACTCCAAATGGTTGGAAGTGGAACCAGTACCCACCACTTCAGCAGCTGCCAACATAGCATGCCTCCGTAAGATATTCTCTCGTTTTGGTTTACCGAAATGCTTGGTCAGTGACAATGGTCCACCATTTTCTTCGTCTGATTACTTGTCTTACTTAAATAAAAACGGTATCAAGAGAATTTTGGTAGCTCCATATCACCCGTCTAGCAACGGTGCGGCTGAAAATGCGGTCAAAACAATCAAGTTAGTATTGAAAAAGGCACTCGTGGAAAACGAAAACCTCGACAAAGCCCTGTGTAAATTTTTATTTACATACAGGAATACCGAGCATTGCACGACGCAAAAGGAGCCAGCCGTAGCACTGTTGGGCCATAGATTGAGAGGCAGGTTGGATTTGTTGAGACCAGATACTCGAGATGTAGTACGAGGTAAGCAATCTAACCAAGAGGCACTCCGTGGTGGTGTTCTGCGTGAAATGCTCCCCGGTGATCGTGTTCTGGTGCGTAATTATAATGATAATTTGATTAAATGGAAAGATGGTGTGGTACTTCAAAGAACAGGGCCCGTATCGTATACTGTTAAGACAGGCGACGATCGTACTTGTAAGAGACATGTCGATCAAATATTAAACAAAGGCTATAGGAAACCCAGACATACTTTAACCAGTATAGATATTGAAAAGGCACACGACAATGAAATCGTAAAAAGTGCTGAGAATTCTCTTCTTGACACATCTGCAGTACCATATGAACCATTGGATAATAAAATTGAAAAAGCATATTCACCTTCCAGGTCTAGCCCAAATCAGGTCGCACATGGCATGACTTTGAGACCACGTATAAAGAAAAAATATTTAAAATTATAATAGTATGTTTAAATTTAAATAAAATTATAATAGTATGTTAAAATATTAGAATGATATACATATTCGATTATTTGTTATGTTCCTAACACTATAGTTAAGTTTTTTATGTTGTAAAATGTTTAGTATGTAAAATAATAATTGTTATAGCTATATTCGATGATCTTCTAGATTTTTAAGAGAGGCAACAGTGTTATGTAGGTAACAGAATAATAAACGCATTCAGTCTGTGACAGTTCGTCTTCATTCAAACATTACATGGTGATTGTTCTTTGAGCGTTATCATTTGCGAGTCTGTTTACGTGTGTATCTGCTGAGTTGGTTGCCACTAATTGAGCTGTGTTATGCCATGACAGTGATTGAGGGTGAGCTTGAGGTGCGAAATGCATATGGTGCGAAAAGCTTAAGGAGTTGAGCTTAAAGAGTTGAGCATAAAGCGTGAGCTTAGAGTTGAGCATAAAGCGTGAGCTTAGAGTTGAGCATAAAGCGTGAGCGTAGTCCTGTCATGTCATGGCATGTGCGGTTTTCTTTTACAGATTAAAAGAGCATGTACTGAGTTTCTTGCCGATTCATCTCAGTACAATCAGCATTCCGAATCGGTGGTAGATTCATTCCCAGAAGTCAGCTTATGAGATGTGCGGGGTTGCAAATGTTGTCAGGATGGTCGACTGTTACAACATGTTTTTAATACAACCTCCTTCATAGAGTTGGCGATTAATATGAAAAAGCATTGTGGCTGTCATATTTTTGTGTCATTCATTGAGTTATTGCGAAAGAGTAAATGGGTTGACTCTGGGAAAACTGTTTTTTATTTATTGAATAAAATTATTGAAGGAGAAATATCGTCGTTTATTATATTGAGAGGTGCGGAGAGGCGCTATTACATTTTTAAATAAATTTTAATAGCGCGGAGCTTTTATGTTGTCAAAAAAAGAGAAAGAAATTAAATTGATTTTGACAAATGAAAAAACGCTTCTTATTTCTATCGTAAAAAAATAATGAAAATTATCGTATTTAATAAAATATTATTATAATATTTCAGAATATATTAAGTAAGATTAATTGACAATATCGGTCTGTTATTTCGTATTTTTGATTATTATTAGACATTTAAAATTGATTGACTAATTAATTTCTGACATGCTTATAACTGTATTTTTTTGCCATTTTATCATGTTAATATAAGTTGTTATAATCAGCTATTGTAAAATTAAAAATTAAGGGCTTTATGATATTCAAAACTTTATAAATTTAACAATATAAATAATATATATGGGACATTTACACACACGGTCGTCCGTCCCCTAAATAAGTAACTTATTACTTGTGTTATGGTAGACAGACAACTGGTGAATATATATACTTATATATTTTTTACATACATACTTAAATACAAATATACACCCAGGCTCAAAGACCATCAAATTCATTTATAGAAAATGTTGGCCCTCGGCGGGAATCGAACCCGCGACCCGCAGAGCTGAAGGCAGGGTCACTACCCACTACTCCAACGGGCCAGTCAACAATGTTAATGTAAACAAAACTATTTGCATACTATTAACTTTAATGTCAAGAAACTGTTCTCACGATCTAATTGTTATTCACAACATTATAACAAATAAAGATTATTATTATTAACTCAGAATCAATTTACTCAATTCTAAATGGAATCGAGATCGATCTTTTTTCATTGTATGTCTGTTAGTACAAATGCTCTTCAGGCTCTGTTGTGAAATCTAAACGGAAGTCAGCAATTGTAAGGATTTTCAATATATCGGAGCCTTAAATGTGTATATCGTTCCAGATGTATTAACCGTCATAATGCATACTTCTAGTAAATAATGATGCTTAAGCAATGGACGTCCGCTGAGCCTCTTCAGAAATTCTCAAGTAACAAGGTACTCTTATCTCTACGTCTATTAAAACTGGATTTTGAATACGAATATAAAAGAATAATTTTATTTTGTACTAGCCGTGCCATCGGCTTCGCCCGCGTGGAAATCAAATCAAATTAAATCAAACAGCATTTATTTACATATAACACTTTCATGCACATAATTAATACCATAACAAAGAAAAGAAAAAGTAAGAAACAATTAAAAAAAAAATCTTCAAGTAAAAGGCGTACTTGAGTGGTATAAAACTTTAATTTGCGGATTTGTACAATAGTATCGCGGGACGTATATACAGTGTATTGCGAAAAGTTAGCGCATCCGTCAGATTCAAATTTGAATGTTTTACACAACGGCGGTTTGACGTTCCGTTTTAAGTTAGGATGCAGAATTGCTTGAACAAAAAAATCAAAAGAAATAAGAAAGTTAAATTAAACGGGGGGAAGGGTGTAGAATAATCGAAAATATACAAAAATAACTATAAAGATACACGCCCGCCCCTATAATTCATGCATGGAAGTGTGACATGCAAAACGGTATGTCACTCAGTTTTTGCTAAGGCTAATCCTTGGCACTGATTTTCAGTGACATCCTACCATTTCTGGACGACAGTGACAACTGATATGAAATCTGTGTGTTCACAGAAATAAAAGCGTGTGATAAATCGCAATTATCAATTAGACACATAAGTTTTAACAGAAAAACTCATTAGTGTCCTGGTTTGAACCCATGACCTCCTCCAAAGAGGAGTTACCTGGGCTATCACAGTAAATTAGAGTACTAAATACAAACTAAACCTATTTGTCCCCTAAACTTACATTGTTAAATGACCCTAAGTAGTATTCCAGACTTTATGTCTCAAGTTTTATAATATGAATAAATTTTTATCATCTTTTGCGAGTTTTAACGCTTCTATTTATTTTATTTGACTTTTTAAACTATGGAGTTTCATGGAATTTCTGGTAATTTAAACTTTATATAGGGATGTTAAACTGATGCCGTGTGGTATGCGGCTGAGTAGAATAGACAACCCTCATTTCTTACCGAGGTATTCTTAATGACAGACTAATGTAAGTCGACCCTCTCCGCCGTGTGGTATCCGGCTGAATTGAATAGTACCACCCTCTTTTCTGACCGAGGTGTCGTAAAAGGCGACTAAGGTAAGTCGACCCGCCGTGTCGTAAAAGGCGACTAAGGTAAGTCAACCCGCCGTGTGGTATCCGGCTGATTAGAATAGACCACCCTCTTTCTTATCGAGGTGTCGTAAAATACGACTAAGGAAAGTTGACGTCAGGTAGGCGGCCGGTCGTAAAATACGTAGCCAAATCATGTGAAAACATGTTTATAACATGTTGAGCCGACCCCACATAGAGTGGGATAAGGGCAGGAAGATGATGATGATATAAGTCGACCCGCTATGTGGTATCCGGCAGAGTATAATAGACCACTTCCATTTCTAAAGTAAACTTATTTTGTATAATACTAGCTGCACTCTAACTACTCGCAGCTCCACCCGCCTGCAATTCAGTATGTCACAAATTTTTTCCCGCGTCCCTTTATTTTAATCTGAGATAGCTGTATTTCTAGCAGTGGATGTAGGTACATCAGTTAGCAAAAGGCGATTAAATTAAAAATAAACAAAATAATCATTTGAAAATTCGCTCTTTCCTAATAAATACCAGACATTCCAAAGTTAAAGAGGTCTCTCAACCCTGCACCATTACGAAAGCAATTTGCAAAGTCTACAAAATTACAATCATAAAATTGCCAAGGATAGATTAACGTTACGTTTGAGTTGCGAGACTGTGAACTTTTAATGAAGTCTGTTGCGGAGAAGTCACGGCATCGGAATTAGATAGTATAATATAAATTATGAATTAAAGATTATAGGAAAAAAAGGATTTATCGTTTCAAATAGTACCATTGATGAAGCCTTGCTAATGCCGTAAATTTTTTACACAATAAAAAAATCTTAAAAAAAAGAAAAAATAATTGGGTAGGTGGAGGTAGGTATTTTCATTTCTCGAGATCACCCGTTCCCCGAATAAGCTGACTTGTCAATTTACGGCAACAATAGTGTTTAATTCAATGTAAATGTAACTATTTTTTAACAGGGATAAAACGGTTTTTTTTTTAAATAAAAGCTAGCTAGATCCCTCTGCATGCTGAGTTTCAGGAAAATATTTGGAGTCGTTTCTGAGATTCCGAATACAGACATACATACATATATATATATATATATATATATATATATATATATATATATATATATATATATATATATATATATATGTACATACAAGATTAACTCAATTAAATATTAAAATATTAGCGATGCCCGGTATTCCATTTATTCCATTTGGACCAATATAAAATATCAGCTCAGTTGAACCACGAAAAGTGAGCCAAATTTAACTTGCAAGATTCCACCTTCACATACATACATTGTAAGTTGAATAAAAGCTTTTAACAACATCCTATTTACTCATAATAAGGATAGCTACTAAGTTCAGTCTCATTATAGTCTGACAAAAGACGTAAGAAACCCACTCGAACATTTGTACTCCGGATATTAAACAAGGAATTGTCAAAGTATAAAAGGAACTCTCTTATTTTCCTTTGTACTCTTATGTTAACTCCAAATGAATGTGTAAATTGTATATTTTGTATCACAAAAGGTTCCGTCGGTGGCTTATATAAATAGATTCTTTGAGACCCAATAGTAATATTATTTTGGTGTTTCCAGAACAAATACGAATCGTTCTGAACCAAAGCCGTTGTTATTTTGACATGATAATGTGCGTTGTGCGTAAAACCAAAGCTATTCTATGTGCTATCAAGAAAATCTTCGCGTCGTTGAACAAGGATATATAGCGATAACACTATTAAGACAACAGCCTTGGGCAGTTCCACCGTCGTGTATCCGGTTGACTAGAATAGACCAACCTCATTTCCTACTGAGGTATCGTAAAAGGCGACTAAGGTAAATTGACTCGCCGTGCGGTATCTGGTTGAGTAGATAGATCACCCTCTTTCCTACCGTGGTGTCGTAAAAGGCGACTGAATTAAGTTGACTCGCCGTGCGGTATCTGGTTGAGTAGATAGATCACCCTCTTTCCTACCATGGTTTCGTAAAAGGCGACTGAGGTAAGTTGACTCGTCGTGTGGTATCTGGTTGAGTAGATAGACCAACCTCATTTCCTACTGAGGTATCGTAAAAGGCGACTAAGGTAAATTGACTCGCCGTGTGGTATCTGGTTGAGTAGGTAAACCACCCTCTTTCCTACCGAGGTGTCGTAAAAGGCGACTGAGTTAAGTTGACTCGCCGTGCGGTATCTGTTTGAGCAGAATAGACCACACTCATTTACTACCGAGGTGTCGTATAAGGCGACTGAGGTAAGTTGACTCGCGGTGTGGTATCTGGTTGAGTAGATAGACAACCCTCTTTCCTACCGAGGTGTCGTAAAAGGCGACTAAGATCAGTTGACTCGCCGTGTGGTATCCGACTAAGGAAAAGACCACCCTCTTTCTTATGGAGGTCTCGTTAAAGGCGACTAAGGTAAGTTAATGTCTGGCAGGCGGCCGGTCGTAAAATACCTAGCCAAATCATGTGATGACATGTTTATAATACGTTGTGCCGACCCCACATAGAGTGGGATAAGGGCAGGAGAATGAGTGATTATGTTTTCGCGGCATGTACTGATGGCATCCTCTGTATGCAATATAAAATATAATTTTTTACATTTTCCGCAACAAAAATTAAGCACATAGAAACTTTTAGTTTTTGAATACAATCCCAGTTGAGCAATATTTAAAATCATGCCAAAGTAGTGTATTTTTGTTCTTGACTTCAATAAAATTGACGTTTTAAGAGTACTTGCCGGACAAGCTTTAAAATTTTATTACAAGATTACAAGCGTCATAACATTTTAGTGCGTTTATGTATCGACGATTTCATGCACGAAAACATGGAGGATAAAAACAAATGTCTTTTATTGTTGAAATAAAAAGTAGTTTGTATTGGTCAAAAAAGTTGCGAAGTCATTGTCTTGAAAATAGAATAGAGAAAAATAGGGATTAAAATGATTTTTTTACTAATATAAAGAACAACTTGTACTATTGTATTATTGACACTTCTATTGTAAAGTTCTTGATAATTGCAGTAAATCCCATACTTTTCGGTGAAAGAAAACATCGTGAGGAAATAAAAGAAGTAAAAAGTGCTTTTTTCAATCTCTCATACACATGACATCTACACTTATTATAAATCAAAGGCCCCAAAAGCTGTCTGTATGTATGTGATTTTCTCAAAATCTACTGAACGAAAAAGTCTGCAGTTTTTATTAAAAGATAGTACATTTTTTCCGGAAGGTTTACGTTACTAGTACATTGCTGTTTTATGCAAATTGTGTTAAAATCGCGTGGTTATAAAAAAACTCTTCTACTGGCAGCGTTCCTCGCGTGTGCTGCGTTAGCCAGCAAAGATATACTAAAGTAATGTACTAGAGAATTGTAGATCTAAAAAATATAACAAATAAATCCGCGATAGCATGTCTCTATCTCTTATGGTTAACTCTGAATAACAGTTTTTACGTTGAAAATTTCAATTCGGGAAACATTTTGTGATGGCGCTACCAGAGCTAGTTTTTGATAAATATATTTAAAAATATATCATTTGTCTCGGAGACTAAAAATAACATCATATTTAACGCTTAAGTGTGCAAATTGAGCCGTTTGTTTAATGTTAATACAGTATTCTGTCCTCATACGTCAAGTTGATCAGATACAATGGACGTTTTAATGAATTACCGGCAAGTTGTGCTGCCGTTACGGGAAGCTGTTCCGATTCACGTAAATTAATATTCCGGAATACACTTCAGCTGTTTGATGTATATACATTTCAGCGATGGTGTTATTAATCTATTTCCGGATGATCTGATCTGCTGCGACAATGTTGGAATGATAACTGTGGAACTCAATTAACGTAAGAGGCCAAAGTAATTTGCTATAATCCGCGTTTCTTAAGAAAAACAACAGGAACACTCCACGCAATCACAACACACACTTACTACTACAATCTCTACGATCTTTTCCCCCTGATATCGAAGCATCATCAGGAAGATAGGCTCCACGACAAAATTCTAATCGCATAATATGTCGAGTATTGGCGGTGGCGTCTTGTGCTACGTCTGACGATTTGTCCTGCATGTATAAGACATATGAATATTGCCTGCTTCATGTATGAAGCAGGTAACTTTCTTCTACCTAATATTGCATAAATTGTCTCAACAAACTCGGATTATACCAAAAGAATTTATTGTAACTTCAGTACTATGGAATTCCGCAAAGTAGCGCCTGATTCAATAAATCATTTAAAATAAGTGCTCTAAGAAGTTAAGTTTTTTGATAGAAGTAATTTAAGCACGTCACATCGCAGGCGGTTTTCATTTGCGTCCAGACAAGCAAGTAACATGAAACAATTTCGGCCACATTGTTCAAACTCAAGGGCGGTCCGCTGAATACACGATTGTTGCAATGTTTATTCAGAAATAGCACTCAAATGAACAGCGGGCTATTGTGTTCAAATAATAGCCGCGTTGTACGTGCGATTGAAACATTTTCGTTTTCGTTGTGTCCGAAAATATATCGTAATTTTGTGTATGAAATAAATGGGACCACGGACGCATTACGATTTTGTTCGTGGAGCTTATCCTCCTGATGGTGCCTACGTTTCGGGCGAAGCGATCGTAAAGGTTGTGGTAGTGAGTATGTGTGGCGCTTGTTTGGAGTGTTGGTAACTGAATGTGTGATATCCAACTGAATAGAAAAAAACCGCCATCATTGCCAATGGGCAGTGGGTAGTGACCCTGCCTTC
The DNA here is from genome assembly GCA_947086495.1 of Morpho achilles. Lineage (NCBI taxonomy): Eukaryota > Metazoa > Arthropoda > Insecta > Lepidoptera > Nymphalidae > Morpho > Morpho achilles. The sequence continues at coordinate 17,915,098 of CAMTZB010000011.1, read as the reverse complement.
AGCTCCGCGGGTCGCGGGTTTGACTTCCGCTGAAGGCCAATATTTTCTATAAATTAATTTGTTGTCTTCGAGCCTGGCTTGGTTTTAAATTGCGTCCAGCTACGCACTAGATTATATTGTAAATTTTTTAAGTTTTTCTTAATCAAGCCATTATTGTAGAACTCAATTTTGAAAAGAGTGACCGCCGAGTTTCTTGCTGGTTCTTCTCGGTAAGAGCACCTTTCCGAACCAGTCAAGTGGTAGCTTCATTGTAATTTGACGATTCGAAAGTGCTTGGTAAAGGCCAATTTGAATAAAGAATTATTTGAATTTGAATTTGAGTGTATATTTGTATTTAAGTATGTATTTAAAACAATATATAAGTGTATATTCACCAGTTGTCTGTCTAGCATAACACAAGTATTAAGTTACTTACTTTGGAGACGGACGACCGTGTGTGTAAATGTCACATATATTTATTTATTTCATTTCCTAACGAGGTAAAAGGCGATTAAGGTTTGTTGACCCTCCGTGTGGTATTCAGCTGAGTAGAATAGACCACCCTCATTTCTCACCGACGGGTCGTTAAAGGCGTCTAAAGTAAGTTGACTCGCCGTGTGGTATACAGTACCAGCAACCTCAATTCTTAACGAGGTGTCGTCAAAGGCGACTAAGGTAAGTTGACCCGCCGTGTCGTATCCAGCTGAGTAGAAAAAAACGCCCTCATTTCTTAACGAGGTGTCCTTAAAGGCGACTAAAGTAAGTTGACTCGCCGTGTGGTATTCTATTTTACTAGAAAGCAAAGGTTAATTTTTGACATTAAAAAAGGTTAATTTTATCTTTTTTTATATCTCCTAAAAAATAGCGAGCAAAGCTTGGTCCCACAGGTACATCATTTATATAATCTTCAATTAATTTATTAATTCAAATTTTTCTTAAAGGTTACTAGAAATTTGGGTTACAAATTACTATTAACCTATTAACCCTTCTAGCTAAGCTAAATGCTTGTGTTAGGAGTGGGTTCACGTCGGTAGTAAATGGCCGGGATTCGAACCCACGATCTCGATCGCAAGTCCGTTACTCAAACCATTTCACTACCCGTTTAAATCAAATTACATCTAATCTAGCTTGATGGTATCTGTGCCTTGTGCAGCAAATATTCATAGTGCTTGTTACACTGAAAGTTTTCGAAAGTTAAAGCACCTTCACACATAAACATCGTTACACATACGTCCGTGAAACTTTTGTGCACCTGAAGCCAGTGTTCTGTTAGGTATTAGTTAAAGCAATTAATTAGCCAACTGACTTAACACAAAGCTTCGTTATTAAACTTGCACGTGTAATATTACAACCAGCTTTTGCTTCCAACTCCGTCTATGTGGTTTTGAGACTTGAAATAGAAAGTAGCCCACAGTACTTCCATTAACTACATTCAACTGCTGTACGCAGTTGCCGCCGCGATAACGTCGTGTAAAGAGCTCATGAATATGTGCCCCGGATGGGTTCGAAAGTACTTGGGTAATCGCGCCTAACTCGGTAATTTAAAAATGCAATGAAAAATTTAAAATAAAGATATGATTTGGTATCCACCCCAGTATTCTAAATTCAAGACCACCCGTTACGTAATTGAACTATTCTGACTTTGCAATTGACAGCGAAATTATCGTTTGTTTTCTCATAAAATTATAGCAGTTAAGCAAGGATAAAGCAAGATTTTAAAAATAAATCCTAACTAGATCGATTTTTCCCCCCCAAATCCCTTGACATTGGATTGGATTGGATCGTTGGATTGTTGGATTAAGTCATTTCAATATTAAAGATAAAGATTAATACCAATAATAATCTTCCCGTCTCTAATTACTTGCATACAAAATTTTTGTTTTTTTTATTTCTTCGTCATGGGTTTGACTTCCAATACAAAATTGAACAATAATATATACGGCTCGCATTTTAAACAAAATTATTCGATTTTTCCGAAAGCGAATCAAAAACAAACAAAAAGCGTATAGCGTGTTTCAAGGCCGCGGTCAACACACGATTTGGTTCAGCTTTCAAGTGCATTTTTACTCTCTACTTCAGTTCTACCTTTTCATTAATTTTACAGACTTTTGAGCTCTAACTTTTTATTCATTTTCGCGTTCTAATTATATCAATCAGGCACAAGTTTCTAAAGAAACCTTACAGTTTCCCGCCCAAAGTATGAATACCTCTTGTAAGGGTCACCTGTTACCTCCAAAAGTTTATTTGTTATATCGGTCACTAAACTATAGTCTATTATAGTTTCAACCACATTCTCAAAGAGAAACATGTATACAGGGGTTTGTTCATTAGAGTTTAGTTTCTAAACTTTACAACAATCGTATGTTTAAAGTAGTGTTTGAGTTACGACAAATTTGAACGTAGTCGTTTTAGGTTAATTGCTAGCTTATAGGTCAGAGTATTTTGGATTATCTCTATCATAATTTAAGCTTTTTTTGACGGTTTTTACTAAAAGGTAGTACAATTCTTGAGAGAGGTTTAGGTTTCTAGTAGATTACAATTTCATGTAATCTTGAAGACATCGCGTGGTTGTTAAAAAACTCACCTACACCGCGTAATCCAGCAGAGATAGACCAAAATAATGTACAAAACAATTGTAGATCTACAAAAGTACTACATAAAAGTCCGCAACAGCATGTATCTATCTCTTATAGCAAACTCACAATAACTACTTCAATGTTCAAAATTTCAATTCAATACACTAATTACTCCGTATTAGTATAGATTAGACTCTTATAAACACGGAAAGAAAGGAGGGTAGTCTATTCTACTCAGCTGGGTACCACACGACGAGTCAACTTACTTAAGTCACCTTTTACGACACCTCGGTAAAAAATGTGGGCGATCTATTCTACTCAGCCGGATACTACACGTTGAGTCAACTTACTTTAGTCACCTTTTACGACACATCAGTAAGAACTATTATTAAAAGCTTATATAAATCGAACAAAGAAATTAATCGTATTATTATTTTGATTCAATTTATAATTCTTATTCAAATATATTTAGCCGTGTAGTATCCGGCTAAGTAAAATAGACCTCCTTCATTTCTTACTGAGGTGTCGTAAAAGGCGACTAAAGTAGGTTGACCCGCCGTGTAGCATCCGGCTGAGTAGAATAGAATACCCTCATTTCTTAACGAGATGTCCTAAAAGGCGATATTCCCCGGTATTAGTCTAGATTAGACTCTTATAAACACCATAAGTGATTCTAGAACATCACAGTTACACAATTAGATATGGGACCGTGCTCCCATTATATGACACACAAAGGAGGTCCCTTGTTAGTGACACAGATCGTTTCTTCGACGTAAGAGGTCAAGCTAAAAATATCTTCAGATCACAAAAGGCAGTAGCAACTGAGTGTATCAGAGACCGAGATACCTTTTAAACCTGTGCGTAGAAATCAGTGAATTTAATTGAAATTTTGAACATAAAAGTAAGTAAGTAACGGCCTGTTACTATCCCACTGCTGGGCATAGGCCTCCTCTCTCCATTTTTGGAGAGAAGGGTTGGAGCTAAGACCTACCACGCTGCTCCAATGCGGGTTGGTAGGCTACACATATCCCTAGGATTCTCTAGAGATATGCAGGTTTCCTCACGATGTTTTCCGTCACCGAAAAGCGTGTAATAAATTGCAATTATCAATTAGACACATAAGTTTTAATAGAAAAACTCATTGGTGTCTGCCCGGGTTTGAACCCATGATCGTCTCTTGAGATTCACATGGTCGCATCGCTAGGCTATCACAGCTCGTTACAACATAAAAGTAGTTTTTTTTAATTTTAACTCGCGAGTAGTATTCATTCAGACCATAGCGACACGTTGAAGAGGCGCGACCACCGTCTCTACCGTGGTATGTATATAATAATCATCGTCATTCTCCATCCCTAATCCCACTCTAAGTGGCTACGTATTTTACCGGCCACCTGCCTGACGTCAACTTACCTTAGTCGCCTTTTACGACATCTGGGTAAGAAAAGAGGATGGTCTGTTCTGCTCAGCCGGATATCACACGGCGTGTCGACTTATTTTGTCGCCTTTTACGATACCTTGGTAAGAAATAACGATGGTCTATTCTACTCAGTCGGATTCTATACAGCGAGTAAACTTACTTTAGACGCCTTTTACGACACCTCGGTAAGAAATGCGGATTGTTTATTCTACTCGGCCGGATTATTATACGGCGAGTCAACTTACTTTAGTCGGTTTTTACGACACATGAATTGAGAGTGGTCAATAAACCACTCTCATATCTAGTAGAATACTACTCAGCCGGATTCTATACGGCAAGTCAACTTATTTAAGACGCCTTTTACGACACCTCGGTAAGAAATATGGGCGGTCTATTCCACTCATCCAGATACCACAAGGCGAGTAAACTTACTTTAGTCGCCTTTTACGACACCTCAGTATGAAATGAGGATGGTCTATTCTACTCAGCCGGATACAACACGGCGATTCAACTTACTTAAGTCGCCTTTTACGATACCTCGGTAAGAAACGTGGGCGGTCTATTCTACTCAAACGGAGACCACACGGTTTGCTGGTACACCTAATAAATAAAATAAAAATAAGTTTAATGTTAACTCAACTCACTAAAGGATGATTCACGCTACACCGTGCCGCGACCGGGCCGTGCCCCGTCCGGAGCACGGTCGAACATTATGGTATACTTTTGGTATGAAGTGATTCATGCCTAACCGTGCCCCGGCCGTGTCCCGGCCGTGCACGGCCGGGGCACGGCGTTGAAATGTCGGTGGGTATTGTTTCCCGGCTCCGGCACGGTTCGGCCCCGACACGTTGTAACATAAACATATGCGCCCGGGCGCCCGCAGAGCAGTCAACGTCAAATCTTAGTGAGTTTAGCAGCTTAACAGAAAAATGGACAATGCAAATTGTTTAGAATGTGTGTAATTTGCTCTGTGATTTACGACATGAGCCATCCTAAGTATTTAGATAACAAATAAACTAATTTCCAATACTTCATCATCGATGGCAATTGCAATAGCTGCTAATTCAAATTGTGAAACTGCATATTTATTTAGGCGTCAAGTCTATCGATAGATGAAATCACTTACTGACAAAAGCTACTTAACATAGATATAAGTCGTCCAAATAATAAACCCAAACAGCCCGGTGTAACATGAATGACTGGCACGGCCGGCGCACGGTGGCCGTGCCCCGGCCGTGGCACGGCCCGGTCGCGACACTGTGTAGCGTGAATCATCCTTAATGCAGATATTGTGTGAACACATAAAAGTTACATAACACCGTTTGCATTTATAGAGTAAATACAGTAACATAGTATGTACCCAATAAATCACTTAGCGCGTCGCCATTCGCACGATTTTCTCCATAAATACATTTTCGTTCTCTCTATAAATATATTTCCTATGATTTATATTCGCCAAAGTAAATGGAGAAGGCCGGCGTGGGAATTCGTTTGTGGCTATAGGAGACAATTAACTAAGCCGAATGGAAATCCTGATATTCCCCTTGAACGATTCCATAACTGATGGGTTAGAGGAAAGATATTTATCGCTGTATCTCATAATAAGCTTTAACAGCCCAGTGGTGAGTATGTATGATTCTTTGCAGGGTGTTCTAGCCCCGGGGAGGCATCAATGAGTTTTTCTATTAAAACTTATGTTTCTAATTGATAAAAGGCGTAAAAGGCGATTAAGGAAAGTTGAAACGCCGTCTGGTATCCGCCTAAGTAGAACAGACCACCGACTTACATAGCGAGGTATCGTAAAATACGACTAATGTCAGGCAGAGAGGTGAAATACGTAGCCAAATGTGACAACGTGTTTATAAAATGTTGTGCAGGCCCCACTTGGGGTGGGATAAGGGCAGGAGAATTAAGATCCTCCTCGCCTTATTCTAATTATTTCTCCGAACAACCGCTTGCCTGAGGTCAATTTAACTTTGTAGAATTGCGCATCGTGGGCCTTGATGACGCCACTACTGAGGGGGATGTGGTGGTCGCCATCGCTCGGGTCGGGGAATGTTCTTATCAGAACATTCAGACTGGGGTGATACGCAGGACAGAGGGAGGACTTGGCTCTCTCTGGTTACGAGTTCCTGTAGCAGCAGCCAAAAAAGTAGTAGCTGTGGGTAGAGTTTTGGTGGGTTGGGTTTCAGCCCGAGTCCACCTGCTTGAAGCTCGCCCACGCCGTTGCTTTAGGTGCTTAGAAAAGGGGCACCTGCGGGTGGAATGTGGTTCAGCGATTGACCGCAGCGATGAGTGTTATCGTTGCGGTCAAAACGGCCACAAGGCCCAGTCCTGTTCAGCTGCTCCACATTGTGGGAGCTGCCAAAGAGCGGGGCTAAATGCCAACCATCGGGCGGGGGGCGGGCAGTGCAAGGCACCGTCCGTCTTTGCGAGGAGGGGAAGGGGGGGTGATGGCCCGAGGGACCCCTCACCACCCGCCGCCGGCCCGGTTCAAATCACAATGAGCCAGGCAATGGAGGAATCTATGGAGGTCAGTAATAAATAATGGCCTCTATGAGATTCCTCCAGGCGAATATTATGCGCTCCACCAGGGCCCAGGACCTTATCTTCCAGACCTTGGCGGAGCGCATGGTGCACGTGGCCGTGGTTTCCGAACCTCTCTTTGTTCCGTCGGGCGAGGAGTGGGTCGGAGACCGTAACGGGGATGTGGCCATCACGTCCAGGGCTGCAGTCGGCTCTCCGTCCCTGGAGCGCGTGGTCAAGGGACGCGCGTATGTCTCCACCAAAATTGGAGACGTATCCGTTATCGGGGCGTACTTCTCACCAAACAAACTGTTCTCCGACTTCGAGCTGTTTATGGCTGAAATCGGAGATTTGGTGAGTAGGTTGCGTCCTGGCAAGGTGGTCCTGGCTGGAGACCTCAACGCAAAATCCACTGCGTGGAGGTCTCCGGTCACGGACGTAAGGGGGAGATTCCTGGAGGGTTGGTTGGCCTCAGCTGGGATGGTCGTCATGATCGGGGGACGGCTGACACATGTGTGCGATGGAATGGCGGCTCCAAAGTCGACGTCACCTTTGTCGACGCCGCCTTTTCACCATTTGTCAGCAATTGGGAGGTAATGGTGGGTGTGGAGTCACTCTCGGATCATCGTTATATATGTTTTGAGGTCTCCACACGCCCCACTCCCATTTTTCCTCAGTCAGGGAGGAAAAATGACGGCCCTCGGTGGTCCGTCAAGAAAATGGATCCCGGGTTCCTGGTTGAGGCCGCAACCGTTCAGGCATGGGTGGCAGGGCCCACGAGTGGGGGTGTTGCCGCGGAGGTTGAAGACCTCCAGCGGCGGATGTCGCTCGTCTGCGACGCCAGCATGCCGAGGGTGCGTGGCACAGGGCCGGCATGCAGGGTGTATTGGTGGTCTGAGGAGCTGGCGCGGCTGCGTGAACAGTGCGTAACCGTGCGCCGCCAGTACACTCGATACAGACGTCGTAGGCGACGCGACATTGAGGAGGAGAGGCGCCGCTACGAGGCATATAAGGCTGTCCGCGTCTCCTTGCGGACGGCCATTGCTGAGGCCAAGGACAGGGCCCACAGGGAGCAGGTCGAAGATCTCAATCGGAATCCGTGGGGGAGGCCGTATATAGCGGCACGAAAGAAACTTCGTGCCCACGCCCCTCCCCTTACCGAGAGCCTTCGGCCGGATCTCTTGGAAGCCATTGTGGAAGCCCTGTTCCCGCAGGGAGCCGAAATTCAGCCGCCTCGTATGGTGCCTCTTCAGGAAGAGGAAGACACTGTGTCAGGTGCGCCGGAGGTGTCGGAGTAGGAATTAGCGGGGGCGGTGAGTCGCATGAAGGCGAAAAACACCGCTCCTGGCCCTGACGGCATCCCTGGGCGCGCCTGGGCTCTTGCCCTGGGCCCGTTGGAGTCAGGACTCAGGGCGACGTACAGTGCCTGCCTCGAGCAGGGATTGTTTCCCTGTAGGTGGAAAACGGGGAAACTAGTCCTGCTCAGGAAAGAGGGAAGACCGGCTGATACACCCTCCGCTTATCGGCCGATCGTTTTGCTGGATGAGGCAGGAAAGCTGCTTGAAAGCATCGTAGCTTCCCGCATAGTCCAGCACCTTCAGGAGGTAGGGCCCGACCTCAGTCGCCTCCAGTGCGGATTCCGTCGGGGCAAGTCCACCCTCGACTGCATCGAGGGTGTGAGAGTCCTGGCGGAGGAGGCGACTGCCCGGGGCGAGGTGGTGTTGGCGGTGTCGTTGGACATCGCAAATGCATTCAATACCTTGCCTTGGGGAGTGATCAAGGAGGCCCTACGCTTCCACCGTATCCCCTTGTACCTGCAGCGTGTGGTCAGTAACTATCTGGCTGATCGCGCTGTTAGGTACCCAACGGCTGGGGGTGGGTGGAAGGAGCGGAGGATGTCGTGCGGTGTTCCACAGGGGTCGGTTCTTGGCCCCCTCCTGTGGAACATCGGCTACGACTGGGTGCTGCGCGGGCAAATGCTTCCGGGGGTGCGACTGTTCTGCTATGCAGACGACACCCTCGTGACTGCTCGCGCGAGCACCCACCGGGAAGCCCGAGTGCTAGCGACCGCGGCTACGGCTCACGTTGTGGCCCGGATTCGCCGGCTGGGACTGGGGGTGGCCTTGGAGAAATCCGAGGTCATTTGCTTCCACAGGCCTCGGATGGCGCCCCCCGTGGGCTCCCGGTTGGTGGTGGGCGGGACGTCCATCGAAATCTCGGGTACTTTACAGTACCTGGGATTGCTCCTCGACAGCCGATGGACGTTCGAGGCTCACTTCCGGCGGCTCGCCCCTAAGTTAACGGCGACCGCCGGGGCCCTGAGCAGGCTCCTCCCAAATTTGGGAGGGCCTAATCCAGGCTGCCGGCGCCTATACGCCGGGGTGGTTCGGTCGATGGCCCTGTATGGCGCTCCCGTATGGGCGGGGCGGCTGACCGCGAGATCCTTGCCCCTGCTGCGCAGGGCGCAGAGGATCATGGCGGTCAGACTTGTGCGGGGCTACCGGACCATCTCCGGCGAGGCGGCCTGCGCCTTGGCCGGGTCCCCTCCGTGGGACCTAGAGGCTGAGGTGCTAGCTCAGGCCTACCGCCGTAGAGTTGAAGCCCGTTCATCGGGGGGAGACTCAGCGGTGGTAGAGGTGGACTGGCGGAGGGTAGCTCAGGAGGAGCTCCTCCGCCAATGGAGGCGGCGGCTTGAATCGCCCAGTGCAGGAGCCTGGACGATTTCGGCCATCCAGCCCATTCTCCAGGGCTGGGTCGCCAGGAGGCATGGGGTCCTCACCTTCCGCCTGACACAGGTGCTTTCCGGACATGGTTGTTTTGGATGGTATCTGTGGAAGGTGGCCCAGCGCGAAGCGACTGGTGAGTGCCACGAGTGCGGCGCCGACTTTGACACGGCGTTGCACACGCTCGCAGACTGTCCAGCTTGGGCGGTTCAGCGGGCGGAACTCGTGGCACAGGTGGGGCACGATCTCTCCCTGCCCACTGTGGTTCGTGCCATGGTGGACAGGGAGCGATCGTGGGCAGAGATGGCCTCCTTCTGCGAGGACGTTATCTCGCGGAAGGAGGCGGCGGGGCGGATCCGGGAAGTCGAGTCCTTGGATCCAATCCGCCGCAAGCGAGCGGGGCGCAGGCGACTCGCCGAAGTCCGTCGCATGCCGCCCTAACGGGGACCTCCGAGCGATCCGAACGGGGTTTATCGGACGCTCGCTGGAGTTAGGTCCCCGAGGCGGTCGATGCATCTGGTGCTCCCGATGCATCGATTAGCGGAGGGAGGGGCCACTGTTTAGAGAGGCCCCGACCCGGAGGTGGCGCTCTCCGGGGTATAGAGCTGCTGCTGGCGGGGATGGGGGGCAATGTCTTCATAGGTACCCTGTCCCCGCCACCAGCAGCGTGGTGGAGCACTGTCAGGTTTTTAGTCGGTGAGAGTCCGACATACCCGCCACTCGTCCCCGTCGGGCGGTGACGACCCATAATGGGTTTTCCTGACAAAAAAAAAAAAAAACGTCATCTCAATCGTCAACTCTACTGCTGGTTCGGAAAGCTGTTCCTGCCGAGAAGAGCCAGCAAGAAACTCGGCGGTTGCTCTTTTCAAAATAATACTTATAGCTAGTTACATTAAGTCATTACTATCTTGTACAGGTTCGGATAGTAGCTATATGCATGCATTCTTATCATCTAAATTATCTTCAACAGTATAGTAGACTTATTTATATCAGCCTTCCTTTAACAGGTTTTATAAACTGCTGTAATGACAAAGCTAAAATTGATTGCGGAATTTTATTACTCGTATTTTACAACACCTCGGGAAGAAATGAGGGTACCTAGTCTTTTTGTCCTCAGCCAGTTACCACACATCGGGTGGACTTACTTTAGTCGCCTTTTTCGACACCTCGGTAAGAAATGAGGGTTGTCTATGTATACGTTATAATCGTGAATTATATGAATTAGCACAATAACATTATTATTTTTCAATTATTTTTTGTGTAATGAAACTTTGAAATGTAACGCGTCATTTCTTAAAATATTTATAAATTGTAATTAGGTACATACAGGATAAAAAATCTCCTTTCACTTCCGGGTTGGGGATTACAGATTCCACCCTACATCCACAAAAAGGGGCAAAAGTAAACATTCAATAGCTCAAGTTAATATGAACACTTAAAACGAATATGTTGGGTTAAATTTATTGAAAGAATTCAATTTCCCGTAAAATAACCCTCTGAATGGCCGCGGATCATGGTAATTGTTTGAAATGGACCTTTTGTTCTCGAAGACACATGGTCCATCCTAGCTTTTTATTTTGAGGTAACATTTATGGGATTTATATTGTTCAAATGTACTAGTAAAGCAAAAGTAATTGTTACTATCCCATATATTCTTACTATCCTACTCCTCTCGCGTTTTTAGAGAGAAGGTTGATTATCATCATCATTGAGAAACATTGAGAAGCATCATCAGAACATGATGCAGGTAGCCTCCAACCCAGCCAGCGCAGCGTCTTCCCATTAAACTCTCGCTTTTCCTTTTTTTATTTTTCTCATCGCCTATCCGTTCCTCCTAGGCGATAGGATGATGTAGTGTTGTACATGTGTTGAAGGAATTCCTTTGTCATTACTTTATACTATGGAATTCCATAAAGTAAAGCCTCATGCCATCATCATTCTCCTGCTCTTATCCCACTTTAAGTGTGGTTTGCACAATATGTATTTCCACTTACATTCGCTCATATCATTCATTAGCTCTAGAGGTGCGTACAGATATAACGAGGCGTGCGTTGCGAATGATTTGTCTCGCATGCCTTGAGCTTTATAGACGTGTGTGCTCACAGTGAGCATTCGCGTCATACGATCGTTGCGAACACTGCCTCAGTGCGAGTCGTGCGCTCCGTGTACACGGACGTTTTGTTTGCGTTGCACGCTCATGAGTCATAGAGCCCATGTATTCCCTTAAATGTTATCGGTTATTAAAGATATTTTTGTCCATCAGCATATTTTCTTTTTTTTAATATTTTATGAATTACTATAGACCACAGCTGCAATCTGCACGTCTCGCCTTTTCGGAGCAATTTTTTTACTGACGAACATCATGCGTGGTCGTTTGTGTGCTCAGCTTGAGCATGTGTCATTCGGGAAGCATGTATAAATGTACCGTTGTTTGCCTCAGGTTGACACATGCGTGACGAACTATTCGCGACGCAAGTCTCGCGATGTCTGTACGTGGCCTACAACGCTTTTTATATGCATGTCATACTTCATACAATCCAACCACCTCTTTTTCGGCCTCCCTCTAATCACATATCCATCCACACTCATATTTAACACTCGTTATAAATATATAGATTAATAGCGTGTAATAATATTATAGCGTATGAAATTTTTATTGAAACCAAAGCACGTATTCAAGGCAATTGAAGTCGGCTTCAGACCAACTAAATCACGAATATCAATGGCTTAGGTAAACCGTGATACGAATACAGGATACTATAGAGACATTTATTAAAAATAATGTTACAATATTATTCCCTTTATCCTTATAAATTACTATTATTAGAAGCTTACATAAATCGAACCAAGAAATTCATCGTATTATTTATTTTGATTCAATTTATAATTCTTATTCAAATATAAATAGTCGTGTGGTATCCGGCTAAGTAGACCATCGTTATTTTTCAACAAGTTGTCGTAAAAGGCGATACGGTAAGTTGAACAACATGTTTATAACATGTTCGCATAAGGGCAGGAGAATGATGATTCAAATATAACTAGCAGACTTACCGAAGCGTTGCTGTTTTGTACTTTTTAATAACTTGTAAACATTTATTTAAACTTCATGATGTAAAAAAGTGAAGTAACTTTTTACTATCTCTTCTGGATGGCCTGCTCTTTCCTTTTTTGTGGAAAATAACGACGCATTTTGTGCCTTGTACAATCTTTATATTTACTTCTTATTAGAAAAGAAAGTTAGAAGAGAGAAAGAACAGTTAATTGGCACGTATAAATGCTTGCTAAAAATGTACTTATATTAAAGGGATTTTTGTAGTCAAACTTTGAGTAACAGAAGGAAATGACAAGAAGTAAAATACTATAATAGTAAAATAGAAAGAAAAGAAAAAAGAAAAATTAACGAAAAATATAAAAATTAGATTAATATTTGCACTCTAGATAACACAAAAGAAAAAAAAAAATAAGTAAATAAATAAAAACTTTTATAAATTCCTTAACGGTATATTTATTGCTATGAAAACAAAACTAAGGTTCAAAGTTCAAGAAAGCATTACAAAATATCATTTTAGGTTCGCTCTCGTAAACTATTTCAAATTCCCAGTATATCCCTAAGGCATTGGAACAGCAATTCGATATTCACGTACGAAAATCGTGTAGTATTAAGACGTTCTGACACTGTGTAGACGTTTGTAGAATTAATATAAAATTGAGAGAGATGCTCCAAATAGAATTTACAGCTAGAATAGAACTATAGTAATCATTATTTTCCTGTCCTTATCCCACTTTGATGTCAGCACAACATGAATGAACCACGTTGTTTTTGTCGTCGTTTCGACGTCAATGTACCAAAGTTTAAGTGTAAATGAAAATAATTTTCAATTGCGTGCACTAAAAGATAAGTTTTTAACAACTTTAAAGTTTGAAACATTGAACGTAGGTTGTAGTAATGATGGAGAAAAGGCGCGCTGACAGCTGACCCCGAAATACCTAACCTTTTTGCGCTGGGCGCAGAAGATTTTAGCGGTAAGGCTTGTGCGGAACTACTAGACTATCTCTGGCGAAGAGGCCTGCGTCTTGACTGGGTCCCCCCATGGGACCTAGAGGCCAAAGTGCTTGCTCAGGTCTACCGCCGCAAAGTTGAAGCCCGTTCATCGGTGGGAAACTTAGCGGTGGTTGTCGTGGATTGGCGGTGGGAAGTTCAGGAGGAGCTCCTCCGTCGGTGGCGAAGAGCGGGATTCTAGACGATTTCAGGTATCCGGCCCATTCTCCAGAGCTGGGTCGTCAGGAGGAGTTAACGTCAGGCAGGCGACAGGTCGTAAAATACGTAGCCAAATCGTGTATCAACATGTTTATAGCATGTTGCGCCGATCCTACTAAGAGTGGGATAAGGACAGGAGGATGATGAATAAACCATACTCACTTTTACTTACTCATCTATATTCATTTTAAATTTGAATTCGAAGCTTAAATACTATAGGGGTAAGGTATGCCCTATTTGGTTTTAGAATATTAACGATTAATATTAATTAATCTTAGAAGACATTAACATACATTCACATATAGAATCAGCTGGGAAGCTTAGAGCCGTGCTCCGGTGAGATATAGAGCGCTGTTGTTCTATGACACGAGAACGTAAACATTTTGAAACATCCTTCTTTACTAATATTATAAATGCGGAAGTCTGTCTGTCACGTTTTCACGGTCAATCCGCTGTACTAATATCGATGAAACTTGCCACAATTAATACTTAGTATCTGGTTGACCGAGCTTTGCTCGGTAATTTTTTACACAATAAAAAAATAATTAAAAAAAAAAATAAAAACCAATTAGGTACGATCCTAGGTACATTACATTACCCGTACAGTACATTTCCCGAGACTGCCCGTTCCCCGAATAAGCTACGCTGACTTGACAGTTAATGGCAAAAATTCAAATCAATGTAAACTTTAGTATTTTTTAATGCCCAAAAACAGGGATAAAATGATTTTTTTTATTTACAAAAAACCTAGCTTGATCGATTTTTCTGCCTCCAAAACCCCCTAATGCTGAATTTCAGGTAAATTGTTGGAGCCGTTTTCGAGATTCGCAAAATATATATACATACAAGATTAACTCATTTAAATATTAAAGATACACTTCCGTAACATTACCCGTGTGGTATCCGGCTGAGTAGAATAGACTACCCTCATTTCTTACCGATGTGTCGCAAAAGGCGGCTAAGGTAAGTCGACCCGCCGTATGGTATTCAACTGAGTACAACAGACCACTTTCATTTTTTTACCGAGGTGTCGTAAAAGGCGACTAAGATAAGTTGACCCAATGTGTGGTATCCGGTTGAGTGGTTGATGTCAGGCAGGCGGCCGGTCGTAAAATACGCAGCCTAATCATGTGAAAAAATGTTTTTTCTTAACAAAAGTAATATCAATAAAAGTAAAAGTAAATCGCAGATTATAGCAAAAAAAAATTCATTATTTCTTTTGTATTATTATATACTTACGTTTTTCTTTTTAACTCACTACTAAATAATATTTTTACGAAGTCGCAGGCAGAAACTAGTAATACAAAATAGGCATATGATATCTAACGCATTTACCTTCTACGTTCTTTGGAGTACCTCAGTTTATCCAATTTCAGAGGCACGAATATCGGCTTTATTTTAATAAGCGAGTGTATCTAAGCAATCCACTTACAGCAATTATATTTGATTGTGCTTTAATAACTTAGTACTAAGGTGACCGAGCCTTGCTCGGTTATTTTATTAAAGGATAACAAAATGAAGATTCCGAGTATTTTCACTTCCTTAGTCCGCCCGAAATGAAAACTTTCCAAATGACAGCACAATTAACCTTTGTATTCTTTTTCTATTTTAGCAGTTCTTCAATGCCTGAAAATAGGGATAAAACGTCATTTTGTTATAATAAAACCTAGCTAGATCGATTTAACCAACCCTCAAACCCCGTATATACTGAATTTCATGAAAATCGCCGAGGCCGTTTCCGAAAGCCTATTTATATATATTTATGTATGTATGTAGATATAAATTTATGTATAAGTATTTGTATACATTTTTTTATTACAGTAAACAACCCCTTATGGGTACCGCTGCCCAACGGGGACAGGGGACGGTTATGTCGGTCTCACACCGACTGAAACAACCAGTATACTCCAACGTGCTGCTTGTGGCGGGGACAGGGTACCGTTGTACACATTACCCCCATCCCCGCCAGCAGCAACTCTGAACCCCAGAGTGCGCCATGTCTGGATCGGGGCCTCTCTAATAGTGGCCCCTCCCTCTGCAAGACGATGAATCGGGAGCACCAGATGCATCCACCGCCTCGGGAACCTTATAAGGTGGGCGTCCGATTAACCCCATTCGGAAAGCCCGGAAGATCCCTTTTAGGGTGGCACGCGATGGTCTTGAGCCAGTCACCAGCGCCCGGTTTGCCTGCGGCGGATTGGATCCGAGGACACGACTTCCCGTATTCGCCCAGCCGCCTCTTTCCCTCGCCACGAGAGCGGTCTCGCAGAAGGAGGCTATCGCTGACCATGACCTCTCCCTGTCCACCTTGGCACAAACCACGGTGGGCAAAGAGAGATCGTGCCCTACTTGTGCCACGAGTTCCGCTCGCTAAACCGCCAAAGCTACACAGTCCTCGAGCGTGTGCGCGTCGTGTCGAATTCGGCACCACAATCGTGGCTGTAGTATTTGTATTGTGTATAGTTATACTTTTACTATACACTGTCTCGTGCTCACGGTGTGGGGGGGGGGCGCGTAGCACCATTACCGCGCGAGCCACGGGCGAGAGCGGACGCGCCACCTGCGTACATCGTAAGTTGCCGAGCCAGTGCATTGTCGGTATAGGAACACTACAAGTGGCGACGAGGACAAAAGGTCAGTCTGATTTTATAAAAAAAAAAAATAATAATAATAATACTTGTTTGTGTTAGTAAAGGGCTAGTGCTTGTTTGTGTTAGTAAAGGGCTAGTGCTGACTGTTCAGCGCAGCAATCCGCAATAGTGGCAAGCTATCCGATCCATTACTATTAGATATTACTTATAGTTCGTAAACTGTAAAATTATATTCACAATAAGCATGATATTACGTGCTTGTGGTGACTATATCGTACGATCAGAGGTTTACGTGTTTCTTACCGCCACCATCTGGACTTAAAGTGATGTACCATAAATTATGGTATGTGGTTGAGTAGCTATTACCTATGTACTCTACCTATGTAAACATAAGTGATTATAGGCGTATGCGTAGGTGGGTACCTGGATACCTGGGTAGGGACTGAAGCTACTTTGATCGATCTTAATTCATTTGTTAATGGTATAAAATTTCCATTAAATTGGAAAAATTGGTACAAATGTACCCCCATTAAATTGGAAATGTTTGGTACAAATGTACCTCCATTAAATTGGAAGTGTTTGGTACAAATGTACCCCCATTCAATTGGAAACGTTTGGTACAAATGTACCTCCATTAAATTGGGAATAAATTGTACAAATGTACTTACGGAACCTTTGGTACAAAGGTACCCCTTCTCACTAATTGGGGAAACGTACTTTTATTTTCAGGTTGTCCCAAATACTCACCACAATGTCAAGCAACTTACCATCATTAGAAAACTCGATTTAGAAGGCGACAATGCATCGTTAGGGCAACGATGGGAAAAGTGGAAACGTACATTAAATATTTATTTGGAAGCAGCGGATATCACGACACCAGTAAAGAAAAGGGCGACACTACTATTGCTTGGCGGATCAAACCTGCAAGAAATATTCTATAACTTACCAGGAGCAAATGTAGAACCGAAAGATGATAACAATGTCTTTGAAATAGCGGTACAGAAACTTAATGATTATTTCACACCTAAACAGAGTAAAGTTTACGAAAGGCATGTCTTCCGCCTAATTAGACAAGAGGAGGGGGAAAAATTTGAAAAATTCGTGATTAGGTTGAGAAATCAAGCGGAAAAATGCCAATTTGATAAGCCCGAAGACCATTTGATAGACCAGGTTACAGAGAAATGTTTATCGACAGATTTAAGAAAGAAAATTTTGACAACTGGGGACAGTATAACATTAGATAAGATAATTATGGAGGCTAACACGTTAGAAGTCGTTAGTAGACAATTGGAAGAATATGGACAGCAAAATAAAAACCATGACGTTAACGCTGTTGTTTCTAACAAAAGGAATAGAAATACTTCTAGATATGATACTAAAAAATACAAGTTTATTTTGGATAAAGGGTGTGGAAGGTGTGGTAATTCTAAGCACACCTCGAATGCTAAAAAATTGTCCAGCAATAGGAAAAACTTGTCATTTTTGTGGACAGTTAGGTCATTTTCGACAATATTGCAAGTCACAGTTACAAAGGAAGAGGAAAATAGAAGGAAGTGAAATACAAAAAGAAGGAAATCCATCAAAACAAAGGAAGAAAGTGAGAGAAATAGATAATGTTACGGAGGAAGAAGTAGATTATATTTTTAACATTAACAAGGATGCCAATATAGAATGTAATGTCGGAGGTATAAACACAAAGATGTTGATCGATTCTGGATCAAAGTATAATCTAATTACAGATCAGACATGGACAATGTTAAGAGAGGAAGGAGTGACATTTTCAAGCTTAAATAAAAAACCTGAAAAAACGCTTTTGGCGTATGGCAGTAAAACTCCACTAAACATTTTAGGATCATTTAAGACAACGATCAAGGTTAATAACCGAGAAGAGAGCGCAGAACTATACGTTATCGCAAATGGATCCAGAAACCTATTAGGTAAAGATAGCGCCATAAAGCTCGGTGTCCTGAAACTTGGTGTTGACGTCAATCAGATCGAAAATGAGCCTTTTCCGAAATTCAAAAATGTTCTGGTTCAAATCCCCATTGATGACTCGCTTAAATCCGTATCTCAGCCGTATAGGCGTATACCTATACCAATTGAAGAAAAGATCGAAATGAAAATCAAGGAATTGTTACAGTGTGACATAATAGAAGAAGTTCATGGACCTTCAAAATGGATATCTCCTATAGTACCAATATTAAAGGATAATGGGGAATTGCGTCTCTGTGTAGACATGAGGCGGGCCAACATGGCCATTATGCGTGAGAACCATCCTTTACCTTCTATGGAACACCTTTTGCCAAAAATTAGGAAAGCCAAGTACTTTTCTAAATTGGACATAAAAAACGCGTTCCATCAGGTTGAATTGCATCCGGACTCAAGACATATAACAACCTTCATTAGTTCAAAAGGTCTTTACCGATATAAACGCCTTATGTTCGGTATTACCTGTGCACCGGAGCTATTCCAAAAAATACTGGAAAAAATAATTCTTAAATGCGATGGTACGATAAATTTTATCGACGATATCCTGATTTATGGGCAAACAGAGCAAGAGCATGATTCGCGTCTTCAGAAACTAATGCAAGTATTAAAAGAGAATAATGTTCTACTTAATAACGACAAATGTTTATATAAAGTCAAAAAAGTAAACTTTCTGGGACATGAGCTGACCTCGGAAGGCGTCAGGCCATTGAAGAAATATATGGAGAGTGTAGCCCAATTTAGGATTCCAGAAACTATAGAGGAGTTGCAAAGCTTCCTAGGCCTTGTAAATTATATAAATAAGTGGGTACCCAATATGGCTACGATAACAGAGCCATTAAAGAAGATATTGAGACATAAATTTGGCAAAAACGCAAACATTAAAGAGTTTTGGACTGCTGAACAAGACCATGCTTTCACTTCATTAAAAGATACCCTAACAAAAATTCATACACTGGGCTATTACGATGTCAATGATAAAACCCAAGTCATAACCGATGCTAGCCCGGTCGGGTTAGGTGCGGTGTTGGTACAAATCGATGCTAAAGGTCCTAGGATTATTGCATACGGGAATCGTACGTTGACAGACTGTGAACGAAGATATAGCCAAACGGAGAAAGAGGCTCTCGCTTTGGTTTGGGCCATAGAACATTTTAATGTGTTTCTGTTTGGCAAAGAGTTCGACCTTATCACGGACCATAAGCCGTTAGAGGTTTTGTTTGGACCAAAATCAAAACCATGTGCGAGAATTGAGCGATGGGTGTTGAGGCTTCAGGCTTACCGGTACAATATTAAATATAAACCTGGTAAGTCTAATATAGCGGATCCGTTGTCGCGGTTGTGTAAATATGCAAACAGCCCTAAGGCCAAAGGTGACGAACATGTCCATCAAATCGTAGAGAACGCTAGACCTCGAGCAGTTTCTATGGCAGAAATCATAAAACATTCTGAAGATGACGGCGAAATACTTAAAGTAAAAAAGGGCATTTACAGTAATGACTGGGACGATAGTATAAAAGGATATAAAATATTTGGGAATGAACTGTGTTTCTTTGACAACGTCTTATTAAGAGGTAACAGGCTGGTCATACCCTCTAAGCTCCGGAAGAATGTTTTAGATGCAGCACATGAAGGGCATCCAGGAATCGTGGCGATGAAGGGACGCTTGAGATGCAAAGTATGGTGGCCACGAATAGATAAGGATGCCGAGACCCTAGTGAAGAGTTGTAAGGGTTGTACATTAGTTGGATTGCCAAATCCTCCTACACCCATGAAGCGTCGTGAGCTGCCAGAAGCGCCCTGGGTCGATATTGCTATGGACTTGCTTGGTCCATTGCCGAGTGGTGATTATCTTCTAGTGGTGGTGGACTATTACAGCCGCTATAAAGAAGTAAAGATTACAAAAATGATTACCAGCGCGGTTATAATCAGATTGTTAAAAGAAGTATTTGGCCGATTAGGCTATCCCTCATCAATCACAGCTGACAACGGACGACAGTTCGTTAGTGAAGAGTTTAAGACATTTTGCAAGGATTGTAACATAATGTTATTTAATACTATTCCCTATTGGCCTCAACAAAATGGCGAGGTAGAAAGGCAGAATCGCGATATATTGAAACGCCTAAAAATTGGAAATCTCGAAAAAAAAGACTTACAAGAATGTTTAAATGAGTACCTCATGATGTATAACTCAACACCCCATACTGTGACGGGAAAAACGCCAACCGAATTGTTCTTCAAAAGACTTAATAGAGATAAAATTGCAATATTTCAAGATATAACTTATAAAGTGGATGACACAGAGATAAGGGATAAGGACAGAGAACAAAAGGAAAAAGGAAAGGATTATGGAGATAAGAGGAGGAGCGCACGAAATTCAGGTACTTAAATGAAGGAGACAAGGTGTACGTTAAAGAAATGAACAAGGCAAATAAGCTCACTTTAAATTATAATCCAACACCACACGTTGTGGAAACGACAAACAATGGAGATGTAACAGTCAGGAACGAAGAAACTGGACAAACACTGAGAAGGAACATATTACATTTAAAAAGAATAGAAGGACAATGGAAAGCTGTAGGGGAAAATCGAGAAGATGAAACTGTAGACCTTGAAGATGAAGAAGAAAACAATTTAATGATTTAATTCCTTAAGTTTGCTAAATATATGTATATAGTTAAATTAGAATGTGATTCAAATTGTTACTGGTAAATTCATATTAAAGTTTTCGATAAGAAAGGGATGTAGTATTTGTATTGTGTATAGTTATACTTTTACTATACACTGTCTCGTGCTCACGGTGTGGGGGGGGCGCGTAGCACCATTACCGCGCGAGCCACGGGCGAGAGCGGACGCGCCACCTGCGTACATCGTAAGTTGCCGAGCCAGTGCATTGTCGGTATAGGAACACTACAGTGGCACTCACCATTCGCGCTGGGCTACCTTTCACGGATAACCTCCCGAAACAACCAGAAAGTACCTTTGTCAGGCGGATGGTGAGGACCACATGTCTCCTGGCAACCCAGCCCTGAAGAATGGGCTTGATGACGCCTATTTCTTTCAATTATTACACACTGTACTTATAAGTATTTACGACCAAATACTATTACTTTAAAACAAAATATCTCAGAAACCTCATTTAGTAAAGAGAAATGTGAGCGTCCTCTAAATACAGCAATATTGGACTTACGTTCGCTATGTCCAATTAAATAGAAAAGCTTTACCCAATAAAGAATTTCGAAATCTTTTTGTTTACTTCCTAAGTAGAGCTTCGTTCAATTTTTAAAAGCTTTTATTAACTTGCCTTCAATGTATAAGTATGTGTGAATGTGACGGTGTAATCATGCAAGTTAAATTTGACCAACTTCCCGGTGTCCCATTGAGCTGAAATTTTACATACTGGTGACAATGACGACAATGCATTTTTCTGATAAGCATGACCTGATGTTGCTGCCAGGATTGGCTCCAGATGAGGGAACTGCTTAACGGTTAACAGTAGGGACATATAATTTTGTTAAAAGCTTTTTTAGAAGTATTTTTAGCTTGACTTGTTCACTTGGAAACGCGTGTATGTTTCTTTTACTTTAATAATTTAACAGTTGATTCCTTATACCGCCGAGTAACTTGCTGATTCTTCTCTGTAAAAGCAATATTCCGAACCAGATGTAGCATCATTAAAATTGATCCATAACGATTCAAAACTGCTGGTAAAAAAGCTTAGATATGAAAATCTTTTCAGCTTCAAAAAAAGACTGCGGTTAAATAATGTAAATTCAAAATGTTTAAAAGATTGACCACCAAGTTTCTTGTGGTTTTTGTCAGTAAGAGCAATATTCCGATATAATTATAAATATAATTGGTCCCCGATGATACAAAAGTACTTATCTTGTGTGTATTTAAGCGGCATGGTGGGCTTAAGCTTAACCTTCTATTTAAAAGAAGAGAGGAGACCAATCCATAAGTGGAATTAACTAAGTAGCAATCAACATTAGAAGCAGACTTTAAGCATATATCTATTAGTAATCTACAGATGTTGTTTACTGGAAAATCAATTAAAAAATTAAATCAAAATGAAAACTGCATTTCAATTAATTAATATTCGAGAGCTTGGAGCATTTAAATAATTAATTATTAATCAATCTGATCAGAAGTGCTATCAATATTAAATGAGTGTGGTTAATTATACCGCCAAGTTTTGTCCAAAATATTGGTCTGGATTAATTTTAGACTTGAATAAGTAAAAGGCTTCTTATTATCCCACTGGGCAAAGGTTTTCCCTCTACGTTTCTGGAGAGAAGAGTTGGAGATATGACCCACTTTCTTCTTCTTTTTTCTCAACCCATGGACGTCCACTGCTAGGTCTCCTTAAGGGATCATCACAATCCACGATTTTGTGCCGCTTGGAACCAGCGGCTCCCTGCGACCTTTTAGAGGTCGTCAGTCCACCTCGTTGGGGGTCTACCGATGCTGCGCTTTCCGGTGCGAGGTCGCCATTCCAGCACCTTAGGAACCTAACGCCTATCAGTTCTACGTACTACGTGCCCCATTGCCACTTCAGATTGCTACGTCCGACCAACGTATATTTCTTGCAAAGGTAAATGTTAGGTAAATAGGGCTTTGCCGTTTAAGACTGTAGCTGTCATTCTTATACTGAAATATAGTCTTTATCAAAAAACATTCGTGGCGCTGAACATGTTAAAAAACATTAAAAATTGGGAATCAAACAGAACACAGAGGCATCAATGTGGAAACAGCAAATCTACTGTTAAAACTGTAGGGTTGGTAACACTGTTTAGGACACACCATTTTAGCTGAGAATATTTATCGAATCATTTTTATAATTATTGTTATACTATGATTTCTTTATTATGCAATCAATAGAATTATTGTTGTCATACAAAAAAACAGCAAATCTACTGTAAAAACAGTAGGGTTGGTAGTACTGCTACAAAATCTCATGTCTAAACTCCTTTCTTTTAAGACCGATCTTTTTAAAATTGGAACAGTCAACAGTTGAACAAAAAGAAAATTCATTATTATAAAAAACCCGAGATGTCATTATATAATACCATGGCTATTCGTAGTGCCTTCAAGGATTTTGCATTAACAAAATTAATTTGCGGGAACCCAACAAAGTGCTTTTACAATTAGGATGACGCCATCGTTTGAATTTTGAATTAAACCCATGTTTTATATGGAAAAGGTCGTTTCCCGGTAACGGATATTAAAGCTGAAATGTTTTTCCTTTTTTATTTTTATGCCGTGTAGAATAATATATACATATATAATTTTTAAATACATTCTTAAAAACAAATATACACCCTGGCTCGAAGAACCAACAAATTTTTTAATAGAAAACTAGCTTATACCCGTAACTACTTTCGTCTGAACTGTTGTCGCGCGATAGTTTGATAATAGATGGCGCTTTTTAGTGTCATCCTATGAATATAAAATTACTAGAATTTATATATTCTATATATTATTCCGGTATATAAGGAATAATTATGCCAAATTTCATCCATATTGGTTCAGCGGATTAACCGTGAGAGAGTAACAAACATACATCCATACTCACAAACTTTCGCATTTATAATAATCAGGAGGATGTTGGCCCTTGGTGGGAATCGAACCCACGACCCGTGGAGCTCAAGGCAGGGTCACTACCTAACCGCAACGGGCCCGGGTAAAAACATAGAGCAATACTAGAGTTGGAAGAAAGCCAAGCGTTCAGGTAAAATGAATACTACCTGTTACTACCACAAATGGTACGATTATGAAATTGAGAGAATGGTACCAATTTTAAAAACTTCAGCATTGATAGCGAAATGGTTAAGTTATCTAGGTAGGTGGCCTTTTACTAACCCACTGCTGGAGAAAAAAAAGGAGACAAAGATTGAGTGTGAGCCGTATGGTACCCGGCTGAGTAGAATAGACCATCCTCAGTTCTTACCGAGGTGTCGTCAAAGTCGACTAAGGTAAGTCGACCCGCCGTGTGGTATCCGGTTGAGTAAAGTAGACCACCCTCTTTCTTACCGGGGTGTCGTAAAATACGACTAAGGTAAGTTGACGTCAGGCAGGCGGCCGGTCGTAAAATATGTAGCTAAATCATGTGACAACATGTTTGTAGCAACTTCATCATGTTTGTGCCAAACCCGCTTAGAGTGGGATAAGGGCAGGAGGATGATGAAGGATTGGAGTCAGCTCCACCACGATTGTCCATAGTAACATATGTCATAAAAAAGATGTGCAAGTTTCCCCATAACGTTTTCTCAAATAGGCACATAACATTTTTTAACGCATTGATGTCTGACCAGATTTGACCCCCTAAACCCTGTTAATTTTCACACGGTCCCTCTTTTCAGATAAAAGCGTGTAATAAAAAAGATTCTCCAACGCTAGAGGAGTTCATGATAGCTACAGCTGATGAAGCTGCAGACATGAAGCGTTTAATATTCCTCTGATCTCGTGGATGGTAAAAGGTTTTAGTTAATTAAGTCTAGAAAAACTGTTTTCACCCTATATATCTATGATAAAAAAAAATTGCTACCAGCATATAGGGGATTCGGAAGAAAAACTTACAAAGAATCCATTAAATTCACGCAACACGTATTTGTTCCGTACACCAGCTTTAATAATTCACTGGCCAGGACTTATCCGATATTGAACACGTGACGTCACTATTTCAGTTATTGCAAGCGGTCCTTCCCATTTTCCGGTTTATTGGTAGGAAAGGGCTCTCTATTATGTCTTTACCAATAACTCGATCGATGTTGTAGCGCTTGGTTACGTTGTATTCCTTCGCAATGATATTATTATTGGGGACGAAGTAATTCCCAGACATATTGGAACTGTTTTGTAAGTAATTAATCTTTAGTATTTAAATTCAAAATATTCTTTATTCAAGTGGAAAGTACTGTAGTACTTTTGAATCGTCAAATGTTTTAAAGAAGCTACCACTGATTCGGAGGTTTGCTCCTACCGAGAAGAACCAGCAAGAAACTCGGCGGCTAATCTTTTTGATTGATAGTTACAAAATAATCGTTGAAACTGGATGCGTAGCTGACTGCAGTTAAGATATGCTATTATCACTCAAATAATCCTAAATTGTATAGTTAGCTTTAATCGAGTTAATCTTGTAAATATAATACCTTGAGACCGAGCTTTGGTCAGTAATTTTTTAAAAATGCAACAAAAAAGAAAAAAATAGGAAAGGCAAATGATATCTGGGGTAATTCATCATTTCTTTAGTCCGCTCGTTCCCCACTGAGCTATTACAACTTTATAAATGACAGCTAAATTAACCTTTGCATTGAATGCAAAGGTTAATTTATACTGTAGCTGTTTTTCAATGCCTGTAAACAGTAATAATTACATTTTTTTAAATCATATATTAATGAAAATCGTTGGAGCCGTTTATGAAATTCAGATTCTAGATATATGTACAAGATTAACTCATTTAAATATTAAAGATACATAATCAAATTTATAGAAATTTTCAGGATTTTCAAAAGCAGGGATCTGTATTCGTGCATTGAAAAACTGCTCAAGGAGAAATAGAATACAAAGGTTAATTGCGCTGTATTAGTAAAGTTGTAATAGCTCAGTTGAGAACGGGCGGATGAAAAAAGTAAAAATACCCGGGATCGAGTCCCAGATATCAACAGGCTTTTTTCTTTCTTTTTGCATTTTATTAAATATTTTAATAAAATTACCGAGCAAGGCTCGGTTACCTAGGTATTCTGATTTAAGTAAGTAAAAAAAGAAAACTGGTCATTTATTATTGTGGCAAAATAATTGCCAGTGCAGCTGTGGCTAGACTTATTTTTGACTGGCCTGTTGCGCGTTCAATTTCCGCAAAGGGCCAACATTTTCTATGTATTTAAATTTATATATTTACCAGTTTTCTGTCACCCATAACACAAGTATTAAGTTACTTTGAGAAAGTAAGGTAAGGTAGGTAAGGTAAGTGCTGAAAGCATTGAAATTAATGAAACGAGTAAAATGAATAGAACAAATAAAACCGAAACGAATGGAACGAACAATTTTTGTGAAATAATGAACGAAAATGGGCGCCTATAAAAGCAAAGCATGCAAAATTAACAAGCTTTTAAAGGCTGATAAAAAATTCAACGCTGATTGACTGTATAAATGTACGGTACAAACTGAAAGTAGGACAGTTGCAACTTGTTGCGGACGGTGCGGATTAAAAATGAAACTATATATTTTTGGTCACAATATTACATTTTGACGTGACATCTTAAATTAGGTTGCGGCTTGGAGTCACTCATGAAAAAGTGTAACGCCCGCTCACGTCTGTTACGATGAGTCACCGGACGAAAGACAGGCCCGCCCGCCTTGCGTCTCTCTCCCATTCCAATCCATCACATTTAAAAAGACGTTGTCACGTAAAATCTTTGCCCGTAAAACACACTTTACAGGCAACCGTTTTTTTTTTCAAGTTGAACTTATCAATCAATCAAGTAGTGTTAGACGATGGCCCAGACGGACATACGGACGGGGAAATGAATACGCACAAATGACATAAGGTAAGGGCACTATTTTTTTTTAATATATGGGACACTTACACATACGGTCGTCCGTCCCCATAGTAAGTAACTTAATACTTGTGTTATGGTAGACAGACAACTGGTGAATACATACTTATATATTTTTTAAATACATACTTAAATAATAATTAATATAATAACAAATTAATTAATATAATACAATAACAAACATACATCCACACTCACATACTTTTGCATTTATGATATTAGTAGGTTAAGTTGCTTCTTTAGGTGGGCAGATAAAGTCTTACCAAAGATGCCATGCTGTCGGTATTGCCAACCTTCCTTCACTACTGAATTGGATATAGTTCATTATAAATTTTAACGATATATTCGAAATCCGTTATAATCGTTCCATTATGGGTTCAATGAACATTAGCCGGTTCAGTAGATTTTAATTTTTGATAAGGTTCACGGATTACATTCTGATTTTTAACGATACGCGCTCAATCGGCCGGATAATTAAGTGCCTATAATACACAGTCGACGGACTAAATGGTAGTGTTGTAGCCTACGTTAAGCGGAGAAAAAGTAAAGGCATATTTTTTATAGTTTCATTGGTAAGGGATCGAATATCTATCGAGTATGGGCTTCATAAGAAAGCTCAGAGTCACTCAGCGGGCAATGAAGCGAGCTATGCTTGGTGTACCTCTACGTGATCAGAAACGAGGAGATCCGTTGAAGCAAAGTAACTGACATTGCTCATCGTGTCTCGAAGCTGAAGGGGCAATGGGCGTATGTAGAACCGATGGGTGTTGGGGTCATAAGGTGCTGGAAAGGCGACCTCGCACCCGAATGCTTCATGTAAAACCGGTTTATAACAAAGACTTTTCCTTGTAAATCTTGACTCCACGTTAATCCTAGGATAAAAATTAGCCTATATGTTGCTCCGCAGTCTCCTCTATTTTGCAGTAAAAGTCCAATCAAAATAAAATTACCCGGTCCGGAGAATTTACTATTAACCTTACCAAAAAAAGCTGTGGTAGCCCAACGATCGCACCGTGCGACTCTTTCGAAGAGGTCAGGGGTTTAAACCCGGCAGACACCAATGAGTTTTTCTGTTACAACTCATGTGTCTTAATCATAATTGAAATTGGTCACACGCTTTTCGGTGTAGGAAAACATCGTGAGGAAACCTGCATATCTCTTGAGAATTCTGGAGATATGTGTAACCTACCAATCCGCACTGGAGCAGCGTGGTAGGTCTTAGCTCCAAACCTTCTCTCCAAAAAAAACGGAGAGTGGAGGCCTATTCTCAGCAGTGGGATAGTAACAAGTCGCTACTTACTTAACCTAAAGACTTCTTTAAGAGATCTTCTTATATTAATGCTACTTAATTTTTCAGTTAAAACCATACTAAAATCGTTTGAGTAGATTTTGAGAAAATCGATCACCTACAGACAGACAGCTTTTGGGGACGTTGTTTTAAATATGTGTAAATTATTATCACTAAAACTGTAGCCACATTTCCTAAAGAAAATGCTTGTAAGTGAAATATAAAAAGGCAACTTCTTATTTATAACTCCGCAGATGCCTGTTTTTAGCATATATTGGCACATCGCGAGTCGCTATATAGGGAGGGTTAATACTGTAGAAAGCCGTTTTGTGGTAATAAAAAGGCTTTTAAGCACGTAGGTGCATACCGAAAATGGCTAAAAAGTCGGTTTATTAAGGTCCAACTCGTCATAAACAACTGTCCCTGCTTCTTTTTTTATGATCACACCACATGGCGCCGTGAGTTTTTACGCCTGTACGCTTTCAACATCTTAAAGACATGCTTAAAGTGATACGTTTTTTGTATCTCTGTATAAGTAAATTAGGCTTGTTACTAACCCACTAAGCTGTGGTAGCTTAGCGGTAACACCGTGCGCCTCTTTCGAGGAGGTCTAGGGTTCAACCCGGTCAGGCGCCAATGAGTTTTCTAGTAAAACTTATGTGTCTAATTTATAATTGCAATTTATCACACGCTTTTCGGTGAAAGAAAACATCGTGAGGAAACCTACATATCTCTAGAGAATTCTGGGGATATGTGTAACCTACCAATCCGCATTGGAGCAGCGTGGTAGGTCTTAACTCCAATCCTTCTCTCTCGAAAAAAAAACAACATAGAGAAGAGGCCTATGCCCAGCAGTGGGATAGTAACAGGCCGTTACTTATTAACCCGCTGCTGGGGATATAAGGCTATCCAGTATTTCTCTATTATCATATTTACAGTATTCAACATCATTTATATAGTACCTGGGTGACCGAGTCTTGCGCGGTAATTATTTAAAGATATAAAAAAATGCAATTCATAAAAGAAAGTGATGGTGACATGTGAGACACAATACCAGGTTTTGAAAGTTTCGGTCCACCCGTTACCCATTGGGATATCACAGCATTTCGTTTGACAGGTAATCATAGGCATATTAGTGAATAGTACCTGGGTAATTTTTTTTTAATATTTAAAAAAAAAAGAAAGAAGGGGGATATAGGATTTGAACCTAGGGACAAAATGACATTTTTTTTAAATTAAACCTAACCAGATCAATTTTCCTCCCCCAAAACCCCTTACATGTTGAATTTCATAAAAAGTTGGAGCCGTTTCCGACATTCGAAATTTAGAACAAAAAAATCATAAGTAAGTAAAAAAAGTAAGTAGCAGCCTGTTACTATCCCGCTGCTGGGCATAGGCCTCCTCTCTCCATTTTTGGAGAGAAGGATTGGAGCTAAGACTTACCACGCTGCTCCAATGCGGATTGGTAGGTTGCACATATCCCCAGAATTCTCTAGAGATATGCAGGTTTCCTCACGATGTTTTCCTTCACCGAAAAGCGTGTGATAAATTGCAATTATCAATTAGACACATAAGTTTTAACAGAAAAACTCATTGGTGTCTGCCCGGGTTTGAACCCGTGACCTCCTCGAAAGAGTCGCACGGTGTTACCGCTGGGCTACCACAGCTTCAAAAAAATCATATATATATATCACAATCAAGGTCAATATACAATCTAGGTCACAAAACACGTAAACGTTTTGTGGTCCAGATAATACACACCTTGCAGACCTAAATCATCTTGATCATACTAGACGTCTGGTTGAGTTGTTGACAATTCAAATTAATTAAGGCAACTCGATTAATTACTGTTGTTACTCTGTTGTATTGAGTTTCCCAATAATGTTAACCGAAACAATAACAATTATAAATTCAAAGTTAATATAATTTGGACAGCTTCAAAGATTTATCTATGTATATTTAATCTTTTGTTTTGTATTTAGATAGGTCGCCTTTTGGAGTTAGACGGGCGGTCAGTCAACAACATAATTTTCTACCTATTTCCCCATATTTGGACATGGATTTCTCTGGATATGGGGATAAGCTATTTATTTTAGCTTTGCCATTACAGCAGTTTAAAAAAAAACTATTAAAAGGAGGCTGATACAGAAATACTGTTGAGGAAAAAAAGCTTGGTTTTAAATTGCGACCAGTTACGCACTAGATTATATTTTTTTGTGAATTTGTTATTATTTAAAAATTCATTATTGTAATACTTAATTTTGAAAAGAGTGACCACTTTTCCGAACCAGTGTTCGGACTTCATTGTAATTTGACGATTCAAAAGTGCTTGTAAAGGCTAATTTGAATAAAGAATTATTTGAATATGAATTTGATTATATAGATGATGTAGACAAATATATAATCAAATCATAGCTATTTTTCGACTGTGTACTAGATAGTAATGATTAAATGTAACTGGTTATAAGAAGTATATATCGAAGAAAGCAACCGCCGCTCTTTTCGGTAGGAACAGCTTTCCGAACCAGCAGTAGAGTTGACGAATCAAAAGCACTTGTTTACAAGTTTAGGTACTTGAATAAAGAATATTTTGAATTTGAATTTGAATTACTAACTATTTTACAAGCAAAGTGGTGTCATATCGCTAAGTTTTAGTATAACATCTAACATCTTAAAAACTTAAAGATGAATATTCCGTTGGAAATGAAGAGAGAAATGTTCGTTAAAGAACAATGAACTCATTTGCTGAGCTCTGAAGCGTCTTTAATAAATTCTAAGAATCCGCAGCTGCGGTTCTTTTCAAAGCTTACAGTAAAAATATGATGGACATTTGAATTACTATAAACTAGCCGACTAGCTTGGGGTTCGCAAAAATTGTTCAACGTATTATTTGTAACGAGTCAGACCGGCAATCGATTATGGTAAGTGTACTAATAATTGATCATGTTCTAGTAGTTGACCGTTTTGTATGAAAGAAAGAAAGAAAAAACATTTATTTCTACTTCCTGTGCTACACAGCACACTTATACAGTAACCTAATACAAACATAATATATATAATACCTTATAACTATAATAATACCTTAAAGTTTTAAGGAATCTAATATATATATATATATATATATATATATATATATATACTAGTGGCCCGCTCCGGCTTCGCACGGGTATAAAATATATAGCCTATGTCACTCAGTAAAAAAATGATTAAAATCTATCCAGCAGTTTTGTTTTATTCATTACTGCCCGTGACCCACACGCGTCAAATTTGGAGTAAAACAATTCCCCTGGGGTGCCAAAGTGGTCGGCCTCCTCGTGGCGCACCCTGGGCAAGATTAGTCTTGGCGAACGGACCACTGTGGGGTGGCCAATCCAGTTGTCCTTCTGATTAGCAGAGGGCAATCTAGACAGGCCGTGGACTCCGGGGGGGCTGGGGTGGGGTTCCTAATGAGCGACGGGTCCGGTTGGGCTTACTCTAAGTCTTGCTGGACATGGTTACGGCCACCATCGGCGAAACCCGGAAGCACAGCAATGGGAACGGGGACCTTCGGGTTGCGAGGAAGAAAACCTCAATAAAAATTACCCGGTGGGGGCGGAAACGCCCACCAAGGCGTTGTGGCCCCTACTTGGGGCGCGGTCTCTCCCTGTTGATCGTGACATAACAAACACGGTGGGCAGGGAGCGATCGTGGGTAGCAATGGCCTCCCTTTGTTCTGCAGAGGGGGGTGAAGGGAGGCGGCGGAGCGGTTCCACGAAATGTTGTTCTGGATCCAATCTGCTGCTGGTGGTCCAGGTATTAGTGACTCGCCCAAGCCCATCGTCTGCCGCCCTAACTGTAGACCTTCGGGTGTTCCGAACGGGGTATATCGGACGCCTGGCTTACAGGTCCCCGAGGCGTTCGGTGCATCTGGTGCTACCGATGCACCGGTTAGCGGAGGGGGGCTTCTCTTTCGAGGGGCCCCTACCCGAAGAAGGTGTTTGTTCTCTGGGATCAAAGCTGTTGGCGGGATGGGGGCAATATGTACAATGATACCCTGTCCTTACCCCCGTCCTTACATCGGCAGCGTGGTGGAGCACACAGGTCGTTTAAGTCGGTGCGAGTCCGACATAACTGCCGCCTGTCCCCGTCGGGCGGTGGTACCCATAAGGAGCTTTTTTCTGTATAAAAAAAAACAATTCCTCTTTCCCTATACCATGAAGATTTCCTGCTATCTTTGGAATATCTAAATTCATATACTACATTTTTACTTATTTACTTTTACATTTTCCCTGAGTATTTTATTTTTACAATTAATTACAGAATATCTTTATATACAACATTCACAGCTTTTTTGTCATAAAGAAAGAGTCTTCATTACACAATACAAACATGTTCTCTTTAGAGGTTACTCTTGATAAAGCGACATATAGTCGGCCATGTGAAAAAAAACCCGTCCAATCGCAGCTAAATTCGAAGTGCTATAAGACAAAGCGCGCAATCGCTATACCCTGCATTTTATCTCTGTAATATCTTCGTAAATGTTCATTTAAATTACAAATGAAGAAGAAAATGTCAAAAAAATGCTATTGTGGGTCCATAAGAGATAGACATAATATGTATACCATCGCGGAGTTTTCTGTAGACCTTTTCAAGGTGTACAAATACTTAGTACATTATTTTGACAAATATTGTAGGGTTCGGCCTGCGTTTGCAATGTAAACGGAAAATAAATGTAATTATTTACGACATCACATTGTAAACCTCAAAAATGATAGTATTTCTTTACTCCATATTGAATGTTTCTAATAAAAGTTTATAATATGTTAGATTATACATATAAACCTTTCTCTTCAATCACTCTATCTATTAAAAAACCGCATCAAAATCTGTTTCGTAGTTTTAAAGATTTAAGCATACAAAGGGATATAGGGACATAGGAACAGACAGAGAAAGCGACTTTGTTTTATACTATGTAATGACGTTTAGCTATTATAACTAACGACGATATTTCTCCTTTATTCTTATGCAATAATAAAAATCAATTTTCCCAAAGTCAACTCATTTACTCTTTCTCAAAAACTACTCAATGACATATGACAGCCACAATGCTTTTTCATATTAATGACTAACTCTGAAGGAGGTTGTATTAAAAACATGTTGTAACAGTCGACCATCCTGACAACATTTGCGACCCCGCAAATCTCATAAGCTGACTTCTGGGAATGAATCTACCACTGATTCGGAATGCTGATTGTACTGAGAAGAATCAAGAAACTCAATACTTGCTCTTTTAATCTGTAAAAGAAAAATCAATTCGCACCCTCTCACGCTCACCCTCAATCACTGTCATGGCATAACACAGCTCAATAAGTGGCAACCAACTCAGCAGATACACACGTAAACACACTCGCAAATGATAACGCTCAAAAAACAATCACCACATCTAGGCAGAGTCTAGCTGACAGTCGTTGCAGATGGCCACAGTGTAGAAAACAATCGTTATAACTGGAACAAATCCAGAGAATAATCGTCATTCTAGCTGACAGTTCTATCGAACAATAGCCACGGGCGCGTCTATGGCCTCAAATAGCACATCGTCACGTTGATCTTACTGAGTTAATAAACCGATACCAATTACCATCATAATAATCTCTTCAATAAAAACTCCATTTTTTATTCCATAGCATCGCATATCGCAACTATCTCTCAAATTATACGAAATTCGCACTCTCCGTGTTGTCTCAAGATATTGATCGTCATTTGTCTTTTCTTTAAACTCTTTAAATTTCCAGATATTCCTTTTGTTCGCTCTATTTGTGAGTTTAGGTTACATCCTCTTCTGAATATAATAAACGACGATATTTCTCCTTTGTACTTATTATATTATTATACTTATTCAATAAATAAAAACAGATTTCCCAGAGTCAACCCATTTACTCTTTCTCAAAAACTTAATGACACATATGACAGCCACAATGCTTTCTCATATTAATGACAAACTCTATGAAGGAGGTTGTATTAAAAACATGTTGTAACACTATTATTTTGATAATTGTCAAATATTTTACCATACTTCACCAAAGAAAAATTTTTTTGTTATTCAATGTCATAGTCGTTCTTGTAATACCACGATTTATACTGACTTGACGGGATAAAATAAATGCGGTCGAACGGGATAAAAGGTATCCTATGTCCGTCTCCTGGTTCTAAGCAACCTCTACATCAATTTTCGGCCGAATTGGTTCATCCGTTCTTGAGTTATAAATAGTGTAACTTAGACCAACTTTCTTTTATATATATATATATAATATATATATATAGATATAGATAGATATATATATATATATATACTGGATAGCACAGAAAGAGGAAAATGGCAAACAGCTCAGTATGAATTGAGTGACAAAATTTTGTCACACAACACTGTTTTTCAGCTGTAGCCAGGATGGATAGCGTCACGGTTAAACTGAAAATAAAATACAATAAAAGATTAACAGCATTACAAAATACCTAATTCATAAATACTTTAATTAACTATATTGATAAATATATTTAATACATAAACAGATAATACACACTTTTTAATATATTTTATAATAATAAATAAATATTAATGGGCAAAAATATGTACATACTGTAAATCATAAAAATAAATATATAAATATTAAGCATATTCCTTATTATATTTATTTATATTCATATTACTTATAATAAGTATAGAATTTTCAATAGTATACTGCTCGTAAAACATTTGATTGATATAATAGTATGAAATTTTAAATAATAAGCGTTTTGTTTATTGTAGGTAATAAAAAATATTAATTAATAATTTTAAATATTAAAAAATGGGCTACAGTTTTGAGCTTTTGGGCATCTGTTAATAGATGGCAAGAGGTAATAACAATTATTAAAAACGCTTATTATTTAAAATTTCATACAAAACGGTCAACTACAAGTGCATGTTCAATTACTAGTGCACTTACCTTAATAGTCCAACAGAGTATAAGATGCTGATATCTAGGTCTTGAGCTAAATAAATAAATAAATATAAATAAATATATGGGACACTTACACACACGGTCGTCCGTCCCCAAAGTAAGTAGCTTAATACTTGTGTTATGGGTGACTGACAACTGGTTAATATATACTTATATATTTTTTAAATACATAATTAAATACAAATATACACCCAGGCTCAAAGGCCATCAAATTCATTTATAGAAAATGTGGGCCCTCGGCGGGAATCGCTGAAGGCAGGGTCACTACCCACTGCGCCAACGAGCCAGTCGTTAAGCTAACATATAGTGTGCTGGTCTAATGTGTGGTGACGGCGTGTGTCTTGGCGGGACAAATTAGATTGCGCGATGGCTACAAAGTTTTGTTTTAGTTTATGTTAAAGTAAAGCAAGATGGAATTTTTGGAGATGCGAATCCGCTTCAATGTGGATTGGTAGGTTACATATATCTCCAGAATTATCTAGAGATATGCAGGCTTCGCGATGTTCTCCTTCAACGAAAACCGTGTGATAAATTGCAATTATCAATTAGACACATGAATTTTAATAGAAAAACTCATTGGTGCTCGGGGTTTGAACCCATGATCGTCTCTAGAATCGCACGGTCTCACCGCTGGGCTATCACAGCTTAGATTACTAATTTATCCTAGGTACAAGCCATGAAACAGAGTAAATAAACCATCACATACACATCACGGTATGTCGCAGTCAGCTACACGCACTAAGCACTTTGAAAGAGACAAATGACTGTGTTCTGATTAAGGTCAGCCACTCGTACATTCAATCATTAGTGATGTACCAAAGACCGGAAAACATGACTAGTATATACTTTGGGAGTCTCTTGCCTCTCTAAGTGTGTTTGGAACAAACATTTTTTTCTATTTCATTCTTCTATATCATTCGTCAATTCTGGCGCTACTCCTTTTATATCTTCCTTCACATTAATTAATGTATAGAAACCGGCTATACTCACGTGTTATTTTATCGGATGAGCCCGACTAGTTTCAAGCCCATACGGGGCTCTTATTCATGAGCTCTTTACGCGGCGTTATCGCGGCGGGAACTGAGTTCCGCCGCGATAACGCGTGAGTATAGCCAGTTTCTATACATTAATTATGATTAATTATGAATTCCACTCACGATAGTTTAAATTCAAAAATTCCTTCACTCTCATATATAACACTCGTTTGGTCACATGATTTTCATAGTAAGTGAAGTATACTTTTTAGGTCTTCCTCCATATCCATCCACATTCATATGTAACACTGATGTTACATGATTTTTATAAGTGGAATATACCTTCTGCTACTGTATAGGATTTAATCAATAATGATGTACCAAGACGAAAAATGTGGGGAACACATTTATTAAGACTAAATCTAATCTTTATATAAATAAATGTATTAACACTGCATACACCAAGCCATAAGTAATAGACCATGGCATTAATGGCACGCTTTGTCATAGTCAGATATAATCATTAGTGATGTACCAAAGACCGGAAAACATGACTGGAATATTCGTGATTCTCTTGCCTTTATCCCACTCTAAGTGTGTTTGGAACAACATGTTTTTCTCTTCCATTGTCTCCTATCATTCATCAAGGCGCTATTTCTTTTATAAACATGTCATACTTCACACAATCCAACCATTTCTTTTTTTTCTCCCTCTAGTCACTTTCTCATCCATATTCATATTTAAAAATCGTTTGGTCACATGATTACCATCATGAGTGGACCACATACTTATTGCTGAAGCTGTCCCCGGTTATACGGTCGTTGAAAAGATTATCCGATGAGTCTCTAGCTGGTTCTTCTCGGCAAGAGCACACTTCCGAATCAGTTGTAGCTTCTTTAAAAGCATTTGACGATTCAAAAGTACCGTAAAAAGTCAACTTGAATAAATAATATTTTTAATTTGAATATAGAAACAATTGCATATTACATTGATGATCGTATGAATGATCTAAATTTTTCAATTTGAAAATCCTTTCAGCTTCATACAAGACTGCGGTTTAATAATTTAAATTGAACTCTTGTAAAAGATTTACAGCCGAGTTTTCAGCTATTCTTCTTGGTAAGAGCAACATTCCGAACTAGTAGTACCTTTATTAAATCTAATTGATCCTTGACGATTCAAAAGTGCTTTCAAAGCCTAATTGAATAAAGATTATTTTGATGTGATTTTTTTTGACTGAGTATTTACCGATTATCAGCAGATTATCGTTTCATTGGCTTATTTTTTTAAGTGAACACGAAACATTTTTTATGTATTAGTTCATCCTTTTTATACAAAAAAAGTTGATAGGTTTTCTTATTCTTACAACCTTTGGTTTGATGAGCAAAGTATAAGAACGGGTTTAATGCATAATAAACTACAAACAATTAAAAACAAGTATGACACACACATACATACAATTATATATTTAATATTTAAATGATTTAATCTTGTATGTACATATGTACATATATGTTTGTATATATATTCGGAATCTCGGAAACGGCTCCAACAATTTTCCTGAAATTCAGCATGTAGGAGGTTTTGAGGGAAAAATCGATCTAGATATATATATCCTCCTGCCCTTATCCCACTCTAAGTGGGGTCGGCACAACATGTAATAAACATGCTTTAACATGATTTGGCTGCGTTTTTAAGACCGGCCGTCTACCTGACGTCAACTTACCTTAGTCGTATTTTATGACACC